>MU223831.1:115336-131598 GCA_018584345.1 Thuja plicata | reverse complement strand
TATATATATATATATATTCCAAATATTGAGGCTAGATTTATAATGAAGGATGAATTAAACAAAATGTGTTATTACATAGAAATGTAACCCTTAAAATATATGTTTTTTGAGTGTTTGGTCATGTTGTTTAGTGCACCTTGGATGCAATGTGTCGTGTAGCTTCTACTCCCTCGTTGTGGCTAAGTGTTAGTCACTATGTGTATGTGATTTGATCTAATTTGATTTTAAGCTTTGATAAAATTGAAAGTAATAAAAGGGCTAGCTTGAATTATTTTTGGTTTTCTTGCATTCATCTAGTCACCAAATTTTCTTTTATCTTTTAAAATTAGTTCTTGTTCACATTTATTTCTTTTGGATTTGCATAACTTTTGAGTTTTCAATTTGAAATTTGTGAACCTTAATTTGAGATTTCTTATTATTTTTTTCGGTGGCTATGATGTGTGTTTTATGTTGCTAGCCCTGTGTTGAGAAGTAATGTTCTCTCTCATGTTTAATATGAATATTGATTGAATGTATAATGGAGTAGGTTGAAAATAATATACCATTATCATTCTTAAAATCATATTTTTCTTGAGATGTGACTTATCAGTTAAGAATGGATGAGAGTAAATTACCGTGCATATAGTTATGAATAATAGATATGAATTGCATAAAATAATTAACTGTGTTCAATATTATTAATATAAGTTTTGATACTATCAGTATGCATTATAGATCAGGTCATAGTTCCCCCACCTCTTTGATGAAATCCAGGAGGATGTTCATTCCTAGAGGGGGAGGGTGTGAGGCCTACCCCAGTCTAACATAATCTTAGCATTATTTCTCATTTATATGTTCTCCTGTCGATACATATTTTTTTTATAATTGCACTATTGGGACACATGCAATACCTTAGGGATATGTTTAAACCTTTCCTTGTATACAACACCCGATTATGTAATCAGGGAATCTATTAGATACTTTGTGTGAGTGATGCAGATTTCTGTTTAGGACTTAGTTTTGATGGTTTAGTATATTGGATTAGTAAGTGGATGTTAGATAGTATCGGTATGTATATTTATTAAGAGTTATGTTTATACATGTGGAATAGATGCATATATTGTTAAGTTAAATGAATCTTTGATGCAAGTGTGAGTGAATGTGTATTTAAATTACATTATGTATTCTATTATTTTTATGTGTTGATTTATTGGACCCACTGATGTGTTCAATGAGTGTGCAGGAAAGTTGACCATATTACTAATCGGGGATTCAAGAATGGACCTATGTGAAAACTGTGATACTAAGGCCCTATCTATAAAAAAATACATGGGCCTCGTTGTGTTGTATTTTTAGTTGTAAAAATGTGGTGTATGATTGTATTTTATTTAATTGAGTAAATGTGTAATAATTCATGCTCATGTGAAATTGTTGTCTCACTTGACACATGTGCACCTTGTATGTTGGGATGGTTAGTGAATGTGACTAGCATAGGCTTAACTTTACCAAAGATTGACCTAGTATAGTCCCCATGCTTACCCTAAGGTTTAGGAAGATAATATTTAGATGAGTTTGAGTCAGGAAGATAAGAGAATATATTGAGTCTTGGGTGTTGGATTTCCAATATTTAACCTTGGGTGGAGTTTAGGAGGGTCATTTGGGCTCCTAGGGAGTAATTATGGTCAAAAATAACAACCCCACTTGGTACCTTAGGGGTTAGGGGTCATTTTCAGCCAATTAAGAGTCTTGAAACTCATTTATGACTCCCCTAAAGTCTCCATCTTGGGAAGTGGCGAATTTAAAGAGTTGTAAGACTTTGGTTAAGCCATCCATTCTTTCGTTGTAAGCATTTAACTCCATTTATGGAGAAGGAATGTGGGGAGAGTAGGTGGATTAGGGTCTCTCCTCCATTATGACTCCTGATATTTTAGGGAGAATGCCTACATAAGAAAGGGTTTAGAGGGAGTTTGGGTAAACACCCACTCTCTACTTTTAGAGATAGATTCATTTGTAGGAATAAGAATTGAGAGAAGGAGGAAGGATGAGAAGGAGAATCTCTTAAAAAATGACCTTTCATTTACCATAGCTTGGATTTGAGGTGATTTTCCTAGTTACCATAGTTTAGAGTAGTTTTTGCTTAACTTTTTACATATCTTGAGAAGTCCATGAATGAATTTTATGTTATTAATTTCAGCTTCATGGGATTTCATGGAGTTTATGTGTTGATTCTTGTATTTATTTTTTGATTAATTTTTTATAGGGTTCTTCAAGGTTTATTCACACTTGGGAGGGTTACGTAACCTTGATGGGGTTAAAGTTAGTGATCTACCCAAGTAGTGTAGAGTCTCCCATGTGTGAAGAGATGTAAATGGGTATATGGGTGCCCATGATGCCAATAGTCTTCAAAGGAATTTGGATTTTGTAAGAAATATTGGAAGGCTTGAAGCCATGACTTGTTTTGTGAAAGAAAGGTAAATTTACTCTAGTTGCTGCCGTAGGGCTTGGAGGAGAAATGTATAAATTTGTTCATGAGTCCATTTGTGGCCATAGAAAAAGATTAAATATGTGGTACATAGGAATGTTGAGCCCATGTGTGGCCTATTCCTAGTGTATGTATTTTGTATTATTTGATTTATCATCTTTTGGTAGTTCCCTTTCACCCCTTTGTTTCTGGTCTTTTGGAGACCTATGTATATCCTTGGGTAATGGGTATTTTCTTGTTTCTTGTTTTCAGTTTCCTATTTTTTATATATGTATGTATCCTAGTTCAGTTCTGGATCCCCTAGCTCAGGGGTGGCCTTGCAAAATCCTAGGTTGGGAGGTGAGCCTTCATGGTAAACCTTTATGTTCTTGCAGGTTCAGAGAAAGCTTCTAAAATTTTAGCCGATGTCTTAGTGTCTTGGATGAAATTTCTACCTCAAAGTCTCTTTCTGTTCAAGTTTTTCCCTTGTAAATTTTGAAAGGTTTTGGAAATTGTAACCTTCTTGTTTTGAAGACACTTATAAAATTAGTGTATTTCATTTCTATTAATAAAATTAGTATTTGGACCCTTATTTAAAATGATGGTTATTCCAAAATGAATTTATGGCTATTTTACTAAATATAGAATAAAATTTCAATTCATTTAATTCTTTGAGATTTGAAAAGGTGTAGAAAGAATTTATCTCCTATTGTTAATATAACATGTTTAAAGGAAATGTAAGCTCAATATATTAAGGTTTAAATGCCCATATTTTGGAGCATAATAGAAAGAGATAGAGTATTGTACCAAGATTTTATATATTGAATTGGATGTTATAGAAAAGCAACGCCATTTACAAATCATTGATTTGTGTTCATTTATCAAGGCTAACTCTAAAAGGTTAGCAGGTTAAATCTCTTAACAAGGTAGACATTAAAAAGTCTTTTGTATAAATCCTCTAATAAGTTGAATTCTAAGAAGGTGATTTAAATCCTCTATTGAGGTAGATCTTAACAAGTTTCTTTGTAATTCTGATAGGGTACTAGTCACTCTTGATCGGGTGAGCCCCTAACAGGGTATTGTAAGATCCCAATAGGGCAACTCTTTTTACTACTGTAAAGAGATTTTTGGGTGTCATCCCCATAATAGTTGTCTCCCTCTTACAAGTGTTTCCATGATAACAATAGTGGTTTTATGAGTTATTCTTTGTAGATGTTTAAATTGTTTTACTTCTACGACATAGTTACTCTTACATGCTTCATTTCTTACAAGTTGGTTACAAGATTTTTCAGTTTATTGGTTGAAATAGTACATTTCCTATTTGCATTGATTCACCCCCCTCTTAGTGCTTCTATATAATAACAATTTGTATAAGAGCCTAGTGCCCTTGAAGAATCCTAACAACATGGGTGAGATCCTTAAGAGATACATGGAGTTATATAGAAGGTAGCATGTATAGGCTAAGGATATGATTGAGAAACTCAAAGATAGGTTGAGGACTTATAGGGCTAAAAGATAGGAGTTGGTCGAATAGCTGAGTGATAGCAAAGTTCTCATCAAGCAACTGTCCAAGAAGACTGGATCTGATGAATTGGAGAATGTGTAGCTTGCAAAGGATAACAAGGACATGTACAAGGTGCTTGACAAGATGAAGAAAGATAATAAAAACATGCAAGTGAAATTAAAATATGCTCAATAAGAATGCATGAAAAGTTAGAAGAAAGGAGAGTTATGGATGAGGCTAAGATAGATAAAGTGGATGAGCTATTTAGATCAAAGAAAAAAATTCCTAAGTTGAGGGAACACATACATGATTCGAATGAAGAAAATATTAATGTCATAAGAGAGAATTAAGATCTAAGAAATGAGAATTCCAAAGATGAAATAATATTTGAAGAGTGTTAATGATGTGTTGGACAAGTTCAAAAAGAGTTCTGCTAAACTTGATGAACAACTCTCACAACAAAGGAGAAATAATGAAAAAACAAGGAATATGATTTTCCAAATTTTAATTTGGTGAGTCATCTGGTACTAAGGAGACTCATACAATAGAGAATTATGCACCTAAGGTGAAGAAAGAAAAAGATGGTAATAACATGTTTTTATTTTCATTAGGAAGGACATAATGCAAAAAAAATTTGGTCTAAACCTAATTCACTTGTTCCTAGATTTATAAATTATTTTGGTTGATCTGATGGTTACAGTGCTAGAACTAATGTTTTCCAAGGTAATTGTTATCAATGTAACAAGTATAGTCATAAGGATAATGAGTGCAGAGATAGAATCAACAATTAAAGGTCATCTATGAATTGAAGAAGTCCTTACCAAAGAGAGAAAGAATTTAATGTTACTTGTTCTATTTGTCACAACTTCTCACTTACAATAGTAAATTGCAAGATGAGAATTGATAGAGGAAATGTTGGACCATGGAGACAAACCAGTATATCACGTTTCAATTGCAATAATATTGGACATCTTTCTAGGTCTTGTAGATAAAAGAATAATAATATTGTAGGTAAACCGGTGAATATACCTGATAATTATAAAGCAAAGAAGGTTGTACATGTTGAAGGAATCACAAAACCGATGAAGGATAGATGGGTAAAGAAAGAAGAATTTAAATCTTCTAAATTGAATGACAACTCTACAACATTAGGAAGTGTGGAAACTTCATCATCTGACTAATTCATAAATATTGACTTAGGGGGAGAAAATCAAGTAAGATCTATAACCTAACCCCTAAGTTGTGTGAATGGTAAGACTTAGCAACATATATAGATGTCTAATGATGTTATGAAATAATATGATGAAGTATCTTGTGTTGAATATGGTTTTATGTGACCACATAATGATTTTGTTTATGGCATAGTGACACTTTATGTTTATAACCATTGTGATCGGGTAAAGATACTATTGACCATTTTTCATTTACTTCTTGGAAATGAGATGTTATAAGGGTGAAAGTGAAGATCATTTATCACTTTAAATTATTCATTCTAATTAGTGCTTTTCTAAGAATTTTCTAAGTGTTTTAAAATCTTTTCAAGTGTTTTTGATTAGACGTTTTTATTTCATGTTTCAAGTGAAGTGGTGTTTAAAGGACCTTAGCAGCGAACTCAAGTGGTATCTTTCTATTTTTTAGTGTCTCTGATCTATGTTGATCATTATTAGCACTATGGACAACCCTTTTTTGGTTGAGATTACTGAGGAGCCAAGGCTAGTTTTCAAATTACATCTATTAAAGGTGGTAGAAAATGATCTCTTTGGTGCCTTATCCTCGATACATCATGGTGTGGTTTTATCTAAGGATGTAATATCATTTGAATTCATTGAAAGATTGAAGATCTAGGTTATAATTCTATCTTAAACTCATTTAACAAACTATGTGATGGTGTTGGTTTCAAGGATGAGCATAAGCATTTGATTGATAAGGGTTTCACTTATGTTGTTGAACTACCCGACAATTTTGAAACCGATTGTATAAGGTATGTACTAATTTGTGTCCATGATCACTTCTTATGGTTTGACATATTGTTTAAGATCACCAAGGAGGTTATCCATATGGTAATTAGGTTATGTGCAACCTGTGATGTACCTATTCTAAGAATGATTCCATCTGGTGAGGTCAATCATCTAACAAAGTCAAAACAAGACCAGCATGCCATGAAAATCAATGACATCAAATATATTGAGGTAAAGTTTTATTTGATGGTGATCAGGTACAAAGTTTATCATTTGAGCTGATTGAATAGTGTGCCTAGTGGAGGAATTCATGCATCCTATTGGATGGTAAAGGAAAATGTACGCTATGATTTGTGTGAGATCATGAGAGGCCATTTCTTTGTGAATATGGAAAGAAACAATAAGGACAAGAACTAATATTTTAGGTATGGTTCCCTATCAGTATGTATATTTTTCTACTAGTAGACTCATTTTCCAAGTATTTGTCAGATTTAGTGGTCAACCAATAGACCTACAATAGTATAGATTAAGGAATGCATAAACATATTAGGAAATAACTTTTATAGTACTTTGTAGGGTTATTTAAAATATTTTTGAATACGTATTCATGAGAGAGAATGTATCCCAATGAGTATTGTTAAAAAATATAAAGATGATATATATTTTATTGTGGATGATGCAGGCAGTACAACCAAGAACTTCTTGTGCTTTATCAATGGGTTTTGAAGTTGATGGTGATATTGTATCACTACATGTTGATGATTTATTGTCAAAATTGATTGATGCAAGTACTCATAGGTTTTCTTACTATGAGGAATCTTATTTGAAAATTCACTCACTAATAAAGGCACCGCTAATTAAAAGAAGAGTGAGGAAAAGGTTGATGTTTTAACCAAACAGAGTGGTATTACTAAAGATATGATGGATAGGACTAGGAAGAAGTTTGAGACTGAATACGATGGGTCTTCTAATGTTTCTATAGAAATAGATTATGTAGAGGTTCTAACTCCTACAATCAGTAAAGAAATAGGTAGAACTACTAGGATTTATTTAGTGTTGAATGAGAAGGAGAAGGAAGAAGAGAAAACACATGTGATAGAACAAAGAACTCACAAGAGAAAGAATGGAATTATTGATGGCTATAAAGAGTCAAAGGGTAAAAGAGAAAAGAAGCCTACTTCTTAATTAGATAAACCTACAAAGAGTAAGCAAAGTTGAAGGCTAGTGGAAAGAAATATAAATTATTTGGCATAGTAACTGAGAAATTATTTAATCCTAAGACTTTTAAAATTTTGTCTGCAGATACCATAGAAAAGAGTGTTAAGTAATATGGTAGTGTAAGTGATACAAACAAATGTTATGAGAACTTTGATGATGTAGATAAAAAAAATATTGAAGATTTTGTTTTATTTAGCTTGCATAAGTTTTGTAGAGGACTTAGAAAAATACATAAGATGATACTTGATTAACTATATAAGAAGATTGAGGCTAGATGGAGATATGCTCTAAATTGAGATAGAGAAATGGTGGAGAAAGAATTAATCCTACTCAAGCATGAATTTCCTATTGAAGCTATAAAAAATTTAATTAAGGCAATGAGACCTAGATTCAAAATAAGGGCTAGAGTTTGCGGAATATTAATTGGTGAGTCTCAGGAAATTCATGATGAGACAATTGCATTCATGGAGGAGAAATTGAAATAAGATGAATTGATAAAAACTATTGAAGAGGAGGTGAGAGTAGATGAACTTGTTTCTACTAAACAAGTAATTGAAGACATTAAAGGTAGTTTACCTTCTGATACACCACAACAAGATCCTAATGTTCAATTTGCAGATGTTGTAGGTAAAGATGAAGCACAAAAAGACGAATCTATAGAGGTGGTGATACTTGTTAGAAATCATACAGTTGAATAGATTGATGATGATGAAAAGAAAGATGCATAAGCATAGCCATTAAAAAGGAAATTGAATCTTGGTGAGTGTTCTAGTTCAAATATACATATAAATTCTATTAATGTTCCTAAGGAAGAAACTAAGGATGATCTTAAAGATGAGGATGTTGAGGTCATTCAGGGACATATTGATGTTACTAAGATGAGTCCTTGTGAACTAATGAGAATAGAATACATACTTAAGTTGAAATAAAAAGGGGACCAACTAAGAAGTGAAAGGATACAAGCTCAAGTAGTAGAGACAGGTCATGATATTTTGTCTAATCTTGTACCATAAGTTGCATTTGATCCAAATGCTCCTACGATTGAACAAATGGATAATTTGGTCAGTTTTATTACTGAACAAGTCTCAAACTCCAAGGATGTAGCTATGAATAGAGCTAAGTTGGATTATAAGGAGAAGATGACTAATATTTTTATTGAAACTGTTGAATCAAACAAGGGACAAATTATACTTCAAGTAAATTAGGTAAAGAAAACTTTGAAGGTAGTTGGTCAATTATTAGCGAAAGTTTCTAATTTTTTGTTGTTTAAAAAAAATTTGGAGCTTAAGAAGAATAAATCTCAGTAGGATCTTAAATCTTCAATTGATATTTATGATCCTATTGCATATTTAGCTAGCACTTATGGATCCCAAGTTAAGTTTTTTAATCACAAGATGAAATCTTTGCAAGGAGAAAATGAAAAGAGAATCACTACATTATTGGAATTGCAAACCTATTTGATTCCCACAATTGATATTATACAACATAATGTTAAAGATGAAGAGGTAACACTTGGGTTACCTGACATGAGTACTCTTGAAGCCATAGATGAGTTAGCTTATATTATACATGGATATACTGAAGCTATAATACACTTACAAAAATCATGGGAGTTCCTTGGATACAACCAAAGAAAATTTTAGAGATCTTTTTGAGAGGCTTTGATCAGTAATCTATTTTTGTTATTGTGGTCAATTTTGTAGATTTTTTATTTATTTCAAATGGTGAGTGATCGGTATAACTACAAATAGTGATTGGTCTAAGTGAAAAATGTTGAGGGAGTGATTAATATATAATATTGAGTAATGTACTTTAGATGGTTATATTGCTCTGTATATATTTTGGTGATCGATGAGAAAAAAAATTCACTATATTTTTTTCATCAATCCCAAAGGGGGAGATTATTGGCATTAGGATGGATTTTGGAGATGAAATTAAGAGTTTAAGTTTTTCATTGATGGAAGCTTCACAACTCTATAAGATTTGGTGAATTAGTTGTTGTCACCGATTGACAGGATGAATAGGTGAAGCAGATATGCAAAGTATTCTGACCAGTGAACAAGAAGATAGTAACAGAATGTGTCTTGTGTAGAAATTGATTTTGCAATCATTTTGGAAGTTGCAATCATTACTAGAGTCTCATATTGAACAAACTAGTTTTGATTTATGATTGTGACAGATAACTCAACATTTTGTGAAAGTTAGCATTTTGGTGATTATTCAATATGAATTGGTTGAGTTACTGATTTCTTCTGAATGATTGAATGGTCAAGGTGGTTAAGTTATTATCAGTGCATTGTAATAAAAATTTGTATTACATCTTCAACTGAAATGTTTTGTTTTTTTGGAGTTTCTTTTCATGTGGTTGGTCATTGTGATGGGATTACTTGTAGATTTTTCTAAAGTTTTAACTGACTTAAGAACAACAATATAAAAGAAAGATAAGTCATGTGATTTAGTGTGGAAAATCATGGTGTTGGTTGTTGTGATTAGAGACAGAGGAAGAGTATTGCAACAAGAGTTCAAAGATTTAATTGGATCTTATAGGCCCAAGCAATGTCATTTATAGATTAGTGATTTGAGTTCATTTCTCAAAGATAACTCTAAAAGGTTAGCAGGTTAAATCCCTTAACAAGGTGGACTTTAATAGGAATATTTTTATTTATAAAAAGGTACTAGTCACTCTTAACCAGGGGAGCACCTAACAGGGTATTGAAAGATCCTAATAGGGAAAATCATTTTACTGCAGTGAAGATATTTATGGGTGTCAACCCCACCATGGTTTTCTCCTTCTTACAAGGGTTTCCACAATAATAATAGTGGTGTTATGAGTTATTCTTTGTGAATATTCAAATTTTTTTAATTCTACTATATAGTTACTCTTGCATGTTTCATTTCTTACAAGTTGGTTAAAATCTTTTTCAGTTTATTGGTTGAAATAGTACATTTCCTATTTGCACTGATTCACCCCCCTCTTAGTGCTTCTATATACCAACACAACCAAATCTATATTAAAATTTTAATACTAACCTCAAACAACCACATAAAATCACTCTCCCAAGTCATTTCTATATCCTCAAACTCATAGACCGATGAATCAAACAATTTATTAGGATTTATTAATGATCTACTGAACCATATCGTTGTTCTACACTAATAACTAGAAAGTTTCCAAACAAATCTTCATATTTTCATCAAATGATAAAATAAAGTACAATGCACCTAGACTAAGATATGATGTAGATTTGAAAATATCCTCCTAGGATCCTATATCAAAACTCAAAATTGGATGTCCATACCAATCTATTTACTAAACTTTTTACATTGTCTCTTCTTTCTCATACTTAACGAATTTTATCTCCTAACCCTTAGTATGACAAAAAAATGATGAATGAACATGTGTAGCACATCTAGTTTCAATAAATAAAAACATATCAATCCTCAAGTGTATTATCTCTTTCCTAGATTTTTTCCTTATACTTTAATTTATTGTATAGAAGAAAAATGAATCAAGGTGGTTGATCTTATTTCCTATTGCACAATCAGAAGGAAAATGATCCATAGGGCTCAAGTAAGACTTAAGCAGTAAGTGTGTCCATGGAGAAGATTATCTTGAAAAACCTTTAAATTATTGAGAACTTTCTTGAGAATTAATGGATACAAAATTGTAGGAGAGCTCTTGAAATATTGATCATGCTTACCAAAATGAGGAGGGATGGGATACTTTTATACCTCACCCAACACTTTGGGGATTAAAAATTCATAGGACCAACAAAAAATCCAAATACCCCACTCAATTACCGAGACACACCCCCAATTTCAATTTTAGCTCCACTATTGAGGTATACAATGCCAAAGCAATTTTTGGCCTAGTTATAGAACTCCCAATCCATTGTATACCCATAAATTAGGGCTTAAATTTGAACCATGGAGCCTAGATAGGTAGGAGATCCCATATTATGAGCCACAACTTATTTTGAGCTATGGAAGAAGTACAAAGGCCACAAATAGTAACATAGGGCCCATTTACACTAATAAATAATTTAATTGAAGAAATAACCAAGGAGAACACCTATAAATAAAGGCTCACATTTATTTTGGATGGAATTAAAATAATATAGGACCCATTCTCAAATTTAGGTATCCATTAAGTGCAAATGAAGTCCAATGATGAAAACACACTAAGACATGTGATAAAAAATCATGAAATTGTACATACATGTAAAGTGCTTACAATTTAAAATGGTAAATTTATCCCCCACTTTAGTGGGAGTATGTGATTACCTCATGCTCATAGTAAAGTAAATGAGAGAGAAGATAAAGAGAGAGAAATGATCATGGGAAAATTGCAAAGAGATAAGACATCGCTAAGTTTAAGGATGCAATCCCCCAAACAAGAGATATTAACTTAGACATCCACGTGTAAGGACACATTAAATACAAACAAAAAACTAGATCTTACTAAGGTTCCAAGTCAACTAGTTGAAGAGACCTCGATGAACCAAATGTATCAATCAGTAGTATCATGCTTAGATAGCTAATGGAAGAGAAAAATTGATCACATGGAAAGGGAAATAGCATATTACAAGCACAATAAAACACTTCATGATATAACGCACTAGAAATTATATCAAATAATGGAAAGAAATAATGAGAGAGTGTGAATCCAATATTATAGAAAGTTATGTTATGATATGTGATTCATGAAAGAAGAAGAGGAGGAAAAAGTAGAAAGGATAGCAAGATGTTTTCTACTAGTTTCACTTTTCCTTGAGAGAGAAATAAGGAGAATAGGTGGTCTAGAAATATGTATTATACTATTAATTCTACCTTGAAAAATTTTTGTATAGGGCATCTTGTGAAAATTTTCCCCCATAACGGCTTATGAGATAAGTCTAATGGAAAAAATAGTTTATTTATGGATCCATGAAAGTAATTAGTTTAAGGATCAATGAAAATGATTAGTCTAAGGAGTGATAAAAATAACCAATCTAAGGACAAATAAAATTCATCAGTCTAAGGATGAATAAAAAAGAGGTTAGTCTAAGGACTAATGACAATGATCAATCTAAGGATCAATAAGGTCATATAATGTACAAGAAGGATACATGTATGACCCCTCCTTATGATGGAAACATATAAATATGGTGGCATCATAAGGAAAAGAGGATATGGATACCTACTTCCAACAAGTTGGATATATCCTTAAAACAAAAATGTATGCCATAACCCTAGAAAAGTATGAAGTCTCTTTTTATCCAAGAAATAGATAATCATGAAAGAATATAAAAATGTGGGAAGAGACCATTTGAAAGGAAGAGACATTGGATATGATACATATACCTTCAAGAGTAGGTCTTGAACATAGATAACATCTTCAAGACAAAGATGGGATGAGAACAAGAATGAACCATTTTAGCCCCCCTAATGCAAGGTGAAAAATTAACTCTTGATGAAGGATGACACATATTAAGCCTCCAAGTAGGGGTATTTTTTATGATGGATATACACTTTCAAGGAAGGAAAAGTTTATAAACAAGGATGTAAATCATGTGATAAAATAGATATTCATGTAAAATAAACAACTCCATGCAAGAAAGGATATCATGTGATAAAAAAATACCACATAAACAAGAGAAAGTGGATCCTTAGAAAGGAACAAAATATTGAGAAAATGAAATTCTTCCCCCCAAGGGTGAAGGAAAGGGGAAAGATAAGATATTATATATCCCAATTTGTAGATATTTTATAATAGACATGTTATTTCTAGCAAGGATAAGATTGTAAACTAGGATGTAAGTCTCCTAAAAAGAGAAGATCCTTATGTAAAGAAACAAAATTAATTCAATGAAGGAAAACATATGATAAAAAATAAGTCAACAAAATGATAATGGATCTTTTGGAAATAGAGAAAAATAGGAAGGAGGTTCAAGTATACACACCATCCCTATTTCTAGATAAGAATAGGAAGGAGGTTCAAGTATACACACCATCCCTATTTCTAGATAAGGGAATACTTGGAAAAGGACAACATGTTAAGAACTGTAAGTGAAAGGTAATTTATAATAGGCATGCACTTTCAAGAAAAGAAAATGTTGTAAAATAGAATGTAAATCTCTCAAAAAAGAGAAGATCCTTATGTAAAAAAACAATTCTATGCAAGAAAGGATATAATGTTATCAAATACAAAACTTGACAAAGGGAGGAAATGGGTCTTTAGGATAAATAGGAGAGTGAAATAGTATCATTTCCCCCCAATTGTGAAGACAAGGAATAAGAAATACTATTATGCTACTCACAAAGTATGATTGCACCTGAAATTAAACTACTGTGAATGAAAATAATTCCTCAAAGGATGAAATAAATATGTCACATAGTGGGGAGAAACATAATAGGAACTTAGATTTTATTGAAAATGGTTAGGAGAAAAGGCGCCATTCACTGTTACATGTCATTTCAATCATACCAAAATCAGTGAATTCTTGAATTATCCACTTCCAATCATAACATTCTTTATTTTTATGGTCATGGATTTGATGATACATACAAATAGAAGTATTTTCTTGCTTGAGTTTGTTATTTTTATGTTTATTTTTCAAAGGAAGAGTAATTAAGTTGGATTTAAGAATCTCAAACAAAACATTCTCTTGTTGTGATGAGAAACTAGGAGAAGAAGGTATAAATAGGTTGGAAAAATGAGGTGGTTCAAAACATAGAGTTTCTTTGGAAAACCTAGAGTTTCTTTGGATGAATGAGGAGGTTCAAAACCTAGAGTTTCAATGCTTTGTTAAACATATCTTATACGTTGTCCATCATTAAGGTTTTGAATATGAAAAGATAAGGGTCTCTTTTGGGTGGAATTGGATTAAAAATTTAAAGAGGCCCAATCAATATCCATACATGTGCTAAAGTAAGGTGTTTGGGTCTAAAATTTAGGGATTTTAAGTTTACTACAAAAGGTTGGTGTGAATTCTAATGTTCCCCAATCATCTTCATGAAGACTATTGTTATAGATATTCGATATTGCATGATATCGGGTTGCATAGCATCTTTTAAAATAATTACTACATTATTATTAAGTTGAGGGGTATCCTAAATGGTATGTACTTAATTAGGTTCTTTATTTAGAAAATATTATTTATAAAAGGGTAACCATCAACATTAAAATAATCTTCTTTGAAGATATTCATAAAAAACTTTAAGGGATGGAAAAACTAACTCATTAGTACTTCATCTCTAGAGGGAAGGTCATGTAAGGAATAAAAGGGGAGGTACCATTTAGGTAATTAATAAATATATCACCCTCATCCTCCACAACATCATCCTCTTTCACCAAGAGACTCTCATGGGGAGGTACATATCAAGAGAATAATCAACATCATTACCCAATGGTTTTTCCCAAAGAGGGAGATCATTGAGAGAAGTGTTAAAAGTATCTTCTTGCATCAATATGTCCTCAGGAGAGAGATAAGCTTTAAGAGATGAATCATTGAGAAGTTCATAAAGGGGATTTTTGTATAATCTAAATACTTCTATCCCATTAGTCAAAATTTTAAAAAAATATATAGTCTAGGGGGAAGAATGTAATGTAAGGAATTATCCTCCTTTCCCTAATGTACAATCATACGGAAGATGACCAAATAGGCTCAATTAGGAATTAAGCACTAAGTGCGGGAAATGATCCTTCATAATAATGAATTGGAGTAAGATGAATTTGATGGAAAATGGTATGTTTATTCAAGATAGAAATATACAAGAAAATATGGCAGGTCATAGAAAATATAGACTAACGAAAAATAGAAAGACACAAATAATGACTTAAAATAGAAACCAGAAGACTGTAATAAAATTTAGTCTAAATTTGAAGTAGATTGTCCTGGTATAGAACACTTATGGTGTTATGTTCCTACGTATAGATAGAATGGGGTGTTCTATACACTTTGACTTTGTCTGAAACTTTCAAAGTCTATCTGACAAGTCTTGCACTTTGTAAATTAAGTCTCGACAAATCCTCTAACTATTCCTACATACTGAAAATGGGGAAAAGGTTGTGGAAAGGTGTTTACCTTGGTAAAACCCCTATTTATGAATTAAACTTGAAATTTCAATGATATTTCATAAGAGGAAAGTATTTAAATGTAAAGGTAAAGGTTAGATCTACCTTGTAAATGCATATATCTTCATAAATAGATATTAAGATCACACATATTTATGAAGATTATTGTATGTTTCTTGACTTTTATTTGTTGTACCATGGAATATAGAAAAGAATCAAATATGACTTTATCAATGCATGGATCTATGAATTCCAGTCCTAGACCTTCAATTTTGTTATTCCTAATTAAAATTTCTATAAAGGAAGAATGAAAGTGGATGGACAAGGATCTTCTTTCATGATTGACAACTCTTCTACTTGGCCATCATGGGAAAGAAGCATGCTACAATGGAGATAATTTCCTTTAAAATTACTTGGATGGTTGCCTTAAAATATTGAGAGAACATATGAAATATTGATAATAGTTCTTACCAAAATGAGGAGAGATAGGGTTTTTATATACCTTTCACAAAATTTTGGGATGAAAATTTTGGATGGGGCCAACAAGAGATCTAGTTTCCCTCCAAAATATCACAAAGGGCTACCCATTTAATTTTGGACTTGAATGTCAGGGTATTAAGTACCCAAGGCATTATATACCTAGGAGAATGAGCCAAGATTAAAATAGTGTGTCACAAATGTTAGAACTAATCTTTCCTTGGTTGAAAATATGTAATTAAAAGGATAAACCAAGGTATCCTTATTTGTATTTGTCCTCTAGTCCTTGTAAGAGGACATGTCACTATTTTGTATTTCCTTTAATAAGGAAAATAGATATTCCTCCTTAAGAGGAGTCACACATTTGTCACACACACAATATGAATGTGGCATCCATAGGAGATGGGAGTTACATGCAAACTCCTCCACTCATCTCTACTTAAGAGATGTCTCTCACACATTTGCTAGAATAATCTTCTCCTCTCTCTCTCTCAATCTCTCATTGCTCTCATTATTGTATTGAGCTCATTGCTCTCATCCTTTAGGCTTTTTTCCATATTCTTATTCACAAAGGGGTTTTTCTTTGCTTTTCCCCTTACCAAAATCTCT
>MU223831.1:96568-110209 GCA_018584345.1 Thuja plicata | reverse complement strand
GGCTTTTTTCCATATTCTTATTCACAAAGGGGTTTTTCTTTGCTTTTCCCCTTACCAAAATCTCTTGGCTCTTTGTTGGATTCTTGAAGTTTCTCATATGCTTTGTGGTTGATCTTGAAATCTTTCTTTCCTTTGGTTTATGGTAAATCTTCTAACATTTCATTTTCTTGGATTACTTCTTGTTTATTTTTTCATTCTTTTCATTCTTCTTACAATGTAGGGTAGATGTCACAATAAGTGGAGATCAGTAGCTGGATCAAGCATAACAAAAATGTAACCTTGATATCACCAAAATGAGCCCTAATTGAGCATTTAATGACGTGTTAAATTTTTAGGATGGTACATTTAGCCTCCACTTTAGTGGGAGTATAAGAAAACCTAATTCTTATGATAAGTATATTAATCCATTGAATTTTTTTATCATGTTCAAGGAAAGAAGGACACACCAAGCCTTCAAGTAACTTACGTCCTCAAAATATAAAACCAAAATAAAAGTGGCAACATTGTGTGTGTGTGTGTGTGTGTGTGTGTGTGAGAGAGAGAGAGAGAGAGAGAGAGAGAGAGAGAGAGAGAGAGAGAGAGAGATGACTAACTAGCCTTGCAAGGTTTTTCCTTACTATGGATTATCCAAAGAGTAGACACTACTGCAAAATATCAAATTGATAGCCTAGTAGGATATGATATCCTATTCAAGCCATAAAAAATAAAGGATTATTATTTAAGGAAATCTTGTCTCCCTTAAGGGATACATGAAACAAGATTAGTCTAAAGGAAAGCATGTTTCTAAAGGGATATAGAAAAGGAGGACTACCCTTAGGATCCACTTAATAATTAAAAGGGAATGATAATGTAATGAGAGGGTAAACCTAAGGAAAACAATATCTCCTTAGCCATATTCATAAGAGATTTTATTGAATCATTGTGTATGTGTATGTTCAAAATGTGAAATACGGAGTGGAGTGTATGCTCCCTTGATAAAGAAAGTGCAAATGCCTTAATGGGAGAAATGGATTTAATACAACATACATTAACCCTTAAGAAATATTTTTACTATGAGATTCCCCTAAAAAAGGAGAAAACAAGAAAAAATTTTAAGATGTGACAAAGAGAGAATAAAATGGATCTACTAAATTTGGGGTCGAGGTCCGGGGAAAGGAGATGGAACTATAGATGAATTTCTAAGTTCACAAATATTTTGAATTTTGAATTTTTGATAGAATAGAAAGTAGTTTTCTTTGCAAAGTTGAATTGATTGAGGCATGTTAGGCCAAAAAAAGTCAATCTCAAAGTTAGCATGACTAGCTAAAGAATTATAGAGACTATGGTTAATAGTGATGCTTTCTCCATCATAGGGAAATTTAATACACTTATGGATAGGAAAGACAATAGATTTCATGGAAGTGAGCCAAGGAAGGGAAAGTACAACTTGAAACTAATATGAATTTGGCATGACGATAAAGGTGACATCTATGGTTTTCTTAGCAACTTCTACGGGAAAGGTCATAGAACCATGAGTGGGTTAAGTGAAACCATTAAACTTTTGATCATCACATCAAATTCTTCATAGGAATATTGCTAGAGGTGTGAGACAAGGAGGGTAAGGAAAAATAGGGGCCCAAGGCACTCCTAGCTATCCTCACCAAATTTCAGAACAAAAAGGAAGCAACAACACAACAAGGGAGAGAAGAAAACAATAAATAATTTTTATTTATTCATCAAATTCATTAAATTTAGGGCTGTAAGGCCTTCTCATTTTTGGCCATATATATTTATATGTTTATAGAATAATCTTTATACATGCAAGGTCATAGATCTATGATCTAAATCTCCTAACACTTAACCTTCTATCCCAAAAAATGATACCTAATCTAAGAATACAAACAAAATATATACAAGAGTCCACCAAAGAGGTCGACACTTAGATCCCAAAGATCCAACATAGGAAATAGTAAAGATCCATAGTTAGGTCCATGGACATCCTATTGAGAAATCCCTCATTAATTATGCTACGAAGATTAAATGCATAAGTCAGCCAGAAGGTCCAACTTTAAAAGAAACAACTCGATAAGAAGATGACCGAGCAACAAGAACAACTCGGTAAGAAGATAATAGAGAAACGGAAACAACTCAATGAAAGAAACCACTGAGCAGCCAATAGTTACTGAGCACTTTACCAAGCAGCCTTTAAACAAGATAAAGAACAAAATCAAACATATTTTTGGTTGATCAGGATTGCCAAAGAACCCAAGATGCTCGTGCATCACACACCTGGGGTTAAAAGAAATGATTCCTTGAATCATGTGTAAGATCCAACCTGAAATGAATCCAACTTAGATTGAGAAATCCAAGATGAGTACTCAATTAGTCTATTCTTCAATTTTATCAGATACTCCATGTACTCCTTTCCTCTTGTACTTCTTCCAACTCTCTATTTCAAAATCTGATCAACTTCCTCTATCTATTTCTTAGGATAATCACTCGGTACTGTCACTTCTTCATCAAGTTCATAATACTCATACAAATATGAAATATTGAATATAGGTGATATATTCATTTCTCCAAGTAATTCCACTTCATCAGCATTTCCACTTTCAAATGTTCTCAATATTTTGCAAGGACCAAATTTCTTCATCTTTAATTTTCCATAAATTCCAAGAAGAAATATTCCTTTATTCAAATAAACCATTACTATATCACCAAATTTAGAAGTTTTATGTCTCCTTGATTTATCTGCTCTATCCTTGTATTTTTGTTTATTTTGCTCCAACTTATGTTTTAAATCCTCATGCAATGTTTTCACGAACTTAGCAAAATTTTCTTCTTCAACACTTATTTTCCCTTCACCAGTAATGTCTCTCAAGTCTGATATACCTCTAGGTTGTGTGCCATGAACAATCTCAAAATGTGTCTTTCTAGTACTTCTATTTACCAAAATGTTGTATGCAAACTCTGCTTGTGCTAACATCAAATCCTAATTACTCGGTGTGTCTCCAAATAAACAAATAACAAGTTACTGAAAATTCAGTTTACAACCTTTGTTTTTCCATCATTCTGTGGATGAAATGGAGAACTATAATTCAAATCGGTATCCAACTTCTTCCAAAGTGTTTTCCAAAAGTAGCTAACAAACTTACTGTCTCAGTCAGAGATGATACTCCTTGGTAATCCATGCAATCTGACAATATCCTTAAAGAAAATATCTACTATATGCACTACATCTGATGTTTTTCTACATCATATGAAATGTGTCATCTTAGAAAATCTATTTAAAACAACAAATATGGAGTCATTACCTCTTTCCATCCTCAGTAAGCCAAGAATAAAATCCATGCTGATATCACTCCAAGGTTGATCAGGGACAGTAATCAGTATATGCAATCAATTATTTTCACTTACTCCTTTTGCAATTTGATAAACTCCACACATTTTCACAAATTTCTAAAAATCATTATACAACTAAGGCCAAAAATACCTTTCCTTAAGAAAACTCAGTATTTTATCAATACCAAAATGTCCATCCAAACCACTATTATGATTTTCCTTTACCAAATTAGTTCTCATTGATCCTCTTGGTATGGACAACTGAGTACCTTTGAAAAACATATCTTCCTAAATGAATTATTCTTCATACTTACTTTATTGATTTGGAATAGGTACTTTTCACACTCCCCACTTCTAAAAAAAATTAGGATAATTTTCATACAAATTCTTCATGTCATCAAAACAAAGAACTTCAATTCTCATTTCAGCCAATAAATATCTTCTTCTACTCAATGCATCAGCAAGTCAGTTAGAAACTCCACTCTTATGGTTTATCACAAATGTAAAACTCTTCAAATAATCTACCCATTTTATATGTCTCAGATTCATCTTATTCTGACTACACAAATATTATAAAGCCTTATGATCAATATACAACACAAATTCACTCATCATCAAGTAATGTCTCCATTTCTTGATAGCTTGAACAATAACATAGAATTCTTGATCATAGACAAAATATTTCCTCTTAGCATCATTCAAATTTTAACTAAAGAAAGAAACAGGTTTACCTTCTTCGGTCAACACAACTCCTATTGCACTTCTAGTTGCATCACATTCAAATTGAAATACCTTATTGAAATCAGGTAAGGTTAACATAGGTAGTTTAGCAACCTTCTGCTTCAAAGTCTCAAAACTCTTATTAGCTCCATGTGTCCATTTGAATTTTCTTTTGTCTCCTCTGATTGTCTCAGTCATAACATTACAAATAGAACTGAAATTTATGATAAACTTCTTGTAAAAACTTGCCAATCCATGAAATGATCTTACCTCACTGACATTCTCAAGTGTAGGCCAACTAAGTATAGATTCAACCTTCTCTGGATCCATCTTCAAACCATCAGCCAAAATCACAAAACCTAAATACACAAGCTCTTCTTTCATGAAGGAACACTTTTTTCAAATTTATCAGCAACGTTTCCTCTTTCAATCTCTGCAATACTTGTCTTATATGCATCAAATTCTATTCTCTAGTCTTAGTGAATATCAAAATATAATCCAAGTATACAATCACACATTTAATCAGGAATTTTCTCAAAATTTCATTCATTAATCTCATAAATGTACTTGGTGCATTAGTTAAACCAAAGGCATAACCAACCACTCATACAAACCTTCTTTTGTCTTGAAAGTAGTCTTCCATTCATTACCTTCTTTGATTTTTATATGATGATATCCACTCTTGAAATCAATTTTGGTAAGATATTTTTCTCCACTCAAACCATCCATTATATCATCCATCCTTGGTATAGGAAACCTATACTTAACTATGATCTTATTGATTTCTCTTGAATCAGTGCACATTCTCCATTCTCCAGTCTTCTTAGGTGAAAATACAACTGGTACTACACATGGAATAAAAATTTCTCTAATTAAACACTTGTCCAACAACTGACAAACTTTTTGGTTAAGCTCTTCATTCTCAGTTGGTGTTAGCCGATATGGTGCCTTGTTCGGTAAACTAGCTCTAGGAATCAGATCAAGACAATGACTAATATCTCTCATTGGTGGAAAACCATGAGGTACATTATCAAAAATTATCTCCTTATACTTAGTGAGCAATTTATCAACCTTTGTAGGAATTTTATCTTATGTATTTTTACTCAGTTTTTTAGGAATCTAATCATAACAACTATCATCTCTTTTCAAATCCTTAACAAACTGTCTACCTTCCATCAAACAAACTTTCATAGATGTACATGTCTCACCAAAAAATTCTTCAACCAAAGATAACAAGATTTGTTTCTTACCATCAACCCAAATAATATATTTATTCATTCTTCCATCATTTATAGAATGTCTATGATATTTCCAAGATCTACCCAACAAAATATTACAACAATCCATTGGCATAGTATCACACAACACCTTATCATAATACTTTCCAATTTTCAGATTCAAAAAACATTGTTCACTCACCATTAATGTATTCTCATCCTTGATCCATGAAATATTATAGGGATTTGGATGCTTCATTCTTTCCAATTGAAAATTTGTGACCATCCCCTTAGACGCTTGATTCTCCAAGCTTCTACTATCAACAATTACCTTCCAAACTTTATTTGCAACTCTACATGTGGTCTTGAACATACTTTTACTGAAAGCATCTTGCTTATCTTTCTCACTCCAAAGTATCCTTCTAATCATGAGATTTCCTTCCTGCTTAGGTTTATTCAGTGAATCCTCTTTCACCAAAGCATTTATGATGCTACTGACTCTCTTGCTTGCATGTGTACACTCAAAATATTGATTTCCTTCACCATAATTGTAACAAGTTCCTTGGAACCCTCTTCTGCTATAACCACCTCAGGAGTAGGTGTCTCTTCCTTGTAATGAACTTCCACTTTTCTATTTTGTCTTTCCTTTGTCTTGATATGTGTCTAAAATTATCTTGTCTAGTTAAGATCTACTATTTTCACCATGAGTTCTACCTCTCCCTCTAGGTAATCTTCCACCTCTCCCTCTTTGTCTTTTTTCATATCCTTTGTTCAATTTATCCTCAGCTTTTAGGGAAAACTGGTATGCCTCTTCAATGCTCTCCATCTTTACTAGGATGATTTAATCTTGTATAGAACATCCTAATCCATTCAGATACATAGCTATGCTTTCCACTTCATCTTCAACATGTCCAGATCTGATGTCTAATCTATAGAATTCTTCAGTATAATCCTTTACCAAGATATCTTTATTCTTCAAAATTTTCATTCTCCTATTCAAGTTAATTTGGTAATCACAAGGTAGAAACTTTCCTTTCAACTTGTTTATCATCTTATCCCATACCTTGATCTTGTCTTTTCCTTTCTTCTTCTAATCCAATTGCAGGTGCTCCCACCACAAGGATGGATGACCTTCCAACTTTGTATTTGCAATCTTTACTTTATTCTCCTCTCAAACATTCTCATACTCAAATTATTTTTCCATCTCAGTTATCCTATCTATCAATTCATTAGAATCCAACTTTCCACTATACTCAGGAGGATTAAAATGAGGTCTAGACTTCAAGCTTGCCAATGCTTGCATGAATCTCTCTTCCTCCTAATCCATCACAAGTACAGGTGTAGCTTATCCTTGCACTTCTTCCAATTCATCATCACTAACATCTTCAAGATGTATTCCTCTGCATTGGGTTGTCTCAATATCTTCCAATCTTGCATCCATCTATCTTAACATATCAACTAGACCTGGATCTACATTTCCTCTCCCACAAACCATCTTGAAACCCTCTGAAATTGTGGGTCAGATGACAATCTTCTACCCCACAAAAATATCAACCAACTTAGGTTAGGGTTTACAAGAAGGAACCTAGATCTCACCTTCACTCTGATACCACCTGAAGCAAGAAGGGTAAGGAAAAAATGGGGCCCAAGGCACTCCCAGCTATCCTCATCAACTTGCAGAACAACACGGAAGAAACAAAACAAGAAGGGAGAGAAGAAAACAACATATACTTTTTATTAATTCATCGAACTCATTAAATGTGGTGCAAAGAACCTCCCATTTTGGTGTGATTTGTGTGTTTAGGGAGTCTTAGTTTGGGTTGGAGTAAGATCCATTATTTTTGGATCTCAACTTGTTCATATCATGTTTGTAAGAGCAAAAATGTTCCTAGGTGACAATGTGGTCATTTTGGCCTAGAATGGTAAAAGTTGATATTTTTGAGTAACTTGAGATTTTAGTATTTTCTAGGACTCTAAGTGTCCTAACTAGGGTCATAGGAGTGGTAAAAATGGACCGAGTTGACTAAAATGCCAAACACAAAAAAAATGCTCAAAAGTTGCTTGAGCAACTTTTGCAAAAAGTTGCAAATGGAGGTTTGCATGGTTGTAACCACCCATGATTAGGTATTTGAGCATGGATTGATGATATTTGAATGGTTAATGGATTTTTGGATTGCATATTAATTCTGTGATCATTCTGTACAGATGGATTTCTAAGATTCATTGCAAATTATAGTGTTTTCTACAGTATGTACGACTGTGTACAGATTAGATTAGGTGATCTGACCCCATGGGAGTGTAGTATATTGTATTATATTTCTTTTTCATATTGTAGTTTGATTTCAAGTTAATATTGTGTGGAGCTATATTAGGATTTAAGTGATTGTGTCTATAAGTTCAATTTGCAGAGTTGTAGGAACAAAAATGGCTCTAACCTAAGAATCCACAGTTGAAAATGGATGAAAAAATGTGGGATGATGGGTTAGGGTCTATACATAGTGATTTTTTTTCCTTTTTTTTTCTTTCAATTGAATTCCCAGACTTGGAGTGAAGCCCTATGGCTAACTACTAGGAGTAGGTGAGCCTAGACAGGGTAAAGATTGGATTTAGTAGAGCACCCATGATCTTGGATGGATGACTTAGTGGCATGTGTAGAAGCCCTAATGTGCCTCCTTGGGGGATCAAAATATGGTAGATGGTGAAATTAATTTAAAAGATCAAATTGAAGACATATTGCACTGACTCGTCCAGAGGCCTAAAAGATAGGCTAAAAACTAGGACCTCTTAGCAATTATGGTTGTGTGTGCCTCCTGAAACTATAGATTTGGATTCTTGAAGGGATAGTGGATATATTTCATATTTATAAGGTCTTCTATGGGGTTTTTTTGGATAATTTGGAGCATTTGGCTAAAACTAGTGAAAATAAACCTAATAGAAATAGGCCTAATTAGGCCTACTAGTGCAAAGTGACAAAAATTGGATTGTTGGAGTATCCAAAAGTGTTGGAAATGTTTACAACATACTTTTAATGATTCAAAAACATAGACAAGAGTCTATGAGGTTTATGGGAAAGATCCTAAGCAAGGTTTTTGGTTTCTAGGGGAAGATCTAGTGAGAAATAAAGAATATTGATGAACTAGTTGGACTAGTTGAAATTGTGTGAACTTTGTGTCTTTATCAAATCAACTATACCTAGGAAGAAAGTTGGTAGGGAGGGTCTAGGAGATCAATATTGGTGAATAAAAAATTGAAGAGTATACCATTGGATGGTTAGGAGAAGTATTAAATAATTTGGGAGAAGGAAACACTATAACTCTAGACCCTCTACATCAGACTGGTATCAGAGCCATCATTTCTTTAAGTTTAGTTTTTGTTTGAAGGGGAGGAAAGCCACAAGGTTGATAGCATGCCACCCAAGTAAATGAGAAAAGATTCCATAGTGTACTTGCTACAAAATATTTTGGCAAAGTCCAATTTGACAGAGATAAGAGGTAAGAGGAAAGTCACTGAATGGGGAGATGAAAGTGATGAGGAGGATGAAAGCCAGATAGGAGAGACAACTAGAAAAGGAAAAGAAGTGGAGATGGATAAAGAACAGAAGGTGTTCCTGGATGCCTTTAAGTCCCTTAAAAAATATATTATGGAACACATACCTTACTATTGTGTCAGTTGAATGGTGAAGAGTTATTGGATTGGCTAGTGGCCATAGATAACCAGATTGACTACCAAGAAGTGTCAAAGGAGAAGAGAGTCAGTTATTGCAAGGCTAGACTCAAAGGATCTGAATTGTTGTGGTGGAACATGATGCATGATGTGAGGGTAACTACTGGTAAGAAGAAGATAATTTCTTGGGAGAGAATGAAGATCAGGTTGAGGGCACAATTCTTACCCATTGATTATGAGATGCAAATGTATCAAAAGTTACATAACTTGAGACAAAAGGAGTTGTCAGTAAGTTCCTACACTGAGGAATTCCACAAATTGAGCCTAAGGGAAAGAAGACAAGATGAGGAGATAGAAAAGGTAGAAAGATACCTTAATGTGTTGAGACAAGGAATCCAAAATGAAATCAGTATGATGGCTCCTGACAGTATGCACATTTTTTTTTAGCTAGCCTTGAAAGGAGAGGAGAAGGCTAGAAGGATGAATGATATCAAACAAAGAGGTAGAGGTAATAATAATAGAGGATTTAGAGGCATAGGTAACTTTGGTAGAGGAAAAATCCAAAGTAGACCAGAAGAGACTCAATCCAATGACAATAGTGAGAGAAACCAGTATAGAGGATCATTCCAAAGAGGAGGATAAAGAGGAAGAGGGCCACCAAGGGGTATATTCTAGTCACAAGGAAAGACCAATTCTGTCTTCACTGGTAGATGTTACAATTGCAATCAAGTGGGCTATACAATGGGTAGATGTACTAACAAGACTTACACATCATCTATTGGAGAAAGAAGAAATCAGTTGGTGCAGGAGGATGACACAAAAAGTGTCACTTCTCTAATCTCCAAGGCGGGGCCAATATTGGATGGAGAAAATCTTATGTTGGGAAGGACTTTGTTGAAAGTTCCTAGTACTACACAACCACCCCAAAGAAAGAACTTTTTCAAAACTACTTGTAGGTCATATGTGAAGATCTACAAGTTGATAGTAGACTATAGATCCATAGAGAACATAGTGTCAACTAAGATGGTGGATAAAATAAAACTAAGAAGGATACCTCACTCTACCCCCTAGAAAGTGTGATGGCTAAACAAGGGACAACAGATAGTGGTGGATGAAAAAAATATGGTGGAGATTGAGATAGGATAGTATAAGGACAAGGTCCTATGTGCCATATTTCCCATGGATTCATGTCATCTTCTTCTAGGATGTCCATGACAATATGATGTGAAATCCATTCATGATGGTAAAAAGAATAGCTATGTGATTACTAAAAAGGGAAAGAAGTTTAAAATGGATACCTTACAAGAACCCAATGAGGAGAAGCATGTGGGAATTAGTGTGATGCTATTGAGTAGAAAGGATTTTCTAAAGGTTCTAAAGAAGGAGAGAGGGGTCTGTTGTGCAGTGATAATGAAGCCAAAGGAGGAGACCGAGGAGAAAGGCAATATGCCACAAGAGGTACAAGCACTGTTGGAAAGGTACCATGAAATAGTGGATAATGGATTTCCTAGTGCATTTCCACCCATGAGGGTTGTGAGTCATCAAATAGACCTCATACCCAAAGTGAATCTTCCTAATAGGGCAGCATATAAGATGACACCAAGCCAGAATTTAGAGATAGAAAAATAGATTCAAGATTTGTTGGAGAAAGGCCTAATAAGGAAGAGTTTGAGTCCTTTTGCTATGCCAACTATCCTTGCACCTAAGAAGGATATAAAATGGAATATGTGCACTGACTCCCTGGCTATTAAAAAAATAAAAATCAGATATAGATTTCCCATGCCCCAGATTGAGGATTTGCTAGATAACTTGGGAGGTTATTGTTATTTCTCCAAGGTGGATTTGAAGTCAGGGTATCATCAAATAAAACTTAGGTGTTGTGATGAATGGAAGATATCCTTCAAGAAAAATGAAGGGCTCTATGAGTGGCTTGTAATTCCCTTTGGCCTAAGAAATTCACTTATCACATTCATGAGGCTCATCAATGAAGTGCTAGTAGATTTTTTCCATAAGTTTGTAATAGTTTATCTTGATGACATTTTGATCTTTAGTAGGTCTATGAAGGAGAACATGAAGCATTTGGAAGTGGTATTGAGGAGGCTACACCAATAGATGTTGATGATCAATCAGGAAAAATGTGAGTTCTTGAAGACTGAATTAGCATATCTTGGTTTTGTGGTTGCTAATAGATGTATGAAGATGGACCTTGATAAGTTCAAGTCTATTTTGGAATGACCAACATCTACATTCATAGGGGATGTTAGAAGTTTTCATGGACTAGCCTCCTACTATAGGAAGTTTGTGAGAAACTTTAGTCATGTATGTGGACCTATCCTGAACACTATTAAGGGAGGAATCAAATGTCAGTTTAAGTAGATAGTAGCAGTAGATCAAGGATTTGAAATGTTGAAGAAAAGGATAGAAAAACTACCTACTCTTAGGTTCCCCAATTTTAATCAATTATTTGTGGTGGAGTGTGATGCTAGTAAGCTAGATATTGGGGCAGTGTTGAGCTAGAGGGACACCTTGTGGCATTCTTTTTAGAGAAGTTGAATGAGGCCAAAAAAAAGTACTCCACCTATGATTTGGAGTTGTATTCAATGGTGCAAGTAATCAAAAAGTGGAGACATTACCTCCTACCTAGGGAATTTGTGGTCTACACAGATAACCATGCCCTTAGTTTCTTGAATGGGTAGGAGAAGTTAAATCAGAGCCACCTTAAATGGGTAGAATCTTTGCAAGCATACACATTTGTCATCAAACACAAGAAAGGTGTTAGAAACAAGGTTGTAGATGCTCTTAGTAGAAGAGTACTACCTATACAGGAGATACAATTGCAAATTGTGGGAATGGATGACTTGAAAGATCTCTACAAAGAGGACAAAGATTTCAAAGATGCCTATGAGGCATGTGAGAATTCCAACTGGGATTCAAAGTGGAATTTATTAATTATATGTTATAGGAGGGGTTATTGTTCAAAGGACACCTAATGTGTATACCTCAATTCTCAATGAGGGAGAACATAGTCAAGGAGAAACACCAAGGAAGCTTGGGAGGCCACTTTGGAGTGGACAAGACACTTGAGCAGGTGAATATGCATTACTATTGGACTAGGTTACAGTCAAATGTCAGGAAGTTTGTAGAGAAATGTCAGATATGTCAGAGGGATAAAGGACATAGTAGCAACACTAGATTGTATCAACCCCTATCCATGCCTCAGAGACCATGGGAGTGCTTGAGTATGGACTTCATTTTGGGATTTCCATAGACACAAAAGGGACATGACAATTTGTTTGTAGTGGTCGACAATTTTAGCAAGATTACACAGTTCATTCCTTGAAAACAAACCAATGATACTTCACATATTGCAGGCCTATTATTCATAGACATAGTGAGAATCCATGGATTGCCACTAAACATAGTAAGTTGTAAGGACAGTAAGTTTGTGGGTCACTTTTGGAGGACTCTTTGGAATATGTTAGGGACAAACTTATCTTTCTCTTCTTCCTATCACCCTGAGTCAGATGGACAAACTGAGGTATTTAATAGGTCTTTAGGCAACCTATTGAGATGCTTAACTAAGCAACATAGATAGTCCTAGGATCATATTATTAGACAGGAAGAATATGGCTATAATGACTCCATTAATAGGAGTACTGGAAAAATCCCATTTAAGATAGTTTATGGGACTAATCCTAGAGGGATCTTGGAGTTGATGGATGTCACTCTACATGAAAAGGAGAGTGCACAAGGTGAATCATTTACAAAGTAGATGAAAGAGTTGATTGATCAAGTCAAGAAGACTTTGTAACAACAAGTGGACAAGTATAAGGCCAAGGAAGAAAAAACAAGGAGCGATTTGCATTTCAAGGTGGGAGATCTAGTAGTTCCTTACATCAAAAAGGAAATACTACCTAAGGGTAAGCCAACTAGGTTGTTGATGAAGAATATAGGACTATTGAGGATATTGCACAAGTATGGAAAAAATGTATATGAGGTGGATTTTCCTCTATATTTTGGCATCTCACCCATTTTTAATGTATGTGATCTATATCCCTATAAGCATCTACCCCTAGACATTGGTCAACTAAATTTTTAGAGTTGGGAGAAGAAGATTGGATTAATGATTTGCCTACCCCACACCCTCTGCAGTTGGATAGTATAATGGACTCCAAGGTGATTAAGAAGACCATGAAGGGTATTTACAAAGAGTATCTTGTAAAGTGGTAGGGACTACCTAAATCTAATTCTACTTGGATAATTGAAGGAGACATTCTGAAGTATGGGGTCACCATTATAGACCTCCTAACTCAAGAGACTTGATTTATTTGTCCCAGGGGAGTATGGTGTAGAGCACCTCCAATTTTGGTGTGATTTGTGTTTTTAAGGAGTCTTAGTTTGGGTTGGAATAAGATCCATTAGTTTTGGATCTCAACTTGTTCATTTCATGTGGGTAAGAGAAAAAGTGCTCCTAGATGAAAATGAGGTAATTTTGGCCTAGAATGGTAAAAGTTTTTATTTTTGAGTAACTTGGGACTATAGTCTTTTCTAGGACCCTAAGTGTCCTAACTTGTAACACCCCAAAATTGGCAACTTGCAACCCTAACCAATTTTGTTGCATTTGTCATTCTTCTAAATCATCAAAGTCCTATTGTACTAGGCAATTCTGAGTTTTGACTGACTCTACTCGACCTAAGTGTCAAATGTAGAAAATCCTAAA
>MU223831.1:45519-83082 GCA_018584345.1 Thuja plicata | reverse complement strand
GGCCAGGATATGTTTGTTGTCCTTGAAAACCTGAAAGTGGGTGACATTATCTGGAATGGAGGGGGTGGGGACCATCTCAACTAAAAATCTCCAGAGTCGTGAGCCGGCCATCGGCTCAAGTGTGCTGGCAGAAATAGCTAGGGCATCCGGGACATAGTTCTGTCGCTGGGGAATAAGGTCAATGCCAAAGGGATCGAAATCTTCAATAAGTCTCCAAGCCTGGTTGCGGTATGCGGCCAGCCTTTTGTCGTGACATGTGTAATTACTCTGGACCTGTTTAACAACCAACTCTGAATCACCTAGAGCCCGGAGGCGGGTGATACCTTTCCTTAGTGTGAATAGGAGTCCAAGGACCAAAGCCTCATACTCCGTGACATTGTTTGTGCAGTTAAACTGCAACCTGTAGGAAGCGAGGAAGGATTTCCCTCGTGGGTTGATTAATTCTACCCCAGCCCCACAACCTTGTTTAGATCGGGACCCGTCAAATTTAAGGGTCCATAAGTCATTGTTTGTAATCTGGGGCTGGGGAAGGGGAGTTTTCTTTGGATTGATGCTGGGAGACTCAGGGATTTTCTCCCAGACTACAGGCGTAAAAGTGGAATTTATCCCCGGAGGTGTTTTAGTTTGTGATTCCTGGGCGGATGGCACCAAAGGGGTGCATCCCGTAGAAGTACTGAGTCCCGGGGAATCGGTTGCATGTTCACTCCAGAGGATATCAAGTTGTCGGGTAGCGATCGATAGGCAGGGCTCACACTCATGCTCTGAATGTTTTTGGTAATGCACTCGGCACCAAGTGCCAGATAGGAGTGTGGCAAGGGTCGCTGTGGGGCCTTGAGAGTTGACTTCTACTCTCAGCTTTTCTTCTAAGTCCTTTGCTCTTTGCAATACCACGGGATCTTCTCCGGGGATGAAATCAAATGTTAAAATCTCAAGAGGTCGGTACACCCCTAGAGAAGATTCAAAAAAAAGGACTTCGTTGACCCTCCCAACTTCGGTGAGGGCCTGTTTCATCTGGGGTTCGCTCTCGACCCAGATCTGATTGGATTCTCCTTCCCAAGGAAGCCACAAGTGGGTGAAGTCAGTCAAAAAGTATCTATTTAAGGACTTAGACCAATTTCAGCTTAGTAACATCCCGTAAGTCTCTGGGATGTCCACCACTTGGATGTCGATAATGCTGGGTATCCTGGGGTCCTGGATAAGATGTATCCAGATGTTCTTCAGTTCCCCCACCATTTTCACAGCAGTCTTATCCAGTTGGATCACTGCGCCATTAGATGGGGTGGGGTGGAGTCTGAGCTTCTGACAAATGGATAAGGGCACGATGTTACCCGAAGCTCCTGAGTCTACTAGGCAGTTATGTATATTTTTACCATAAATGTTCAGGCCTAGCAAGAAGGGAGGATCCTCATTATTTCCCTGGAAGACAGCCGCATTAGCATCTTTGAATGAGACGGTCTTGGGTGGGTGGCTAACTTCTTCTGGGTTTCCTAAGAGCTTCAGAAGGGACTTCTTCTGCTCGGGAAAATTTAACAAAACCTCCATCAAGGTCATGGAGGTGGTGGTCTACTCTAACACCTTCGTAATATCAAATCTTCCTCCCAGGAACTGGTGATTTTCCTCTGTGAGATCCTTTGCTTGGTTAGAGTTGGGACCTTCTGGAGGGGCGGGTCGATCAGTGGTATTACTCTAGGGAGGAGGAGTATCTTTGGTAGGAGGTACGGGCATGTAAGCTGGTCCTTTACCCGCCTGGCTTCGGGTGTTGTATGGAGCTCGTGGGTTGGTAAAAGCGTTGGCCTCAAAGGGCGGAATGGATTCATCAAAGAACCCCTGTAATTCAGACTCTTTTTCATCTTCCCTGGAAGTACCAAAGAAGATGGTATCACAGGTGAAAGAACTGTGAGTTTGCTCTTGGACAGGGGGCTCTGGGGGAGCGGTATCGTGTGTTTGTTTCCTGTCCAGCTGGAAGATCATTATGACTTTCTCCAAAGTGGCACAATTTACCTCATTGTGCAAACCTGTATCATGTAGCTGACACCAATTATTCATGGGCTGAAAGTCTGTGACTAACGTAAAGTGGGATGGTCCAACACCATTTTGGTTGGTGTTTTGATTCGGAGGCGGGCCTCTGGTGTTAGCGTTATTATTCCATTATTGTTGGTTGGGCCTTGGCCCATTGTTGAAGTTTCTTCCTCTGGCATTGTTGTTTCGTTGGCCGGAGAAGATATTTCCCCTCTAGGAATTTGAATTTTGGGGCACGTAAGACCCAGCCTTCAGCTGACCCATGTCCATGGTCAGGGTGGACAGCATTCGCCGGAGGGACTCAACCTCGGCGGTCAACTGAGTGTTAGCATCACAATGGGATGGTTGTGGCTGTTGTTGGCTTCCCAGGAAGGCAGCAGGATTGACCGAAGTTGAGGGCGGCAATCCTCCAGCCACGGACGACTGGAAGAAGGGCACTCCGGACGGTTGTGTCTGAGTTTGTTGTTTCTGCTGTGGTTGGTTCCACGGGAAAACTTCCAGACCCGGTGTTATCTGGGTCTGGGAGGGGTAAACATATCGTGCCTGTTGGTCGATCAAAGGTGGTGGGGGATTCACCGCCATCGACGGGGCACCTATTGCCATATTGGGATTGTAACCCCTGGCATAAGCAGTTCCGCCAGGGACCATGTTGAAAGGTGTGTTCTGTCCAATCTCGTCCGGGGATTTATTGAGACCGCGGGATAACTCTAAGGCTAGGTTGTAGACTTTTGCCAAAGTATCCCGGTCGCCCAGGGCGGTTGTTCTCCAGAGGAGAGTGGCAACGAAAGGGTCCATCGCATTAAGGTATGTCTGTATGGTAACATCTGGCGATGGGATAAAAGGGCCTGTGCACCTTTTCAGGGCATGCTGGAACCTATGGTTGAATGCTGCGAGAGGCTCATTGGGTTCCTTTCTGATGGAGATGAACTGACTGTGGGACCAGGCTGGGTCCACATGCATACGAAAGGCAGCCAAGAAGGCGTCCTCTATAGCCTGCCATGTGTTGATGGAGTTGGCGGGAAGGTTCAGGTACCAGTTCAACTCACTTTGTCCTAAGGACAAGGGAAACATGTGGGTCACAACATTTTCATGCTGGATCCAGTGTCGATTCATAGCGTCTTTGTATGCCTATAAATGTTCTTCTGCGGTCTGTGAGCCTAAGTGCTCATATCGCACAACCTCGGCGGTCAACTGAGTGTTAGCATCACAATGGGATGGCTGTGGCTGTTGTTGGCTTCCCAGGAAGGCAGCAGGATTGACCAAAGTTGAGGGCGGCAATCCTCCAGCCACGGACGACTGTAAGAAGGGCACTCCGGATGGTTGTGTCTGAGTTTGTTGTGTCTGCTGTGGTTGGTTCCATGGGAAAACTTCTAGACCCGGTGTTATCTGGGTCTGGGAGGGGTAAACATATCGTGCCTATTGGTCGATCAAAGGTGGTGGGGGATTCACCGCCATCGACGGGGCACCTATTGCCATATTGGGATTGTAACCCCTGGCATAAGCAGTTTCGCCAGGGACCATGTTGAAAGGTGTGTTCTGTCCAATCCCGCCTGGGGATTTATTGAGACCGCGGGATAACTCTAAGGCCAGGTTGTAGACTTTTGCCAAAGTATCCCGGTCGCCTAGGGTGGTTGTTCTCTAGAGGAGAGTGGCAACGAAAGGGTCCATCGCATTAAGGTATGTCTGTATGGTAACATCTGGCGATGGGACAAAAGGGCCTGTGCACCTTCTCAGGGCACGCTGGAACCTATGGTTGAATGCTGCGAGAGGCTCATTGGGTTCCTTTCTGATGGAGATGAACTGACTATAGGACCAGGCTGGGTCCACATGCATACGAAAGGAAGCCAAGAAGGCGTACTCTATAGCCTGCCATGTGTTGATGGAGTTGGCGGGAAGGTTCAGGTACCAGTTCAACTTGCTTTGTCCTAAGGACGAGGGAAACATGTGGGTCACAACATCTTGATGCTGGATTCGGTGTCGATTCATAGCGTCTTTGTATGCCTGTAAATTTTCTTCTGTGGTCCGTGAGCCTAAGTACTCATATCGTGGGCAAATCTTCTCTGGGTGAGAGGGTAGGTCGTTGATTACGCCCAGAAAAGTGCCCATTGGGGACCCCATGTTTCCAAAGTATGCAGCCATTGGGGGAACTATATGTTGGGTAGTTTGAGTACTGGTTCCTGGGACCGTCTGGGGAGTTTGAGTATTGGTAGATATGGTAGATCCCTAGACAACAGTGGATGGTATGACTTTTGACGTCCATTTCTTTCGATCAGGAGGCTCAAGTTTGACAAACCTTCCAGGGTTTGGGGCAGACCTAAGGATTCTTTCAAATTTAGCAGGGGAAAAAGACCCAATCCCACTAAAGGCTTGTCTCCTAAAACTACAACTCGGGGAACCCTCAGGAGGTGTAAAATCAAAATCTTGGGAAGGGGATGAGTTTATGCCCTCCTTCTAGTGCCAGTTTCTGTTGACGGGGTTTTGCTGACCGGGTCCGCCAACAGTCATAAGTTGTCACCGGGTTCCGAAGAAATAAGCCAACTCCGCCTGTAAAGGTTATCCGGGGGAAATAAATCCTTCGGGCCTTCAAGCACCTGGGTGTTGGGTCATGATGGTGCGGGGCTCGGTTGGGAGAGGTGACTATTTTTTGAGGGGGATAGTTGGTTACTTCAACTCATTTCTCCTGGAGATTCGATTTAGTGAGGGTTTCCCGGAGTATTCCACACTCTACAAATAAAATGAAAAAAGATCCTACAGGGTCAGAAATATTTATCTAACTATAGTCATGCTGAAAAGTCTGGAACATCAACAATACTCTGAAAGACTATACTAAATACCAAAGAAATACACAACCATCAGTTAGCATTTTATCAGTAGCAGGAATAAAGAGGTCGTTAATCTACTTTAACACATTCAGAGCAAAGGACATACAGAACATCAAAACATGAAATACCATTAACTCGGAAGTAGAGATGATAACAATAGTATTGCCATGAATCCTTCCTTCTTCATTAATGTTCAATCCAGCAAGCACTGGCGCATGATACAATGGTGGCTCCAAGGGAGCATCTAACTACTAAGAACAGAACAAAAGAGAATTAAGCTCTGCAACTAAACAGGCTAGAAATTACTTTGCTATTTCTTATGGATAAAAAAATCATCAATTTCACCGACCCTTGGAAATGGATCGATTTGCCTATTTATACAACTCTCTAACCCTAACCCTAACTTACTGCATTTGAATAAAATACAATATCTGGGTGCCGGTACTACATGTGCCACCCTACAAAAGACCTGGAGATGGAATAGGTCTGCCAGGTCAGAGGAAGAAGATAAGAATATACATCAGAAGAATCAGTCTCGAGAAGAGAGCCAGAGAGAAGAAAGAAGAAAGTAGGTCCCTTTGGGATCGAGGCTACATGCCTCATAAATGGGAAATGCGGTGCCCTATTTCCAATGTGCTAGATGTACCCTTGAACGGTGCCTCAGGAGGATCAGCCTGTCAGGAACCAACTGTCAAGCCAATGCCTCTTGATGTATCCAACTACCCTCTGACAGTCTTAATTAACCGCCTCTAAAAGTGACCGGTCAGCTTCGGGGACTGGGACGCAGATCACTTTAAAGAAAACAAAATTATGGATCTGGGACTCCATGATCTAGGAACTTACGTCCCCAAAAGAATAAAGAATACTGAATGCTCAAACTTCCCCGATTCTCGGGGAATGCTCAAGGCTATTTATTATCACCAAAGGCCTGAAGGAGGTGGAAAATGTCATCTTCATCAATCTTCTTCAGAATGGCCCTTCTGAATCTGGTCATCTCAACTTGTTCCCCCAGTTCCAGAACATTACTTCTAAACTCGTCTGCCATCTTTGCGGCATCATGGCCTCTGAGCACCACCTTGGTTAACTTAACCATTTTGGCCCCATCTATTCCCTTTGGAGATTGATACCGGGAGCCCACCATTTCATCAAAACCTCCAAAAACTGACTCCTCGGGAGTATAAGTATTTGCGCTAAAGGGATCCATCCCGGAAGCCTTTATTACAAAAGATTTACATAAATTAAAAGAATATTTTACTTTGTTCACCTTTCCTTGTAAGGACTCCACCAGTTGCTTGGTTACCTCTAATGTGAGGTCCAGTATGGAGTGTTGAGTCTTTACAAAATCAAACGATTCCTTACCCAGAATTCTGGATTCAGAAATTATATCTTCTCCTAGGGTGAGGAGCTCTTCGAGCTCTGCCTTACACGCCTGGTAATTCTCAGCATCACTCTCCCACTACTCAATTAATGCTTCTGCCTGGCGAATAACCTGTCGGGCTATGTATAGATCTGGGAGAGTGGATACTAGGAAACGCCAGATGTTTCCTATCTGCAGATTGGCCCATTCATCAACCGCTTGGGCTTTTTTCTTCAATACTTGCAGGGAGTCTATGTCGCTCTGCGGTAATTCTTTTGAGGTGGAGGCCTGTGGAGGGACGGCGCTGATGGGTCTGGCCAGCTCATAAAACAACCCAGGAAGGTTGGCGTTCTTCTTCTTTTCTACTTTGAGCCTCTGGGCCTCTTTCTCTTATCGGGCCTCCACTGCCCTTGCTGCTTCTTTCAGCAGGTCTACTTCACCGTGCTTTCCTCTTTTGCCCAAGTGTACCTCGGTGATATTATAGTCTACAGGGCCTACAGTCACTTCATCGACATCTGGGGGAGGTGTTGCTACTACCACAACTATTTCTCCACCCGGCCCAGTTCGGAGGGTATGAACTGTCTGGGCCTTCTTTGTCTTCGGCGGGGCCTGAGCCAAGGCCATCATTTCGGCCAGAGGGATAGGGGCTGTTGGAGTGGATGGAGATTTTCTTTTCTTTCTTTCCACCAGCCATGGAGGTGGGAGAGGTGGCCTTCCTACTAGATTTTATTCTTCTGATACTCTCCCAGTGTCCGGCGGTGGTTGCTCCTTTTCAACATGCACCCCCTCTGCCTTTCCTGCCGGCACTTCTTCTATTTCCTTTTCTGTCGGCTCTTCTTCTTTGGCGACATCCTCAATCTCTATATCTTTGGCCTGGTCCCGGATGTCGATCGGTGAATCTGGACCCTGGTCGGCCTCTTCGAGGATTACTTCTTCAAGTTTCTCTTCTCCCTTTTCATTTTCTGCCCCTGGCTAGGTTTCTTCTGTCATTGGCACCTCTTTGGGTAGTATGGGAGGTATCTGGCCAAGATTCAAGATTTGGGCCACTGTTATTACATGCCCGAAGGTTTCCCCCGAGACTGGCCCTTGGAACACGGCAGCTGGGGTTATGGTTGTTCCCGAAGTTCCATGTCCGGGTTCCCCAGCGGATGCCTTTGGTTCACTTGGCAGTTGTTGGCCCATTCCCGGACCTTGTGCTGCTTGAGCCCCAGAGACAATCTCTGGTCTCTGCTCTTCTATTTTCTGCTCTTCTTATTCTGCAGCTTCCTCTTCCAGCTCCCATAGATCCACAGCCTCTTGTTCTTTCTCCGGGACTTCTGTCCTTGGTTGTGTGTTGCCTCCTTACAAGTTTCCAAATTCATCAGTTACAAATAGATCAAACTCTTCTTCTGGAGGGGGACTGGCTGGGTCCTCTGTTTGTTCTGCCTCTTTCTCCGGTTCTGGGGAACTGGAAGAGAGGATCTCCACCTCTTTGGGGAGGGATGCCCTTGGCGCTGGTTCTGCCTTTGGCTGTGTGATATGCTTTCTTTTCCTCTGGGTGATTAGAGGTGGCCCCGCATCGAACATTGTTGTTGCCTCCGCGGGATCAACCCCGGTCGCCCTCATCATTAGGGCTACCAGCGACGGGGAGGAAGGGGGACGAATTGGCCCAGACATGAGCGGGGGAGTTGCCAGCTTCATCAATAGTTGCTCCCTCATTTGTTGGGAGGCCGCCATAGATTGCTGAAGCTGTTCTTGTATGGGAGTCTATTGTGTGGAGGGGGTCAAAGCTATCCCCTTTCCTTTGGCTGCGCCCTATGCAGAAGTCCTGGCTGGTGAAGATGTCCCGGCCCCCGGAGTCGATCTTAATACCGGCAGTGAAGTTACTCTTGATACCGGTCGGGGACCAAGGCGCGCACTCCCGGGGCACACCCGCTTGAAATATGTATGACTTCGCTTGACGATTTCTTGAGTGAAGTCCTCAATTGTGTGATCTTCTTGGGTGGCCCAATTTATCACGGGCAGTGCCAATTTATCAATCCCCTTTTCCCAGTACTGGGGATCTGTGGTAGGAGTGGTGTCAGAAAAGCCCTCTGGGAATCTCTGGAGCTTTAGCTCCTGCATCATTCCAGCCGTCATTCTATCATAATGCCAGCTGCACACATCCATATCATCCTGGCGATCTACCCAGAAGTCTTCTATGTGTGCTTGGTGGGGCTCTGAGGCCCGAGGCAGTGCTACTGCGATTCGGTCATGCGGATCAAAGTTTTTTCGCGCCAAATAAAACTCCTGCAAGTTGTAACTTTTAAGCTCATTGTCTAATTCCTTTGCGGAAGCTAGACTACAGGTATAGTTCCCATAAGAGATCGGGAACAAAACACTGGTGACCTTGTTGTGGCCCAAGAAGGCATGAAGCTCCATTATTTGTCTGCAGTACTCTAGCAGCATGATCTTGTCCCCACAATGTCTGAGTAGCAAGTAGGATTTCCCGGAGAAGCCGGCGACCCTAATGTAGGTATGCTGCTGGAATTAAATGTAGTAGTGCCCATAACTACTTACCAATTTCATCGCCTCCTTAGACATGCAGTATCTGACATCCCGGGTGGGTGTCAGCAGATGATAGTAAATGAAGTAATCATTTACCTGGCAGTAACTGGGGAAGCTGGCCTCCCATTGGATCTGTGGGAAATGGTCCCACAGTGCCTTTTGTCCCAGACCAAACTCGAGGACGCCATCTGTGAGTAGGCCATTGGAGTGAGGCCTCTGATGAGCCAGGGCACAGAAAATATAAGAAGTAATGTAGAACCTCTTATTCTCGTTCAGCTGCCGGAACTGGGAGTCGACATGGTTGGAAATAATAGTAGCCCAGTCAAAGAATTATCCCTTAGTGGACATGGAAAACAGGAAATAGTACATCCATTTTTCAAATTCTTGGGTGGAGGGTTGCCCAAATACCCATGCCAATGCAATCATCCCCATCTAGATGCTCTCTTTGAATTCAGAGCGGGGAATGTCAATCTTCATTCTTTTGGGGTCCCTCTTCAGGACTTTGAGCTAGTTGGTGTTTATGTACAACCGAGAGGCCTCCTCTAGCTCGGTGAATTATTTCAAGGAATTTGACCTTGTAACCACTGTAGCTTGATCAAATTGCGGGATGCCCAGGCCGATTTGGAAAGCGGCTGGGTCCAGGGACACCAATGGAGTGGGGAATCCCAATGGTTCTGCTGGTGCTAACATGACGGCCCAGACAGAGGAGTTATAGTGGGCTGCCAGAGTAAGCACAAGCTCCAGAGACTGCATGGAGTAAGGGAAGCAAGCCACCCAAAGAATACCGGAACCTCCAATGTTAGTAGCAAGTGCATCTCTAGCCTGTCATTGTATATGCATTATCTTTACTAGAGCCTGCATTTCTGCCCAAGTCTCGACGCTGGCGTCGGTCATCAAATTTATCTTGGACTCAATCTTTGAGCCCACAATCTCCTCATCCTGCATATACTTCATGGTGAGGGGCAGCTTTGCCAGGGCCTTCTCTATCTTTGACTTTGTCGTTGCCCTGGTCTCGGTTGTGGATGGCAACTCCAGACTTTTGGGAGGAGATGAGGCAGACGCTTCAGACATGATTGTAAAGTGAAGTCTGAACCTGCGAGACAAAGTGACCATCAGAACATATTTATCAAAATAAGCCAGTAACTCCGGGGTCCGGAGTTCTTACCACTGCGCCGTTTGCTTTTCCTGAAAAGTTAGTTTTTTGCATAAGTACCCGAAAACCAAAACATAAACTTAGCATTTTCATTATATCTCTGGGTCCGGGAAACTTTGTCACACTTGACGAAGGCATGGGATAAATGACGGAAAGGGGCCCAAAACTTGGAGAAGTGACCATTAGTGACGAATAATGTGGAAGTAGGTCCACGTGGACGCCACGTGCGCTAGCATTGAATGGATGGGATGGCATTGGCGGCGGAGCCAACTGTTGGAATGCGCGAAAAGGGAAAGCCACTTGGCAGGAAGTAATTGCGTGCATGGGAAATAAATAAGGCTCTAACAGCCTTGATGGAGGAGAGAAAAAACTTCTTGTTTGAAACCAGCCACGAGCCAAGCTTCAAACAAGTGGTTTTCTGCCTCGAAGCCAACTTGAAGCAAAAAACCAACAGCAAGGGTGACTCAACCAGCTCGTCGAGCCACCCAGAAGGATATACATAGAGCCGAAGGGTATATACACATAATAGAGGGATATATACAAGGGTTGCTTACAGAAATATACATATATACATGAGTATACACGTGGACGACTCCCGCGGGAAGAAACTAGACAAAGCTGAAACAAGAATACAGCTATTTACATTATGAACATGCCATCTACAAGCTATTTACAAATGATTTACAAACTGTTTACAGAGAATTTACAAACTATCTACAAAATATTTACAGACTATTTACAAATTATTTACATCTATTTACATCTGCACAGAAGGCAGACAACCTTCTGGCAGAGCCGAGCCACCAGCAAGCAGCAAAACCAGAAAGCCAAAGAAAAAAATGAAAACAACGAAAAGAAAAAATAGAGAAAAACCAGAAAATGAAAGCAAGAAGGAAGAGGAGGGAAGTAGAGAAACCAACCTGAAAACGCAGAAGGCAGAGGAAGGAAAGATTACCAGGAGAACTCTGCAACAACCTCGAATCGTCAAGCCATCAAGATCACCACCACGGAGCACTAGCGTATGTCTGAGAATAGTAGAAGGTGTTAAATTTTGATTATCGCAAACCTCTCTGTAACTACTCTGCTAATTGCTTTGAAAGTCGCTCTATTTCTCTCTAAGTGCTTCAAAGATTTTAAACGTGGTAAGTGTGATAATGACAGGTGAGTCTATTTATACCCGTGGTAAAAAGTAATCCTCCGCACTCCAGAAATTTCAGGCCAGGAAAAACATACGGACTCTGGGCCTGGGGATTCCTTACGATGATGTTCCTAAGACTTAGGAATATCATCACAAAGAATCCCAAGGTTCAGAATCTGGCTTCCCACCAAAAGGCCACCTCTGGGATCCGGGATCCCGGAGGGGAAAACGAACCAAGAAAATGACACACTGCGGGGAAGAAAACCCCAGAGAAGGAAAAGCAAAGAAAAGAAAGACAAGGCAGAGCCGCAACAAAAAGCAAAGCAATGAAAAAAAGGGGCACCCAACATTTTGCACACAAAATCTAGGGACGGGGATGCAGGGAATAACAGATCCCACATTAATTGTGCTACGGGGATTAAATGCAGAAGTCGGCTAGAAGATCCAACTTCAAAAGAAACAACTCGGTAAGAAGATGCTCGAGCAATAAGAATAAATTGGTAAGAAGATAACTGAGAAACAAAAACAACTCAGTGAAAGAAACCACCAAGTAGCAAAAATTCACTAAGACCCATCGGTAAACAAAGACAAAACAAGTAACCGAGAAACAATAATTACCAAGCACTTTAGCGAGTAGCCTCCAAACAAGCTAAAGAACATAAGAAAATATTTTTTTGGTTGATTAGGATTCCCAAATAACCCAAGATTCTCCTGCATCAAGGTTTCCAATGTAAAGATGTTCTTTAGTTATAATATTCATCATGCAAGTATGATCTATAAGAACTCTATGAGAAGGAAGACCATTAAATTTTTTTCTACAATGTAAGCAGGAATATTAGGTGGACTAATAGTCTCCTTAGGATCAAATGTAGTGCAAATATTATGTTTTGGTTTTGATTTTGGTTCAGATTGGTCAATAAGGTTGACAAAATTATTGGCCTATGTACACTACTCATCATAATTCACAATAGTAGGATGGTCAACAATAGTATTAGAAGAAGAAGGTAAAGAATGGGTAGACTCAATGGTATTTGTAGAATGTGAAGGTAAAAATTAGTATAATATTCAATATTTTTGTTGGGAGGGAAACAAATTTTTTAAATTGATCATTAACACCCTTAAGATATATAACATTAGAATCAATAAGGTCTTAGATAATGTAATTCAAATGGAAAAAAAAAAAAAAATAGTAGCATGATCACATTAACGATGATATTCAAAAAAAAGCTATGGGATCAAAGTTCTTGTGGATTTTTTTTCTTAGAATCAAATTGACTAGCCATGGATAGATTTTCCCCAATGGAGATAGTCCAACCATGTAGCTAGAGTGAAATAAGAGGAAAAATCCAACTCCAGATCATTAAGAACTCAATAATGAAAAATCAACATGGCTTGTAGGACTTCATATTATGAGATACTCAAGATTTACATCATACATGCCCAACAACATGCCATCTTACATTCTAAGGTGCACATGCCTGATTAAAAACAAAAATATAGACCCATATTGTATGCTAACCTCTCAAAAGATACCTACTAAATCACTACCAACTAAGGAGCCAAAACCATAAATATATACAAGATCGCAAGCCACAAGTCAGCCAAGGAGATCACATTCTCAAAGAATGAAAAAAATGTATTACAACATATAGGGCAGGACCTAAATCCATAAGAAATCCAAATATGAATTAAATTCCATGTGATCCCACAAGGAGGTCTACCACAAATTTAGGAACATCAAACATTGCATCATTAAGCTTCATCGATCATGGACCATCTTTGCAAGATCAAAAAACCCAATCTAACTGTAAGATCAAGAAGAAAAAATATGACTGGACCCAAGCTTAAGAAATCCTCATCAGAAAAGAATGGATTGGGATGGGAACCTAAACATGGATTCATCATTATTTCCATAACATACCATTTGGATCACATGACATAAGGATCCAACTTGAAGGATCACAACATGAATCACTAAAACTAACTAACAAGAATAAAATGCAAAGAAACTAAAAAGGAATTCTTTTTGGTTAATGCAAGATTGCCAAGAACCTAGGATGCTCCTACATCAGATACCCCAGGTGAGAAGAAAATGTTCAATAAGAGAATATTATGAATATTTTACAAGATGTGGGAGATAAATCCCATGCTCATTCTTGATCAAAATATCCTCTTTATATACAACTCCATGTCTCTACACTTTAGCTTCCTCTTCTATCAGATCCATCAACTGACTCTTCTTTCTACTTAATTTGTTATACTTATAATAAACATCGAAACTATGACCACTACCTCCTTTCTTTCACACAATTTAATTTCATATACTAAATGCCTTTATCTGATTAACAATCAAAGTCTTCTTCTACTTAACTTTACCCTTCTTACAGTCAAACACAAAAAAATTTCTCTGGTCTTCCTTCAAGATCCTTCTTTAGATCCATACCAACCTCTTTATTGAGCTTCTCTGAATAATACCTCTTTATCATGCTCATATTCCTTTCACTTCTACCTTCTTCTTCCTTCAAAGAAACCAAAGTAAACTTATGTTGATCCTTCTCTATTGTGACCATGTTTCTTCTCCAATCATGAACATATTCTTTATCAAATTTCCAAGGTCTAAGCAATTGAACATGACAAACCCTCATGGATACCACATCACACAACACCTTACCTCTATAAGGTCTAATGCTAAAGTTGACCAAACACTTCTTTTTCACCTCCACCATGTTTTTATCTAAAAACCAACTTATCTCATAAGGAAATGGATTTTTAAACCTCTTTAGTCCAAGCTTTTGCATCATCTCTTCTCATACATGATTATTATTACTAAGATTTTTTATAAAAAGCTTACAACATTTACCTCTTTATTTGTTTCAAATCATAAAAAAAATCATCCTTTGTATAGGTTCAACTTCCTTCTTACTCAATATGAATCTCTCCTAAGCATAAGAGATTTTTTGATCTCGGATTTTTCCATATTTTCATTAGTAGCTCACTCCTCATGCTCCAAAATATTTATATTTCCCACATTCTTGATAGATCCTTTAGAGAATTGAAAATATCTATGTCCTATAGCACCACATTTGAAACAAGAGCCTCTGAATTATCTACTACCATTCCCTCTTCTAAATGTCTTTTTATAAGGGTCTACCTCAATGATTTTCTTCTCTTTTCTAATGCTAATTTCTTTCTTCTCGTTTCCTCTAGGATTACTCGATCTCCTCTTCAAATTATCTTCTTCCCTCAATGCATACTGATAAGCATCCTCCACTTTATAGATTTACATCATAGTCATCTCATCTTTAATATTAAATCTTAGACCATTAATATACCTAGCCACCTTCTCCTTAGATACCTCTCAATGTCTCATTGTGATTGTCATCTTATAGAACTCTTAGGTGTAGTCCTTCACACTCATGTCCTTTTGCTTTAAGTTCTACAACTTCTTTAACAATTCTAATTCATAATACTAAAGAATGAATTAGCTTTCAATATAGAAACCATCACCTTGCATAGATAGTCATTTTTTGTTCACAAAGCTCCTCTATATCTTCTACTATTCTTTCCACTATAGGGAATCATTACCCTTCAACTTAGTCTATGCTAAAATAAAACTCTATGGATCTTTGATATCTTCAATCTCAAAGAAATATTTTAGTCCACCAATCTAATCTATCAAATCCTCATGATGCAATGATCCAGTAGAGGTAGAAACTTCCATCCTATGAATTTTACTTACTTGTACCAAAGCCCTAAATAATATTTCCTCATTTGTAGGGATCTCAACATCTACAGTCTCTAGATCTTAAGAAGCTTCCTCTTATTCCTCTTTGATGTCAGGATTCCTTTGCAATCTAATAAATAGATTTTTGATCTCATTTATGAAGTCCTTCATCATTTTTTCTAACCTTCTAGGTTTCATTCTTCTAGACAACATCTTCTCAATCCTTATGTGCAACTATAGTAGCTTCGACAATCTTATTACAAGGTGGTAATTGCCTCTCACTTGGTGATCTATCACACACACGATCATCCTACCTCCAACTCATCTATCTACTCATCCTTTCTATGCCTCCAATACCCCAACCAAAGCTCTGAACTAGAAAGAATCTCCTCAATAATCCCCTTTGCACAAGTCGTCTATAATTGTTGGTTAGATACTCATTCTGCCACCCCACAACAAATACAACTAGTGATTCACAAACTTAGGAACTTGATCTTCTAACATAGGAACATAAACCTTTCTCTGATACCATATGTTGTAGTCATGACTAGAGTTTCCCCAATGGATACAGTCCAACCATGTAGCTAGAGTCAATACAATAGAAACAACAATACCAAATCATTAAGAATTCAATAATTAATAATCAACATGCCTCACAGGCCTTCATATTATCAGACAATCAAGCTTTACATAATACATGCCCAACAACATGCCAACTTACATTCTAAGTCGCACATGCTTGATTACATATAGAAATCCAGATCCATACTAGATGCTAACCTCTTGAAAGCTAACTACTAAATGACTACTAACTAATGAACCAACACCACAAATATATACAAGATTGTAGGACACAAGTCAGCCAAGGAGATCAAATTCTCAAACAATTAAGAAAATGTATTACTGAAGGCATTATATTTTACCATTAGTATACACAAGAAAAAACATGATCTATAGAATCAGTTTACACTACACCGATAGACAAGGCACAACACTACCTGACACCAAGGTTACCCGAGACTGCCAAGTTCAAAAGCATCCCAACAAACACTATTTAGTGTTACCCAATGAAAAAAAGGATAAAGGAACCCAACAAGAAACAACAGTGCAACCTGATGGAACAAAAAAGAGATGAATCTGAAAGATGAAGGTAACCCAACAATCAGTTCAACAAAGGAACACCGACAAACTTTTAGTTCAACCCGATGACCAAGAATCGATAGTCAGTTACATCCCGCAAAAAGTGGATCTAGCTTTCCATGTCAGATAAATCACTGAAGTTTTATATATAGCTTCTTGATTTGTTTTAAAATCATTATGTGAGGAGAAAGCAATGTATTTTATTATTTTTTTAATTAGTTTTACTGATTTAAAACATGCAAACTAAAGATCAAGGTCAAGTTCTAAACCTTGGATCTATAGTTAACATTGTAATGTGTGATTCTAGAATAGGTCAAATAATTGTATAAATAGATTCTCAATCTATTGTGAGTTGTTTTTGTTCAATGATTATTGTAGCCACTAAGAGAATCTAAGAACCATATAGAGATTTCATGCACAAGGACAAAAATGGATCAAATTAGTTTCAAGAACAAGAACACAGGCTACTGACGAGTAGAGAAAGGTATTCATCAATCACTATAGGTGATTTTTATATTATGAGAGCTTTAATGGATCTATAATCAACAATTGTAGATTGAAAACAGTCAATTCAATCATATGTACTCATTCTAACAAGTGTAGTACACTTAAGAAATCCTTTCAAGAAAGGTGGATTTAATAGTCCTATTGTAAATCTCTTGACTGAGTGCACACTTAAAATAAGTGTTGCTAAAGCTCTTAACAAAGTAGATCTTAACCAGTCTCCATTTTAATACTCCTAATAAGGTAGATCATCAGAAGTGATCAATTGTAATCCTTTACCAACTCCCTTCCATTCTGGAGATAGTAAAGTTTTGTGGGTGCCATCCCCACTACATTTTTTACTTCCTAATAGGAGTTTTCTACGATATCATATATTGTGTTATGTGTTTATTACTTTCATGAATGTTTCTATTAATGTTGCAAACAATTAAAGATTATGAATTAATACTACTTGCATAAGAAATAACAAAAGTAATGGTCGGTAATATAGTAAAGAATGATTACTAATGATGAAGTGTGAAAAGTGTCAAAAGTTTTAGAGGCACTAATTCACCCCTCCCCTCTCACTACTACTTCCCAATAATCCCAAAAATTGGTATTAGAGATAATTCTCTTCTTGAAAAGCTTAAAGGCTTAAGAGCAAAGATCATACAATGGAGAAGTACAAACTTGATAAGAACATTAAGAATAAAAAGCTTGAGATACAGATGTTCTATGAACAATATAAAGAAGCAAGAATCAAGATGAGAGAGATATTGGATGAGAGAAAAGGCATGGAAACCTAGACCAATGAAAAAAATTATCATGAAGAAGAGATAGTAGACTTCTTTGAATCTTCATGATAAAATACAAGTAATACATTAGATACATCAGAAGAGAACATCACAAATCTGAATGAGATCAATCAACATTTGAAAGAGAAAATAAAGATGCTACAAATTGGTCAAGAGTCTCAGATGGTAAGAATGATTGATGTGATGAGTTCTGCTAGACAAGCTGAAATGGAAAGAATGCTTGCTATTGATGACATAAGGATGATTATAGAGAAGCTACAAGAAAAGGAGTTAGAAATTCAAAGATGTGTTGAGCATCACCATGAGATCACAAATCAGATTATTATAATGAGTCAAGAAGAAAATAGAATGAATATAGAACTTATTGAAAGAGAACAAGATATCAGTGAACTAAGAGAAGAAAATGAAAAACTAAAGCATGAGGTTAAAATTCAAGAACAACATAATGAATTTATCAGAAAGGATGAAGAGAGAAATAAAAGAATGGATTATTTTCTTCAAGGACAACAAAGAGTCAACAACAACAACGGTTTAGGCTTTACCGAAAAAGGATAATCATCAAATTAAGAAAATCCAAAGAATGTCTATGAAAATTTGAGACAAAGAAAGCTGACATGCAAGCACTGTGGAAAGCAAGGACACATGTCAAATGTATGCCGAGGAAAAATGAAAGGTATTCCTAAATCTACATCTTCATTCATAGGATTCTATTATAACTGTAACAATAAAGGACATAAAGCATATGAATGTAAGTCAAAAATGGATCAACCAAAGAAGGAAACCTACATGGAAAAATAATGTCCAACATGCAAGATGAATGGGCACAGAAGTCTTCAATGCTGGAAAAAGAAAAGGCAAGCAAGAAAACATGTGGTAGATATGGTCACATTGCTACAAACTACATGAGAGCATGGACCAAAAGGTCTAGAGGATTGACAAAACCCGGAATGACATTCTTACACTGTCATAAAGTTGGTCATCTCAAGAAAGATTACAAAGATCAAATGATAGACACAAGCACATATCCCAATGGAAAAACCATTGAAGATATCCAGAGGGAAAGGGAAAAAATGTGGAGAAAATCTTCAAGCAATGATGAAGCTAGAGCAAGTAGTACAAATGGTGACACCCTATCCAATGGATCTAGGGACATCACCACCCCCACTTAATGTTGAACAAGTAAGTATGGAACTGCACTACACCAAATCATATTTTGCATCAGTTCCATTATACAATTGATAGATATTCAAAATCTACATGAATAAAGATGCATACTATGTTACCTGTTACAATTCTATGAAATCACCCCTATCAGTATATACATACCAAAAATCACCGGTGAACATAATGGATGAGTTGTCTATACTTAGAAAAAAAATTTGGTCAACACATAAAATGGCTAAGTTGCTAATGTAACCCGACACCCATCGGTACGGAAACAAAGTTCTAAAGTTGTCATGAAAAAATACCGATATTCATCGGTAAAAGCAATATTGGCAACAACTATCTTGAGCATCTTGATAACACTCATGATGATTTTGAAAGTCTTCCCAATGAACTCTATCTTTATGACCCGACGAGTTGTTGAGCATTTATTCCAGACTTAGGGCAAAAAGTCTATAAATAGTCGATGGAAGGACTTCATTTTGCACCCATGATTTGAAGAGAAAAGGCATAGCAAAAAGAGAGTGATTCAAGAGAAAAAAGTAGAGCATCCTCAATTTGATCCAAGTACATAGCAAATAGAACATTTACCATTTTCACGGATCAAAGTAAGTACTGAGGGAACCAAAAGTACTTTGTCATTATTTTCCAAGAAAGCCCTAAATTTCAAGAAATCCCTAAAACTTGAAAAATAATGGCAACCACCTCTAGAACCGCTAAGATCAAGAGTCATAAAAGGAATGTGGTTAAGTCGATTAAGAATAGCACCTCTATAGAGCCCAAATACAAGATATGCCCAGAGATTTCATTGCAACCTGATGAAACCGGTGTGTTTTCTAAGATTCCACCTAGGGTTTTTCTTATAGAAGATGTTAGGTCTTATATTCACTGCAAGATCATAGAAATATGTGATCTAGAGATGGATGAAGCTTATAAGAATCTTTGTGATGCAGAAGGAAACGTAAAAGATGAACATAAACATCTACAAGTGAAGGGAATAAACAATGCCCTATATTTTACAAGGGACTTCAAAACCTATTGGATCATATTGGTACTTAGCAGAATGCATGACAAAAAACTATGGTTAGATCAAGCCAAGAAAATCACCAAGGATGTCCTCCATGCTGTCACTGGTTATCCAATAACTAAAAAGCCTAGGGAACACAAGCATGCTTCCAGTCCAAAAATTGAAAAACTTACAAAAGTTGAATGGGACAACAAAGGTCTCAATGTTAACACCATCACCGACGAAGAAGTGAGATTCAATGCATGTGTCACTGGTTACAAAATCTTTCAGGAAAGTAGGCTGAATAGCATATCATCAACATCAGTCAACACATCCTACAAGATAGTAAAAAAGGGCATTCAGATGGATCTATGTGAGATTATACTAAAACAACTTGATGAGAACATGAACACAATTAAATCTGCAAAGATCAGCACATGTAAGATCGGATCACTTATCATGTGCAGATTTTTCTATTTTCAAAAATACTTTCCTTCAATAGGAAAATTAAAATGGGACACTACAAAACTGGTGACATTATAGATTAGTGAACTTATTAAGTTACTAGGAGATAAATTTGAATATTTTATGACTGCATACTTCCTTGAGTTCAAGGAAAAGATGATGGAAAGAACAAGAATCCTTGAGCAACTTATTGAAAAACATAGGGATGAGATATGTTTTATGGTGGACACAGATTCACACACATAAAACTGGTTGTACCAAGAATATCTTGGTTAGCCCCACTAGATTAGGAAATCAATATAGATCAAGAAACCAATGCTATTGATGCATTGATCAATGAGCCCATTGACAACAAGCAACCAAGGTTTGGAAGCTATGAAGAGGCCAGGTCAAAGATAAAAAGAGGCCTAGAGATCAAGAAAATCGTCAATAAGAAGGATAAGATGGTCAAGAATATTAAAAATATTCTATCGGTTACTGAGGAGGAACAAGAAAAATTAGAGTAAACCAATGAACATGGTACCATCGGTGAAGGATAATATGAGAAAAAATCAGATTCTGAGGCCTCTGAATATGATACATGTCCACCTCCTACAAAGAAGTAAAGGAAAAGGAGTCAAACTGCTAAAACTGACACCACACCTCCTAAGAAAGGTCAAGTAAGGACCTATAAGAGGAAACAATCAAAAAGAAAGAAAACAAAGTAGAAAACTGTGAAGGCAACACCCCCAAAGAGGAGAAAAAGATTGGTAAGGACAAAAGCTAACATAGAAGACACCAACGATGATGAGCCTAATGTAGTAAAGAAAAAGTTTAGGAATCAAACTGTTGATGAAGCTGCTAAATCTATTGCTGCATCTGGCACCATGTCTAGCAATAAAATTAGACAATGGGATACACTTAAGATAGAAGACCAAAATAAGATACAATATGCCATAATAAGGGCAATGGTCAAGTACAAATATGTGCCAGCTAAATTTGTCAACCAAATACCCAAGGAGCTGGGTAAGAGATTATCTCAACAATGGTCATATGCTCTATAGACAGAAAGAGAAGCAAGGGAGAGGGTACATGTAAAATTAATGCCTCCTCAATCTAAGATTCAAGAAATCAAAGAAATTATGAAGAAGCACTCAGGTAAATTTGTAGCTAAGATAATAGCTTACAAAGTGCTTGAAGACAAGTATATAGAGCTAGACACAATGACCGAGACTAAATGGAGACAACACTTAGATCTACAAGCAGAGTCAAAAAGTCATGAGGAACAATTACTTCTCACCAAAACACCTCATAGAGAGGAGGAGAAAGACAAGGCAAGTCCTCGGCAAATTGCTTTGGACAATGTTGGAGATATGGAACCAATAGATTTGGAAAAGGTAATGGATGATCTTGACATTCAATACATCACAAATTATGACTCTAATAAGAAACCACAGAAGAAAGATAATTTTATATTCATATCACTTAAGGATCTGACCAAGAAACAACCAATGGAGACCCAAGAAAATAAAGAAATGAATGTTGCTAATGAAGTATGACCAGACACTTTAGTAATGGACACAACAATGTTAGACCCTGCAGAGTAAGTACAAAAAGATGAGGATGTCACTACTCAAAAATATCAAACTGACAAGAAGGACACCACTCTAGATATAGCTCAAGCTAACACTCAAAGAAATATGCATGTATTAATCAAGGCAATTAATATACAAGAGGATAATGATGGATGTATTGCAAAGGACACAAGAACACCCGAGGAAAAAGGTGATGCAGAAGAAAAAGGCACCACAAATACTACAAAGGACACAACTATAGAGAAGGCTGCAACCGATGACTAGAAAGATAAGTCTACTGATCAAAATAAAGAGGAAACACAAAAGGTAGAAGGGGACACATAGAAATAAAAAGGTGAAGAAGAAAAGAAAGATGAGCTGGAAAAGAAAATAGAAGAAAAATATATAGAGACACCTAAGGTTGATGGAGAGACGTCTTCACCAAACTGACAAGTGCACCCCGAGCAAAAAACACAAGAAGCATCTTCTACAAATCCTCCACCAAGCACTTTAGAGAGGAAAAATGAACTAGAAATGGTAGTTCATACATCTGCATCACCACAAGTCTCAAAGAAGAAGAAGAGCAAGCATAAGAATCCAGTAACTCTGGATGAAATCATTGAGATCCCAGTTTGTGATCCGAGAACATTGGATCCAACTGAATTGACAAAGTATGCAAGACTCTATGAAAGGAAGGCAATGCAAGACAGAGTGGGAAAAGCAACAAAAGAAGCAAACGTACTTGAAGTAGCAAAAGGTATACTTCAACAAATAGTACCAAATGTAGATATTGATCAAACAACCCCAATGCTTGATCAATTGGTGGTACTCACAGATGCAATAACATCTCATAACATTGATGCTGAGAAGGTCATGGAACAAAAACTTGAACAAAAGTATGAGTTCAAGCTAGCAGAAAAGATAAGCCAGGAAGTAGCATTGAAAAAGGTAAAGCTTTTTGAATTAGTGAGCACAACTGATCCAATCATCTTAGAAGCTATTACTTTGATACCAAAATTAAGCACACTAGATCAACTCACATAGGAGTATACTAACAAGATAGTACAAATTGATGTTTATCTTAAGACATGTGCACAAATTCTCATGAATAATGAAGAGGCAATAAAATTGCACAATGAGAAACTCAAACAAGATCAAAAATTGTGATAGGACATACAAATTGTAGAGACGAAGAATAGAGATGAGATAAATGAGCTTCAAGATCAACCCTTACTGACACTTTCACTACTGCAACACCATGTAACAGAGGCAAACACACTAATTGACACACCAGAAATGCCTTTCCTACACAACATTTATGATATGCATGTCGGGCTAGAGCTAGAGTACATGGCACTAGAACTCCTAAAATAAAAATGGGAGAAATTTCTCAAAGACATCAAGAAAACCCATTCAAATATTATTGACACATTGTAAGTTACACAATTTTTTCACATTTTTTGCATCTTATAAGTTGTACATTTTTTCCATGAGTATCAAATAAAGGGGAAGTGATATGTACATATAGTTTAGATAGTATAAAAGGGGAAATGTATAGTCAAACATTTAAAAGAGAAAATAACAGGGAATGTATAGTAAGAGGCAAGTATACATGTACATATACTTACACTATACCAATGCATATAGTTAGGGGGAGTCATATAACAATAAGGATATAGACATGGTGTACATACTAAAACACTTTAGTATTATGCACATATCAGTTTTTGATACTAATGTCAAAGGGGGAGATTGAAGGCATTATATTTTCCATTAGTATACACAAGGAAAAACATGATCTACACCATTGGTTTACACTACACCATTAGATAGGGCACAACACTACCTGACGCCAAGGTTACCCGATACTAGCAACTTCAAAAGCATCCTGACAAACACTATTCAGGGTTTCCTGATGACAAAAAGGATAAAGGAAACCGACAAGTAAAAACAGTGCAACCCGATGGAATAGAAAAGAGATTAACCCGATAGATGAAGGGAACCAGATGATCAGTTCAACAAAGGAACACTGATAGACTTTCAGTTCAACCTGACAACCAAGAACCGACAGTCAGTTACATCCCACAAAAAGTGGATCTGACTTTCCATGTCAGATAAATCATAGAAGTTGTATATATAGCTTCTTGATTTGTTTTAAAACCATTATGTGAGGAGAAAGAAATGTATTTTATTATTGTTTTAATTAGTTTTACTGATTTAAAACATGCAAACTAAAGATCAAGGTCAACTTGTAAACCTTGGATCTAGAGTTAATATTATAATGTGTGATTCTAGAATAGGTCAAATAATTGTATAAATAGATGCTCAATGTATTGTGAGCTATTATTTTTTGATGATGATTGTAGCCACTGAGAGAATATAAGGACAAGATGGAGATTTCATGCACAAGGATAGAAATGGATCAAATTAGTTTCAAGAACAAGAAAAAGAACACAGGCTACCAACGAGAAAAGAAAGGTATTCATCAATCACTATAGGTGATATTTATATTATGAGATCTTTAATGGATCTGTGATCAGAAATTGTAGATTGCAAATAGTCAGGTCAATCATATGTACTCATTCTAACAAGTGTAGTACACTTAAGAAATCCTTTCAAGAAAGGTGGACTTAACAGTCCTATTGTAAATCTCTTAACTAAGTGCACACTTAAATCAGTGGTGCTAAACCTCTTAACATAGTAGATCTTAACCGGTCTCCACATTAATACTCCTAATAGGGTAGATCATCAAAAGTGATCAATTATAAGCCTTTACCGACTCCCTTCCATTCTGCAGATAGTGAATTTTTGTGGGTGCCATCCCCACCATAGTTTTTACTTCCTAACAGGAGTTTTCTGCAATATCATATCTTGTCTTATGTGTTTATTACTTTCATGAATGTTTCTATGAATGTTGGAAACAATTAAAGATTATGAATTAATACTAATTGCTTAAGAAATAACAACAGTAATGGTTTGTAATATAGTAAAGAATGATTACTAATGATGAAGTGTGAAAAGTGTTCAAATTTTTAGAGGTATTGATTCACCCCTCCCCTCTTAGTACTACTTCCCAATAATCCCAACAACAACACCACAAATATATACAAGATCGTAAGCCACAAGTCGGCCAAGGAGATCACATTCTCAAAGAATGAAGAAAATTTATTACAACATATAGGGAATGAAATAATCTATAACAACTCCTCCAAATATGAATTAAATGTCATGTGATCACATAAAGAGTTTTTCCACAAATGTAGGAACATCAAGTAATGCTCCATTAAGATTCATTGATAATGAAACATATTTGCAAGATTAAAAAAACCAATTTGACCATAAGAATAGGAAGAAAAAATAGGAACAGACCCAAACTTAAAAAATATTCATAAGGAAAGTATGGATCAGGATGTGAACCCAAACATGGATTAATCATGATGTTCAAAACATGTCATTTAGACCATATGAGATAAGGATCCAATTGGAAGGATCACAACATGAAACACTAAATGTGACTAACTAGAAGAAACTGCAAAAAAAATGAAAAAGAAATCCTTTTGGTTGATGCAAGATTGCTAGGAACCCAGAGTGCTCCTACATCATAATTTGTTTAATCATAAGAAGTAGAATTAATAAAATTCAACATCACAATATTAAAAGATTCAAAAAGAGGTGTAAAATCATGAGAAGGTCTAAAATTAGATGACAAAGATGCCACACCCTTGGATACTACTACCACTTGTATTTAAATTTTATTTAATGAATTGTTGATTTTGATGAAATCTTTAGGTTTTTAATTTTTTTAAAAAGGCTCGAATGCATTGTTTTTCTTATCAACTAGAGCCACTAGAGCGTTTTCTCTCAAATTATCTCACTTGAAGGTGATAATTATGAATCATTGCACACAATTGAGTTAAGGAGGAGAATCCATAAAAGAAATATTTTATCTCTAATGTATTTTTTTTCACTAGTGATGAAAATACATTGCACATCAATATCAGGCACTAGAAAGAAATTTAAGTAGGAAAATGTTTAAATCAACAAAGAAATCATCCATTTTTTCTTTATCACCTTGTAATTTACAATGCACCAAATCGGTCAAAAAAATCTTAGGGCCATTATTATTTTGAAATTGTTAAATGAAAATAATAGCACATGGAACACTTGGAAAACTCTTGAAGGAGGAGGAACAATATTAGGAATAGTTCCAATACTAATATGTGGTGGATTGATGTTTTAAACATATGTAGTCATGAGAGGTGGATCATAACTAGAAACACTAGGTAATGAAGTAGGAATAAGAATATAATTTTCATTAGTGGTGGGAGGTTGAGTTAAACCAAGGTCTTGAGAACATTATTTAAGAGGTTTGAAATTACTATCAATGAGCAGGCAAATAGTGTGTAACAAATTAATACCATAGATATCATTGCGAATCAAATTTATCAAACCTTGTACTAAGGAGATAACTTATGTATTAGAATTTTCTTGACCTAATTGTTGCTCAAATTTTTCAAAGTCATGGGAAAGATTTTTCACTTCGATAGGAGGGAGTCTTAAGGTCTTATCTTTATCATGAGAAGAGTCAGAAGAAGGATTATCAATAATAGTGAGAATTTTGTTAGTAAACATGTTTTTTCTCAGTAAGATTCCTATGAAGCAAAGAGGACACAAGGTCAAAAGAATCCATAAGTATATGGATTATCCTAATTAGATTTCTATAGGTAGGACTCAATGTTATAACACTCATTCAAAAGGAACTGAAAGAGATATGCATTTAACAAATTTAAGTAACAAATTTGAAAGGAATATGCAAATACTCATCAAGATTATGCAACATGAATTGACCTAATGAATAGCACATCTAGCCATAAAATCAAAAGTAGAAATGTAATATGTTGGGTTCACCAAAATATAAAATAGGAAATAAGGGAGAGTAATGTAATTTAAGGAATCGTCCTCCTTTCCCCAATGCATAATCAGAAGGAAGATGAACCAATAGGCTCAGGAATGACCTAAGCACAAAATGAGTGCAATGATCCTTCACAATAATGAATTAGGGTAAGTTAGTTTTGAGGGTAAATAGTACGATGATGTAAGATAGAAAGCCAAATAACAAAATATAACAAGTTATAGAAAATATAGATAGAGAAAAAATACACAGACACATATGATGACTCGAAACAAAAACCAAAAGACTGTACTGACCTACAGTCTAATTTTGAGGTAGATTTTCTAGGTATAGAATGCCATGGGAACTATATACCTAGTGAATATATTTAAAACTTTCACGGTCAATCCAACAGGTCCCACACTTTCTAGATTATGTCCTCATAGATCTACTACCTATTCTTTCACACTACAAAATGGGGAAAAGGTTATGGAAAGGAATTTGCCTTCATCAAATCCCTATTTAGGAATCAAGTTTTAAAATGAACTAAAATTGGATAAAGTAAAGTATGTAAATGTAAAGGTAAATGTTAGATATACCTTGTAAAAACATGTACCTTGATAAATAGATATTGATATTGCACATATTTATGAAGATTCTTGCATATTTCTTGAATTATAGTTTTTGATCCTTGGAATGTAGAAAGGAATTATGGATGCCTTAATAAATTCCTGGATGTATGAATACCACTGCTAGATCTTCAATATTGTTACACTTCATGAAAACTTTCTATAAAGTAATAATACATGTGGATGGAAGAAAGGATCTTCTTTCTTGATTAGAAACTCCTCTACTTGAACATTATGTGAGAGAAGCTTGCTACTATGGAGAAGATTAACTTCAAAATGCCTTGGATGGTTACATTCAAATCTTAAGAGTGCATAGACAATTGTGATCATGACAATTGAATTGTTGATGATGGTTCATACCAAAATGAGGAGAGATAGTGTATTTATATACCTTTCATAACAATTAGAGATTAAAGACAGGACGCTGACACAAGATCTAATATCCCACTAATATCCGCATAGACCAAAAATTAAATTGTGGGCTCAAATGTTAGGGTATGCAACACCTTAGGCATTGGATACCTATGTATATAATGTCCAAGCATTGTATACCTAGGAAAATGAGAAAATATTGAAAGAGGGTCTGGAGATGGGTAGTTGGATCAAGAATAATAGACATGAAATTTTAAAATCACAAAAATGGGGCATAATTGAGAATCTAATTATAGGTTCTAACTTTTTAGGATGGTAAAAGGGATATAGAGGAAGACTTGGTAGAGATAAACTCATCAAGGACCTTATCCATCATATCAAAGTCTTCACTAATAAAGGGCTTATCAAAGGTAGTAAAACTTTCTAAAAAGAAATCCAACATTTTGAAATGCAATAAGATAATGTAAATAAGAAAAACATAAAAGGAAATAGTCTAAAGACACATAAAAATGAATGAAATGGATTTCTTTTGATTTAAATTTATTTTTAGCATGCAAATGAAATGAAAGAATGAACTAGATCTATGAAACAATGTGCAATTTTTATGTCCTTTTTTATCAATGAATGTAAACAATAAGATAAAAAATTAAAACTAAATGCATATAAAGGAAAATATATTACAAAAATACTAGATCTAAGAACCAAATAAAAAGTAGAAATGTTATGAGTCGTGTTTACCAAAATGTACATAAAATAATTAAAGGAATCAAGGTGGTTGATCCTAATTCCTATTGCACAATTAGAAGGAAAATGATCCACTAATGATCCACTAGGATCAGGTAGGACTTAAGAGATAAGAAGGTGCAATAATCATTCAATTTAATGATTAAGATTATTTAATTAAGGGTAATATGATGGGGCGATGCAATATAGAAGAATAAATAAGGAAAACTACTAATATTTAATAGATACACTAAAAAAATTGGACACGAACTTGCAATGACCTGAAACAACAAGTAAACACCATATCAAAACTATGGCTTTAATTTGAAGTGGAATTGGAGGGTATAGAAAACTTGATCCACTATATAATTATGTATAGAATGTCTGAGCTACTATACCCCACAATTTTTTCTAAAACTTTCCAGGATAGTATGTCAGATCTTGTACTTTTGAGATTTGCTCTTATAGATTCACCACATATTTTTGCACGTAGAAAAATGGGGAAGAAGGTTGTGAAGAGGGGTTTGGCTCAGTGAAACATCACTTTGGAATCAACATTCAAATTAAATGAAGTAAATAAGATTTTTCTATTTATTGGAATAATGGAAGGGTGTGTACTAAGATGGGAGGGGTGAATCAGTACCCTTAAAAACTTTTACACTTTATCTTTAGTACTCTTAACTTGCATAACCGACCACATAGCTTTTCTAATTCATTCATGTAATATCATAACATAGATTTAAGTGCATGTAAAAAAACATATAGAAACATTCATGAAACTCATTTACACATGAAACAAGAATTGATAACACAGAAAACACCTGTTAGAAGGTAAAAACTGCAGTGGGGATGAAACCACAAAGCTTCACTATCTGCAGAATGGAAGGTGCATGTTAGGGATACAAATTGTGATCACTTTTGATTATCTTACTATATTAGGAGTAACATGTTAGAATTTTTAAGTCTACCTAGTTAAGATATTTTAGCAACACAAAGTATATGTGCACTCGGTTAAGAGATTTACATAAAGACTATTAAGTCCACCTTCTTGAAGGATTTTTCCTATTTGCTACAATTGTTAAAGAGTGGGAAAAATATTTATGACCTGATAATTTTGAATCTTGAATTGCTGATTACAGATCCATTAAGTTCACAAAATTGTATATCACCTATTGTGATGGATAATACCTCTATTATGCTCAGTAGCCTTGAATCTAGTTCTTCAAAATTGAATTCTTCTTTATCTGTTCTTCTGTATGAAAACCTCCATCTAATCCATAGATGTCCTTATGTTGCTATAATCATCATGTTCATGATTGATTACACATCTATAAATAATGTATTGACCTAATTAGGTTTCACATTTTTCTAGAATAAGTCTAAGGTCAAAGGTTTACAACTTGACCTTGATCTCCTAGTTTGCATGAATACAATCAGTTAAAATAATTAAATACATTAATTATTCTTTTCTTGATCCTCAAGAAATGGTTGTCAAGCTAAGAAAAAAACTAATTTAAAGACTACAGTGCTTTAGTTGATGTGTAGTTTAGATCCGCTTTTATTGGTGTTAAAACTATCTAATGGTTAGACTCGTGCTTAGTGCTGTCTCTGCTCGGTTATGTCTCTATAGCTTGGTGCTTAGTTGATATATTTTTGGGTTGTTATATTGTTCTCGATGATCAAAACATGTTGATGACCACTATGCTCGGTAATCACTACACTTGGTGATCACTATCACTCAGTGAATTCTGACACTCGGTGAATGTTGACCGACCAAAAGTGTCTTCTTTGTATACTAATGAAAACTTATGATCCTTTAAGGATTATCAATCTCCCCCTTTTTCATTAGTATCAAAAAATTATATGTGTAGTATATAAACTAAGTATATTATACTTATACAATGACTCCCCCTTTGTGCATGCTCTCGGTATGTACATGTTTCCCTTGGTACATTTTCCTACATTTTGCCCCTTTGTGGATACAATGTATGTACACATGTTTTCCCCATTTTTTGAAAATAATGACGAAGATGTATACCTTATAGCTTGTCAAAAATGTACTTATGTGATTGCTTGATGTCTGCCATCATCTTTTTCTCATTTCTCCTTCAGGTTTTCTAGGTTCATATGCTGCAATGTGATTTGGGCATGCATGTCATAGATGCTTTCAACTAGTGAAATTTACAGGGTGGCCATTAGAGTCTTTTCTTTAGTCATATGTATCATCATCAATGTGAGATTCGGTAGTAAAAAGCTTTGTAGCTCAGTTGATTCATCTCTGATTTTGCTTTCTTCCTTTTATTTCTCAAGTATTCATCATTTGGATTCAATTAGCTTTTCATAAAGCAATTTGAATGCATTCGGCTCAGTTGAAAGAATTTGTGCACTAGCTTGTAGATCTTCCTTCAATCTAGATATTTGTGCATCATACTCGGTGGTGAAGTTCTCAATAGTAGAGAAATTTTTAACTAGGGTAACTAACTCTAAAATAATAGGTTCTAATTGAGTTACAAGTTCCAAAATATTCACCTTATTTACTACCGCTTCTTGGTTGATTTTCTCTGTGATATTTTTCTTCATCTCTTTCCTTAGTGACCTTCTCGATATCTACATTTTGATTGGTGATTTCCTCAGTCATAACTGCTAGTTGATCAATGATAGGTGCATCTTGATCAATCTGTGTATCAGGAACTACCTATAGTAGTATTTCCTTTGTTGTTTCTAGGACTTGTGTATTTTTGTGTTCCAGTTTGAGCTTGTCCTATTGTGCCTTTCATTTTCATAGCTCCACATACCTTGTTAGTGACTCATAATCAAGTGTTCTTAGACACATTTGAGTATTTCTATTATCACCTCAAGTGTTACTAGGGATTTGTTCTTCTTCTTCTTCTTCTTCTTCTTCTTCTTCTTCAGAATTTTTTTGATGGTAAGGGAATTTGGTATGATAGAAAGAGTCATTTGTTGCTCTGTTTCCATCATTAATTTCTTGGGAGGTGTGGTATTTTTTTATAGGCATCTCAGTCAATACTTGTAGGTTAGTTGTAGATGTTTCTATATCAACCTTTTCTTGAATTGTAGCCTTGTCTTCCTTTCCACTATCCTAAGTGGGTGTATCACCTGGTTTCTCCTCTCCACTTTTATCTATCTTGTCCCATTATTCATAACCTTTATCCATCAGTGTGTTCGATTTAGGATCAGGATTTTTCTCCTTAATTTCAATTATTATATTTATAGCTTGTATCAATAAAGGCATGTTACTTGGTACATTTTTCAGTACAAAATTTGTAGTTTCCTATTCCTTTGTTTTCTCGGTGGAAATACTTACATCTTCATCATTCTTGGAATTATCATCAGAATCATCTTGAGTTATATTTTTTATAGTGATATCTGGTGTTTCTCTTAATGATTTCAATATCTGAGGAATATCATTCATTGCCTTACTTGACTTTTTTCTCAATTCAATTGGATTGACATCCTCGGTGTCATTAATCAAAATATGCTCAAATCTTGGTGTGGCCTCCTTCTCCTCATTGTGATCTATCTCAATTTGAGCTAGTACCTGCCTGGGTGGGTTAAATATTTGTTTCTGAATCTTATTGCTATCAATGTTAATATCTTTGAGCTTGTTCTCCAATACCTTGTATGCTCTGGTCTTTGCCAAAAATTTGTTTGCATGCTCCTACACTATTGATTCAATTTCTTCAACTATCGATTCAGGCATGTAATTAACTAAGATTCATTCTCTCATTTGTTTCTCCATATGCAATGCATATGTCCACCTTGCTCATATCTTATCATTTAACTCTTGTGGAATACAAGTGTTGAATTGTATAGGTACATATTTTTAATAAATCATCATCTCGATTATGCCCTCTTCTTTTTTATTTTGATCTTTGGTAGATAGAGTCATCCATTGTCTAATATTATGATGTGAGATGTTGTTGTTATTGATGATTGAATCTACAACTTCATCAATTGTCTTTTTTCATTTTGGCCTTTTCTACTTGGAGTCTTTGTTTTATTTCATCCTTTTTAGTTTCATCCTTGTCCTCTCTTCCTCTTACATATCTTTTGCGTTGTCTAGGCTTAGTTGAGGCTATTCTTTTCATATAATTTTTCATTGTACCTTTCTTCAAAGGTGGCAAGTCTACCTTATTTGTTTTGATCCAGGTCCTAGATGTAGCTATTACATTAGTAACCTTTGATTTCTTGGCCTTTGGTGGCTCTACATCAGATTTGGTATACTCAGAGTCACTTAACTCTTTTCCTTCACCGACAAGTGACTGTTCCTCGGTGATATCCCCTGTTTGTTCTAAATCTTCTTTGGTTACCAAGAGTTTCTTCTTAAGTGTCTTTATCATTTTAGTTTTATTCTTCCCTATCTTCTTGAATACTAAGCTAGTCTTTATCCTTGAATTAGCTTCTTCATATGTGCCCAATCTACTTACATATTTTTCAATTGGTTCATTTAGTAGGGCTTCAATGGCTTTGGTAGCCTCATCTATATTAATTTCATATTCAAGTGGCGGTAACCATGTTTTTCTACAATTGGCAGCTTTGATGAGGGTAGTGTCGGTGGCCACTATAAATCATATCTCATCCTTGTATTTTTCCACTAGTTGAGTAGGGACTCTCATCCTCTTCTCCATCCTAGTCTTGAATGTTACAAATTAGCCATCCATTAAAGGTATGAAATTGTCTCCTAGTGACTTAATGAAATCACTAATCTATGTTGTGATCGGTCATTTTGTGTCCCAAGTGACATTGCTGACTCAAGGAAAGAAGTTCTAAAAGTAAAAGAATGTGCAAACCAATAGAGAACTCAACTTTCATGTATTAGATTGGATGTATATAATGGTTCTCATTTTTTCTTCTAGTTGCTTTAGTAGTAGCTTTGCCAGGTCTAGTTACACTCCTTTCATCACAATTTTGTATGTTGTGTCAACAGCTCCACAATAAATTTTGTTCATTTTGTTTTCTTGGAATGTATCTGACCACATATGCACCAAACTTCAATTCAGGGTCAATGATTGAGTTCAATTTCAAACCTCTACCATCCCATTCGGCTCATGTTAGGTTTTCAATCTTAGGGCGACCAGGGTGTATTGGCAAGTGATCATTTTGTGTAAATGTGATTCACTTTTTGGTTTTAATTTATTGCAACACATCTGGGTTTCAGATCAATTTCTTTAAAGATAAGTTTTGCTGATTCAGAAATCAACTAAGTATAGAAGTAGAGATACAGAAGTATTTTGGATATCAAAGATCAAGATCAATGAAATAGGGAAAGAGAGATTAGAGGAAAATAGTATGGGGTATGTATTACCTCCACCTAAGATAGATTTGGTTTTGGTAATGTCTATGGCGAGTTATAAAGAATTGAAGACAGAAAGATACCTGCCGAACAATGATACAGAGTAGTTGGATAGTAGCAAAGATTGAGGGAGTATGATAGGGACTCAAGGAAATCAAAGTGGTATTTTGGTTTTTGATAACCTACAAATTGACTATGAAAGAGCACCGACTATGCATTTGATATTTACTATATTAAATGTATTTTGTATTGAAGGATGACTTTGTAATATTTGTAATATTCATATTAGGAGCCGACTTTGTAAATTTGTGAGATATATATGTAACATCTTTTTGATAAAGATATATGATGTTGATGGTTAGTTGGACAAGTTTTTGAGTGAATAGCAGAGAAGAGAATGATAAAGATAATTGAAGAGCTATAAAGGAACTATCTAAGCACTAGTGTTTCTTGTTTTGTTCATGACTGAGAACACTTTGTAAGGGCTTTAAGCTCAATTGGCCCCTAACAGGGTGTTGTGAGCCTTTAACAGGGTTGTAATTCCTTTAACAAGGAAATGTGATATGTAATATTCATCTCCTAATAGGGCTAGGTCTCCTAGAAGGGACACTATACTTTAGTACACACTTGTGGGTACCATCCCCACCGGGGTTTTCCCTTGGCCAGGGTTTCCTCAAAAACAAAATATGGTGTTATGAGTACTATGTCATTTGCTTATGTTTTTTTCTTTACTGCAAGTTTATGGTTAATGTTTAAATGGTTGAAGAAATTAATTAAGTGCTATAATACTAATTCACCCCCCTCTTAGTATTATTCAATCCTAACAATTGGTATCAAAGCTTTTGGCCATTGGAGAGAAAGTCTAACAGCTCAAGGGAGATTAGAATGGATTTGGATAGTTTGCAAGAAAACCTTGATGCTACACTTGAAGACATGGACAAAGAAAAAGAAGAAAATACAGAGTTGAGATTCAACATGCGAAGAGATGAGAAATTTATAAAGAATCTTAAGGAACAACTTGAGATTTCCAGAAGTTAAAGACAAGATCTTATAGTTCAAATAAAAGAGGATTGAGATGAAGACAACTAAGATCAGGTGAGGCAACTAAAAGAAGAAAATGAGACTCTGAAACTTGAAACTTGAAAAGGAGACTATGGCTAAAGAAATACAGATACATAAGGATGCTAAGAAGAAAGTTGAAGAAACTTTAAATAGTGCATTAGATCAAATGAAGAATGAGGCTAACAACTACAAGAACAAGTATCTAGAAATGGAGAAATACAATCAGATTATAAAAGCTGAATTTGTTAAAGTAAAGAAACACATTGAGAAACTTCACACCAATAGTGACTTGATTGGTGAACAGAGAGACAAGAAAAAACCTAAAGGTTATATGACTGGTATTCGCTTCAATGAGGTTGAATGTTCAAATAATCAAGAACATAAATCCAATGAGAAGATTGATGCTGAGAAACCTTCTACTGAAGAACCTAGAGAACAGATCAGACCCTTCAGAGGTAGATGATTTTGTTGCAACAAATTTGGACACATGAATAGATGGTGCAGAGGTAATTCCCCTTTTAGAAAATTTTCTAGTTATTTTTTAATTGTAATGGATATAGGCACAAGAAAGTAGAATGCAAAAAACCTAATCAATCTAGATATAGAAAAGACAATGGAAGAGAATCTACGGTGAATCCTACATGATACAAATGTAACAACATTGGAAACATTGAAAAGTACTATAAACTGCAAGTTAATCAGGGAAGAAGACCTCCTATATGTTACAAATGCAATAATCTAGGATATATAGTGAAGTTTTATAGGTATAATGGATCAGACAACAAAAAACTACCACCTTATATGAATTCATAGGAGAATGGAAATGCTATTGGTAAGAGTGTTGAAGATTTGAAGAGTTATTTTGAAAGTTGTTTTAGGAAAGAAGAAGATAGTAATAGTGGTAAGATATGGAAGATCAAAGAAACAAGTGAGATATTAGTTTAAGGAGAGTCAATAAATGCTACTAGATCTTCACCTAATGGTAGTAAAACATAATTGACCTAATTGGCCGATCATGGCCTTAGGGGGAGCATTGGATACAAACATTAGAATATATCCTACCTTGAAATATATGGATTGAGCTCGAGAAAGCTTGGGTATGAACTTTGCTGACATCATATAACATACATCTTAGAGTGTAACATCAGTCGACACATATATTTTGTTCGCGAGATCTAACATCTGACTAGACAGTATTGAGTAAAAGTGAAACTTATAACTTAAATGGGTATAAAGCACCATTCGATGACCTATTTCTTTACCATTTTACAAAGAGAGAGCTAAGGAGATCAGAGAGAAGAGAGATTCATTATACTCTACATTTACCATGCATGATTGATTGAAGCATAAATGCAAAATTTAGCGGAAGAAAGGTATTTTACATCATCTAGCTATGGATGCACCTATTATTTTTGATGTTGTAGATTGACCTAGGTAAAAATTTAAAAAACATCCATTTAAGTCCCATGAAGAGCATCCACAAGGAGCATTTTCTCAAACCCCGTATGGCTTATTACACGTAGAAGATATTAGGACTTACATACATTGTAAGTATGGTATACTGGGAATTGATGAGATATCAAATGAGATGGAATATATGATTGATAATGGAATCATGAAAGAAGAATACAAACACATTGATCAGTTAAGCATAATGAAGATTCTGGAGTTATGCGAATTTGATGAAGATGAATTGTTTAAGATACTATTGAGTAGGGTTCATGATCAGTTCATTTGGATAGGTGATCAACCTATGAAGATTTGTAGTGACCTAATTCATGAAATCACTAGACTGGACAACACTAGAGTCATCCCTATAGTAGAGAAACTGATGAATTTAAGTCTTTCCATTAGTATTGCAAAGGAAAAACATAGCAGAGATCATCAGTATAGGCATACCTGATAGACAACATACTGCCTTACCCGATGAGATGACAATGCTTGTCATGAAAATGCTAAGTATAAAATTACCCGACAAACACTAATAAGTGTTGAACCGATGAAAAAACATAAAGGACATCACCGACAGAATAGTTTTCAGAACATCGCCGACGGATCCAAAAATCACTAAACCAATGAAGCAAGAAAAGGGACACTGATGAAGTAGAAGCTTGATAGAGAAAAGAATGAAAAAATCCTCATAGACTGATAGAGAAGACCGAGTATCAGAATCAACAGCCAGTTACAAAACTCGCAAATAGTGGATCTGACTTTCCATGTCAGATAAAAAATTGTAACTCTATTTATAGAGTTTTAATTTGTTTTAAATATTTTCTTGAGGGTCAAGCAAGTATATTGTAACTGTTTTGAATCATCCTAATGGATCTAAAACATAACTAACTAAAGATCAAGGTCAAGTTATAAACCTTGGATCTAGAGTTAACTTGAAAAGCGTGAATCAAGAATGGACCTAGAAACTAGTATATATATATTTTCAATCATTTGTAATGATAAAAGTTGAAATAATGATTGTATCCACAAAGAGCATCTAAGAAACATAAGTGAATTCATGCAAAGTTCAGAAATAGATCATATCTGTTCTCAAGAACAAAGATAAGACTACTGACGAGCAGAGATAAGGTATCACTCAATAACTCAAGGTGATTACATATACATTGTAAGCTTTATAGGATCTGTTATCAGCAATTAGAGATTTCATATACTATCAGATCAACATTTATTGATGCAGGAGCATCCTGGGTGTAAGGGCAATCTTGCATCACCCAAAAATATTTATGTTTTGTTTTCAATAAGGGCTACCTTATCCAGAGCTGCTATTTATGGAAACTTGCTATTTTTAGTAAGTTGGCCATACGATCTCGGAATGTTCTGATTTTGCATGTGGAGGTTCATCTCAGTCATATCAGCTTGCCAGTAAAGTTTCATGGCTAGATCAGGTCTAGTTTTGAAGGTATTGAAAATTTTCGGTATTGAAAACAGGGTACAGAAACTTCGAGCTCAGTTTTGAAGGCTTTAGAGGCCCCGGATTAGGTTGAAACTTGGGCTCGATGATGCTTACATAATTAAATTGTTGTAGAGCGCTTTGTGGCATTTCCGAAATGGGGTTATAATAGTCAATTGAGTCAACTGGTGATGACTTATGGTCTCCGGAAGTTGGGTCACCTGAAATAGCAGAAAATAATTTTCCTTAAAAATTTTCGGGTTTCAAAAGTTATTTTGAGCCGACTTTGATGTACTAAATTGAAA
>MU223830.1:1621952-1645223 GCA_018584345.1 Thuja plicata | reverse complement strand
CACAAAACACATAATAATAAAAATAAGCTCTAAATCACTTCTCCAAGAGCAAATATGACCATCTGATCTGCAAAATGACTCTCTCTCCAAACCATTTGCCTACGAGAGTCGAGGATAGGCAAATCCGACACGCTAAACGATGTCAGTCAAAATGGGGACATGACAATCTAAATGACAAAATATATCATGAATTTAATGTTTATAACATTAAATTGTATTTGCTTGAGAGAAATCGCAATTCTTGCTTTTTGGGTGCGATTTAGGTTTGGAAGGTATGCTTAGCGTGAGAAGCAAAGGGCAGCCAGCTTTGATTGTTGATTGAAATTTTCTTCTACTCTTGAGCTCTGAGAAAGGGTTTGATAGTGCAGCCATTGGAGAACGTAGTTCTTGTGTGTGTTCATCATTTGAGCCAGTGAGATATCTGGTGAATTTGATATCCAGCGGGGGTTTCATTCAGAGACTTCTATTGTGCTTCAGCGGAGGTTTACATCAGCATTTGCAGCATTGATTTACAGGTTACAGAGAAGTTGGATTGCAGATAGTACACCATCATTCATCTAGCGAGAGCAGAGTACTACAGAAGGCGTCTTTGTGCTGGGACGCAGTTATGCTGGGAAAGTGTGATTTTTATCAATAAATTCCCAGGTTTTTAATGTGTATTGAATCCAGTCTTATTTGCTGTTATTAATTCGGATACTATCATTTGTATTGAGTTTGATTCATTAAAAGTTAATAAAGGCAGCAGTAGTTCATTTTCTATTCAGTATTTCAGCATTATGTTATTTTCTTTTTATGTCAAAAACCCTTGCAAAAACACAAAAACATTATAAAACTCACAAAACAAAACAGTACAGCAGCAAGAGCCTGAGAGGGTTTAGTTATTACATGCAGCCAACAGAGGTTGGTCCACATAGGTATTATACACGCAAAAGAGCATTGCTTGAGGGAGAACAGGTTTTAGACAGGCCACCGGATGCCATGGGTGAAAGGCAGGCTAATAGCCCACCCAAGGTAAACAGAAATAATGAAGATCGGGAAACAAGAGATTTCTTCAGAGTCTTGACTACAGGGCAGCAACAAATGGCTCAGACGTTACAGGCACTTACAGCCAAGATGGAGCGTATAATTCCACAGGCCAGGCCGAATCATGAACAGGAAGATAATCAGAGTGAAGTTGGTCCTCCCAGAGCACGGAGAACCCGTTCTAGGACAGCAGACAGGCCTACTCGCCCTACCTTTGTCAGAGATGAGCCAGATGTGGAACAAGTAGAAGCTGGTGAGGAGATGTTTGCAGATAATTTATGGCATCAAATGATGAATGGGAACTTTTAGCGCCACAGGTTCGGGAGGGGATGACGTTTGACAGGTTTGTAAATCAGAGGAGAGAACATTACTGCTCCGTAAGACATGAGAGGAGACCTCGACAAAACAATGAGCTGAAACATGCTACAAGCAAGCTCACGTTATCTACATTTGATGGTAGTGGGAGGTCAACAGCGCAAGCTTGGATCCACAAGCTTGACACATTTTTAGCCCTGAGGCCTATGACGGAGATAGAGGCAATAAAATATGCTACATTGCATCTGGAGGGAGTAGCGCATGACTGGTGGTATCATGGATTGATCATTCTTCAGCATAACAGGTGACTTCTTACCAAGAGTTTGTAGATAGGCTAGTAGAGAGGTTTGACAAGAAGGATCCAGAAATCTACTTCAGAGAATTGGCTCAGTTAAAACAAACAGGCAGCCTGGATCAGTTTATCAATGAATTCCAAAGATTGGCAGTAATGGTACCTGACAAATCTGAGAAAGAACTGAGAGTTTTATTTAGTGAAGGATTAACTTAACCACTGAGGGGTTGGGTTAAGGCATTTGACTCTCCGACTTTGCAGGAGGCTATGAATAAGGCCAAGGACATGGAACATACAACTCCAGCAAACAAATTCCATTCAAAAGGGGCATCATCGAGTAAGGACAGCAAACCATTCTTCAAGAAACCAGAGCAGACGGGGTTTAAAACTGAAAATAAGGATAAGTCTTTTGCACCACTTGATAGGGATACACTTAATGATTTGCGGAAAAGGAAGTTATGTTTCTATTGCAAAGGACCGTATGACAGAGACCATGATTGTCCTCTACGGTCTAAGGGCAAAGCAAACATGATCATATGGGCTTTTTATGAGGATTCAGACACTGAAACTTCAGACCAGAAATCCGACAAAGAGGAGTCCAATGAAGAACAGGGGGGCAATGATGAAGAGAAAATGAACAAAATGACCACAGGAGAGCAGAAGACTGAGGGAAGATTTAAGGAGGCTCGTCTCACCAGTGTACAGCAGGAGGGGTTATTCAGAATGAGAGGAGTGTTGGCTGGGCAGCGAGTCATCACTTTGCTAGATACAGGCGCCACACATAATTTCATTGATTCCAAGTTGGTAGAGAGACGTGGGATTCAGACAGAGCAGTTTGAGGGCCTGAGAGTGAGGGTAGTTGATTGCTATATCCTCAAGTGTGATAGGAAGATCACAGATTTACCCTTGAAGATAAACAATTTTGACTTCAAGGCAGAATTTTATGTGGTGAATATGGGCGACTCAGACTTAGTGTTGGGCATGACTTGGCTTCATGACATTGGAGTATTCACTCTCGACTTGAAAGAAATGGAGATGAAATTCCAGGCGGATGGGAAAACACACATATTGAAGCCCATCCGTGACATTGAGTTCAGGATGATGTCTTGTAGGCACATGGAGAGCTTACTGAAGCATGATCAAGCTGAGTGGGCAGTGCATTGTACTTTCATGCCAGCACAGGGGCAGCAGAAATCAGAGTATCATCCCGACATACAGGAGCTGAGGATTAAGCACTACAAGGTTTTCAGCGAGATTCCACTAGGTAGACCTCCTGATAGAGGTATTGAGCACATTATTGAGCTGGAGGAGGGTGCTAAGCCCATAATGATTACACCATACTGGCATCCGAAAAGATTGAAGGATGAAATAGAGAAAACCATCAAGGAGTTACTTGCCATGGGCCATATCAGACCAAGCAAGTCTCCTTTCGCTTCTTCTGTAGTACTGGTGAAGAAGAAGGATGGCACGTTCCAGATGTGCACTGATTATAGGGTCCTGAATAAGAGGACAATTAAGAACAGGTAGCCCATTCCGCGGATTGATGAGTTATTGGATGAGCTTCATGGAGCATGTTTCTTCTCCAAAATAGATTTGGGATCAGGTTACCACCAGATCCAAGTCAGAGAGCAGGATCTAGAGAAGATAGCATTCAGATGTCACTATAGGCATTTTGAGTTTGTAGTTATGCCATTTGGGCTAACTAACGCACCCGCTACTTTCCAGTCGGTGATGAACAGGGTGTTTCAACATCAGTTGAGGAAGTTTGTGCTGGTCTTCTTTGACGACATCTTGATTTACAGTAAAACATGGGATGAACACTTACAGCATTTAGATACAGTATTGAGCACATTGAGCAGAGAGCCCTTGTATGCCAAGGAATCAAAATGTGATCTAGGCTTGTCAAAGTTACTATATTTGGGTCACATTATCAGTGCACAGGGCATACACATGGATCTGGAGAAGATTCATGCTATTGTTGAGTGGCCTACTCCGGCCAACCTTACATAGTTGAGAGGATTTTTGGGATTGTGTGGGTTCTACAGGAGGTTTGTCAGCGGTTATTCTAGGCACGCAGCACCCCTGACCGATTTGATGAAGGGGGCTTTCTTGTGGACTCCTGAGGCACACGAGTGTTTTGATAAATTCAAGGAGTTGATGACTTCTTGTCCAGTATTAGCATTACCAGATTTCAGCAAGCCTTATGAGCTACACTGTGATGCATCAGGCGAAGGTGTTGGAGCAGTGCTTATGCAGGATAAGCACCCGATTGTTTATGAGAGCAGGAAGCTCAAGGGACCTGAGAGGAGCTTCAACATATATGATAAGGAAATGTTGGCCATAATGCATGCCTTGGCCAAATTCAGGCAGTACTTAGTGGGTAGTAAATTTTGCATCAAAACAGACCATAATAACCTGAAACATTTCCTGGGGCAGCGAGATCTCAATGATAGGCAGCAGAAATGGGTAAGCAAGTTACAGGCTTATGATTTTGATATCACCTATTTCAAGGGGGCACAAAATGTGGTTGCAGGTGCTTTGTCACGGAGACCTCACTTGAGCATGATGACAGACATAACAGAGGACTGGAGACATTTGATCCTTGCAGAGTATGCAAAGGATACATGGGCAGCAGGATTTATTGATGGATCCATTCAGGACAGTGATTTTTCCCTTGTGAATGAGCTCATCATTTACAAAGGGCGTATTTATTTGGTGCCAGGGTCAAAGGTGAGGAGGATGGTGTTGAGAGCTTATCATGATTCACCTATGGCAGGTCATCCCGGGTTCTACAAAACATACCGGCAGATTAGAGAGCGCTTCTCATGGAAAGGGCTCAAAGCTGAGGTGTTACAATATGTCAGAGAGTGCCCCACCTGGCAGCAGAATAAGCAGGAACACTCTTACCCAGCTGGTTTGCTACAGCCACTTTCGATTCCTGATAGGAAGTGGGAGTGTTTATCCATGGACTTCATCATAGGATTGTCGAGAGCTCAGGGCAGAGACTGTACATATGTTGTTGTTGATCGGCTCACAAAGTTTGCCCACTTCTTTTCGATCACGGCTACATACACTGCTACACAGGTGGCAGAATTGTTCTTTCGTGAGGTATTCAGATTGTACGACCTACCTGGGAGCATAGTCAATGACAAGGATAGCAGGTTTATGAGTCACTTTTGGTAGGAGTTGTTCAGATTGTGCGGGACAAAGCTCACTCCGGGTACCAGTTACCACCCTCAAACGGACGAGCAGACTGAGATAGTCAACAAATGGGTGGAAGGATATCAGGAACTACATAGCAGGGCAGCAGAAGGCTTGGGTCAAGTGGATTTACCTCTGCGAGTACTGTTACAATTCCACTTATCACATGTCTATACAGATATCCCTTTTTATGGCATTATATGGGTATGAGGCACCTAGTTTTAAGGATTTGCTACTGACAGTCGTGTCCCTAGTGCTGGAGATTTACTGCAAGAGAGTCAAGATATTGTTAAGGTTCTCAAGGAGAATATTGCTAAGGCACAGAACCAGCAGAAGCAGTATGCGGATCAGAAGAGTACTGAGCGAACGTTTGAGGTAGGGGATATGGTGTACTTGATGCTACATCCTTACCGCCAGTCTACTCTCAAGAGGAGTGGTGCCAAGAAACTAAAGCCACGGTACTATGGACCTTTCAGAGTGATCAGAAGAGTTGGAGAGGTGGCGTATGAGTTGAACTTGCCAGCAGAGAGCAAACTCCATAATGTCTTTCATGTGTCACGCCTCAAAAAGGCATTAGGACACCACATTGTTCCTTCCACAATACTTCCACCATTGGATGATGAGGGAAAATTAGTTTTAGTGCCAGAGGCTATCTTGGAGTTCAGGGAGAGAAATTTGAGGAGGCGCACTATCAGAGAGTATTTGGTGAAATGGAAGGATGTGCCAGTTGAGGATGCTACATGGGAGAGCGAGGAGATTCTACAACATCCAGAGTTTAGATTTCTTGAGGACAAGCAATTTCAGGAAGGGCGGACTGTGATGTCCCCTTCAAGCTAGTGACATCATGCTAGCTAGTGGTTATCCTATCAGTGGACCCTCGTAGGCTAGTAGACATGGATAGGGGGTCAGTTATGGCACAGGGAAGGTATGATCTTCTAATGGCTCAGTTTTGGTAGAGCTCAGTGTTCTCAGTTGGCTCGTGAGATGGTTTTTGGCTCACTTATATGGGCTCTGCTCGCAGAAATGGCTATTTTTAGGCTTATTCTGGAGCTATAGAGATGGACCCCTGCTATTTTTAGAAATACCTCATGGTCACATGGAGAATATTTTCACTAGCTCCCAGTTCAGACGACTTGGTCAGATTCACAATACTATGGGAGTTATGACATTTTTCGTGGCTAAGTATTAAAGAAGGATAATTATTTAATGTAAAGTTATATTATAACTTTATATTAAAATCACTTAAGTTGAGGGTCTTAACGTCATGAGAAAGGGGCCAAAGTTATTAATAATTTATTTGACATCTTCCTAAGTCTAAATGACAAAATATATCATGAATTTAATGTTTATAACATTAAATTGTATTTGCTTGAGAGAAATCGCAATTCCTGTTTTTGGGTGCGATTTAGGTTTGGAAGGTATGCCTAGCGTGAGAAGCAAACGGCAGCCAGCTTTGATTATTGATTGAAATTCTCTTCTACTCTTGAGCTCTGAGAAAGGGTTTGACAATGCAGCCATTGGAGAACGTAGTTCTTTTGTGTGTTCATCACTTGAGCCAGTGAGATATCTGGTGAATTTGATATCCAGCGGGGGTTTCATTCAGAGACTTCTATTGTGCTTTAGCGGAGGTCTACTTCAGCATTTGCAGCATTGATTTACAGGTTACAGAGAAGTTGGATTGCAGATACTACACCATCATTCATTCAGCGAGAGCAGAGTACTACAGAAGGCGTCTTTATGCTGGGATGCAGTTATGCTGGGAAAGTGCAATTTTTATCAATAAATTCCCAGGTTTTTAATGTGTATTGAATCCAGTCTTATTTGCTGTTATTAATTTGGATACTATCATTTGTACTGAGTTTGATTCATTAAAAGTTAATAAAGGCAGCAGTGGTTCATTTTCTATTGAGGGGTTCTTACAGTAAGTAATAAAAGCTACAAAATATATGCAACAAGAGAAAACAGAGTATGATCTTAGTTATGTTCCTAGAGTAAAGAAGGATTTGGACACAGACTAAAAACTATCTATTGTATGTAATCCTACTTATTCAGACTAGCAATTTAAGCATACTACCATTAATTAGAAAAATGAACCATTACGCCTCGTCTCTTTTAGACTCTCCTTGCCATCTACCTTAAAGACCCTAAAATCAAATATTTAAACTTTTTCCACCACTGACTAGAGTAGTTACCACAAGCTACAATTTTAGAAAAACAAACTCCTAAAAAATCTCAACCAATCAATATTTTTAGTTTTAGGAGAATTGTGTGATTGACAAGAGTACATCAATCAAATTCCTGAGGTAAAATCACATAAAATTTCAATGAAAACAGCATGGCCATGCTCATAGAAACCTTCAAACAAATTAAAAATTACTACTTATTAAACATGAGAATAACATGGAAACAATTTGCCTCCCGTAGCCATTTAGTTACTCAAAAAAAGTTAACAAAATTTATAACACAGAAATTTCACATAATTAACTGTAGTATGAAGCATACATGTGTATAACATGGAATACCAGGTGACCATTGAAGATGTGGATGGCCCTCGCCTAATGCATTGTGTTCCCTACAAAAAGTAAACAAAATATATATCGGAGAAATTTTACATAATTTAGTATGAAGCATACATGTGTATAACATGGCATACAAGTTGACCATTGATAATGTGGATGACCCTGTTGCCTATGCATACATTTTCTAGTGAGCACGGTACACCATAAAAATATGTATGTGTTAATATAGCCTAGTTAAATAAATTAAATAATATGCAAACCTTGCAGAAATATCATAAATTGCATAGGCCAAAAAAAGATACCGTTTTATCAGATGTCACAATCACAAACATAAATATAAACTAAAAGTAGTTTAAAAGGGAAACAACCATTAGCTTGAGATGGATTTAAGGTGAATTTGACATTAAGGTGCCAGAAAAGTGAAACTGAAATTACCTTGGGATGGATTTGAGCCCAAAAACTTGCTACTTGGAATGAAGATTGCCCAATAAAATCATTGTTATATGCATTCAATTGGGCAGATGTCAGTTGATTTGAAAACAAAACGCTTTTGTTTTTTGCATAAATCAGATCACTGCTAAAACAACCCACATCAAAAAATTGGCAATTAACAACAAAACTTTAAAAAACAGTAAAAAGAAATTGCTAAAAGCAGCTCAAAAGTGAGTTTTCACAAGGCCACCTAATTAATTTTGAGATCGATCCTAAGCCCAAATACCCTTACCAAACGTTATTCTAGTAGAGTACATTCCGTTCAAAAATATGGTCACACCCTTTGTGAAAAAAGCTGCCCTGTTACTATGAACTTGAAATGGAAGATGAGGGTACAGCTCAATTGTATGATACTTTTATCATTTTCCTAGAGCCAATAGGTACAAGGTGTCAAAAACATTTTCATTTTTAAATAAGGAAAGAAAAATAACATAATTGATAGTGATTAGGTAATACGGACTGGGTAAACATCATATGTCTTAATAACTGAAAGTTTGAAAAATCTACAAGCAAAGTTATGCTTCATTCAAGGCATTTAAGTTTTTAACTATTATGAGAGTATTGATGACACGTGAACAAATATGCTTGTGGAGTAAATATATTTGTATTAACTGTAATTTGTTTTTCGATCTCTGAATTATTATACAGAATTTAACTACTGATATTTGGCCTTCAACATGGTACCAGCAAGGGCTTCAATAGCATACCCATATCCAATCAAAGCAAGCAATTTTAGTTGCTCCTCCAAATTAGTGGCTACATGCTTGAATACACTAGGGTCCTGACCAGGAGTTCAATATGCAATAGTCAATTTTGAGTGTCTGCCTAAACTCTTCCTTCCTCTATTTCAGTCTATGTTTTGGTCGCATATGGTGTAGCTTTTGTCAGTTTATTATATAATGATTGCAAGTATCCACAAACAAGCATTGAATCATCTTTGCCAAGAAATAACTTCAAGATGGCATTACTTTAGCCAAATTGAACATTCAAAAAGACTCCACACTCCTTGTGCTCTATCTAACTGAAAATACGCAGATCTTTGTCGAAGGCTTCACAAGCAAAAGTATTACCCTAGAAGTTGAGAATTCTAACAATACAATATCCAGGAGTTGAGTCTTCACCTTGTAATGCATCTAAAAGGTGTTATGTGATTAAAACTACTAAAAATATGCAACTAGAGAAAACAGATTAGAATATACAGGAACAGAGGATTTGGACATACACACTCAAAACTATCTATTTTATATAATCCTAGTTATGCACACTAAGAATTAAAGCATACGGCCATTAATTGGAAGAAGGAACTATTACGCCTATTTTCTTTTAGACTCTCCTTGTCGTCTACCTTAAACACACTAAAATAAAATAATTAAACTTATTCCACCCACAAATAAGAGTAGTTACCACAACCTACAATTTTTGGGAAAAAAACTCCTAAAAAAACTTATCCAATCAACATTTTTATTTTTACGAAAATCGTGTGATTGACAAGTGTACATCAATCAAAGTCCAGAGAAAAAACACATACAATTTCAAATAAAACAGCATGCCCATGCTTAGAGAAACCTACAAAAAGATTAAAAAATACAACTTATTGAACATGAGAATAACATGGAAACAGTTTGCCTCCCATAGCCATTTAGTTACCCACAAAAAGTTGACAAAATTTATATCATAGATAATTCACATAATTAAGTGTAATGTGAAGCATACATGCGTATAACATGGCATACCAGGTGACCATTGATAACGTGGATGGCCCTCTCGTCTAATGCATTTTTTCCCTACAAAAAGTTAACAAAATTTATGACAGAAATTTTACATAATTGAGTTTAGTAAGAAGCATACATGTGTATAACATGGCATAACAGTTGACCATTGATAATGTGGATCACCCTCTAGCCTAATGTATACATTTCCTACTGACTATGGTACACCACAAAAAGATGTATGTGTTAATATAACCTAGTTGAATCAATTAAATAATATTCAAACCTTGCAGAATTATCATAAATTGCATAGGCTAAAAAGATACCTGTTATCAGATGTAATGATCATAAACATGAATATAAAGTTAAACTAAAAGTAGTTTAAAAAGGGGAAACAACCATTACCTTGGGATGGCTTTAAGGTGGCAGAAAAGTGAAATTGAAGTTACCTCGGGATGCATTTGAGCACAAAAACTTGTAACTTGGAACAAAGATTGCCCAATAAAATCACTTTGTTATATGCCTTCAAATGAGCACATGTCAGTTGATGCAATAAACAAAATGCTTTTGATTTTGCACAAATCAGATCACTGCTAAAATCACCCACATCAGAAAACTGGCAATTAAGTACAAAACTTTAAAAAACAGAAATTGCTGACAGCGGCTCACAAGTGATAGTTTTCACAAGGCCACCTCATAAATTTTGTGATTGCTCCTAAGACAAAATACCCTTTGCAAATGGTATTCTAGTTGAGTACATTTCCTTCACAATTTGGTCACATCCTTTGTGAAATAAGCTGCCCTAACTATGAACCTGAAATGGAAGATGAGGATACAGCTCGATTGCGTGATATTTTTATCATTTTCCTAGAGCAAATACATACAAGACTTCAAAAACATTTTCATTTTTCAATCAGGAAAAAAAAAAATGATAGTGATTAAGTAAGATGAATTGTATAAACTTCGTATCTCTAAATACCTAAAACGTAGTATCACTGATTTCTAACTTTTCTAAAAGCCATAGCAGCGATGTGTTGGGTGGATACTTTGCAACCGTTAGTTTTTAAGGATCAATTGCAAAACAATGGTTCCAACCACAGCATGTGAGACACCACCTCTCCTAATTAAGGGAAGGCTCCCCCTATCTACTGTTACTAAAGACAACCTATACTAAACTTAACACCTAAGATTATGTACACTAAGCTAATTGACAGGGTGTTGCATTCACCATACTCTCTTCTTTCAGAGAAGGTATTCTTCTTTCGTCGTATTCTCTTATTTCAGAAAACATGATTATTTCTTACAACAATCTTTTGAATATAATTTAGCAAAGTGAAAGCAAGAAGTTCATGAAAGCCCAAAGTCTTTCTACTACTCCTTCTGTGAATTCAGGAACATGGATGAAACGCACGTGCAGCTCAAATTCTCTAGCATGTACTTCACCTTAAATGCACAAGCATTGAAGACAAAAGCAGCACAAAGTCTGCAAGTTATATCCTTTCTTGAGCTTTCTACACTAACTACAAACTTGATAAGCAGCTCAAAGTCTGCAAGACCAAATCTTAAACCAAACTATAAATTTGAATACAATAGGCAGCTCAAAGTCTGCAAGATTGAATTCAAATCCCTCTTGAGCGAAAGTACAAAACTCACAATCAATTCCTGAAAATGTCGTCACATGACAACTTGAATTGGCACAAAGTCTCAAAAAAACCTGCCTCTTTTATTGAAAGCAATCCGTGTTACATCTAAGCTCAAAGTCTTAGAGTGCATTGTAATGTACCAAACGATGGAAGTCACCCGATGACAATTCACCCGAGGGAAAATATCCAAGAGCAAAATACCCGAGGGCAAATGCCCGAGGCAAAGTACCCGAGGGCAATGTACCCGACGGAAATACCCGAGGGAAAATATCCGAGAGAAATGTACCCGAGGGCAAGTATCCGACGACAATGTGCCCGAGGGCAAATACCCTACGAGAATGTACCTGAGGGCGAATTCCTTCGACACCTTTGGCCTTCAATCAACGACACTCGGCACCCTTCGGCTCCAGACGGTAATGTTCCACTCGTACAAAAAGTTAGGCCCGCACACTTCCAAACACTCCGTATGACAACGTAGGTTGTTACTTCACGATGAAGGATCCAATCGTAGATAATTCCTCCGCCAATAATATAATTGCAGATACAGGAATGAATCATCAACGCGAACTATACACCACAAACATTGAATGGCCAAGAACTAAATATTTGTATTTCAAATGATAAGAATATAACTTAGAGTTTGGAGCACAATGTGAAATATCAAAATGATATTTCCAACAGAAAACTAGGGTGAGGAATGACTCCCACCGAAACTGCGAATACAAAATAGGGAGGGTCTTGCACCTTCGAAACTGCAACAAGAACTCAATTCCAACTGGAATTGCAGATACACAAGAAACATAAACTCTGTGATTATTTCCTACAATGCCAACCATGGCCCTATAAAGAGCTCTCGAAAGTTTCCCGAAGGGTTACAAATAGGCCAACATACTTTATTTATTATTTTGGCCCCCTTTTATTTTATAGTTGAGTTTATTAATTAAAGAAGTCAATTATAATATTATTTAAATTTTGGGAATGCTTAATTAATTAATTTAATTAAGTCACTTTATTAAAATTGGGGACATTACAATCCTCCCAGCCCAAAGATTGCTTGCCCTCAAGTAATCCGCAAACTGTCTGTCGTCTGACAAACTCCAGAATCCCAAACCATGTGCAAACACCGATAGCCATTTCCGGTGAAATCTCCATGCCACAACATGACCACGTGCACGCACCTGGATGTAAGCGAAAAGAGTAAATCTCCATCAAGCTTCTACTATTCCAATCTGATATAAACCTTGTCATGCCTTGAGTCATCAAGATCCACTTGAAGGCAATCATCAAACACATTTATTCTATCATGCCAATCAATCTCTTGCAAAAAAATGATGGTCTGGAATCTCAAAGCTCAGGTGCAACTGATTCTTCCTATTAGGAAGCCACTCACATGAAGAGATGGAAATCATGCACGCGTCATGCCCAACCAAAGGGTAAACTACATATTCAACCAACTGTAGAGATTGCTCCTACAAGGAATCATCGATAGGGTTTGCATCTCCATGAAGCTAATCAACCATTGTTAGCTTGACAAAATTCATACAAACATCTTCTTCATCCTTGTGGCTATCTTGAAGGTTTAGGTGTTCCCCACTTGAAGGGACAACTATTGTTTCTTGCTTGTCCATATCCTCCTGTTGCTGAAGTGGATCTGTGAGCATGTTAATCCCCGACTTCAGATTATTGTTGTAGACTCTATTGACCTCAGAGGATAGATACTTCATTCGTAGGTCTATGTAGTCCTTGAGAGAGATGTTTATCTGCCATCCACTATCAATCCAATACTGCTTGAATTGCTTTAGGGACTCAGCCAAAGAGGGTTGTTGTTGGATCCTTGGAGGGAAAGTTGACATCGTCAGTCTTGTATTGGTCCGATGTGTGCGTGAAATGTCGCCCTTCGTTCTTCCATTTGCCAAGCACTTGAGAGTCTTGCCAATCTATTGTTGTCGTCTTGCTAGGGTCTAGCAGAGTTGTTGCTAACTTTTGTTTAACTCCCTCAACAAGACTGTCAAATCCACAAATGCATCTTCCATTCCATCATTGGGTGCCATGATTGGATTTGAATTTCCCAACAGGCTGGCAAGATCACTAGCTCTGATACCACTGTAATGTACCGAACGATGGAAGTCACCCGATGACAATTTACCCAAGGGAAAATACCCAAGGGAAATACCCAAGGCCAATGTATCTAAGGCAAAATACCTGAGGGAAAATACCTGAGGGCAATGTACTCGAGGGCAAAGGACCTAAGGGAAAATATCGGAGGGCAAAGTACCCAAGGGCAATGTACCCGAGGGAAAATATCTGAGAGCAATGTACCCGAGGGCAAGTATCTGACGACAATGTACCCGAGGGAAAATACCTGTGTTACCGGATTCGCGTCTGGGACCCTGGATCCGGGTCCGGGTTCGGTTTGGGTCCGGATTCTCGTCCCGGTCCGTGCTGGATCAGGGCAGGGTCCGAATTTTGACCTGTGGGTCTGGATGGATCCATGGCCCGCGGATCCAGACGGACCCACAGGTCCAAATCCGGACCCTGCCCGGATCCCGCACGGATTGGGACGAGAAAATGAGGATCCTCGAGGATCCCATGCGGATCCGCACGAATCCATAGGGACCTGCAGCCAGCCAAGATGTAAAGTGGTAAAATTAAAAAGTTTTTTTTGCCTTTAGAAATAACTCTCGGAGCCTTTATAAAATTTTTTTTTGCCTTTAGAAATAACTCTCGGAGCTTTGCCCCCAAACCCCCATTTAATAATTTGGGGTGGAAACTGCGCCTATAAAAGTGGGGAAAAATTAACCTTCGAGTCTTATTAGGCTCCATATAGAAGATGATGATGAAGAAGAAGAGAATATCAATAAATTATTAATCAATTAGTTGAACTTCAAACAATGATACTTGAACTGATGTTATGATTTAATTATAATGTTTTGAATCTTTGAGATTTTACATTGATCAATGATCAAGCATCATAGAATCATACTATGAAATGATTTAGTTTTAGAATTATGTATATTTCTCTTTTTTTTGTATATATAATGCATATATATATATAAAATTATATATATATATATACACTCACGAACCCCTACGAACCCAAACGGCAAATTTTTTTTTCATGAATCCACGAACCGGATTCGCAAGCCCGAATCCGTCCCCGAACCCGAATCGGTAGCTTAGGAAAATACCCTATGACAATACCTGAGGGCAAATTCCTTCGACATCTTTGGCCGTCAATCAACGACACTCGGCACCCTTCAGCTTCGGACGCTAATGTTCCACTCGTACAGGAAAGTAGGCCCGCACACTTCCAAACACTCTGTATGACAACGTAGATTGTTGCTTCGCGATGAAGGATCCAATCGTAGATAATTCCTCTGCCAATAATATGATTGTAGATACAGGAATGAATCATCAACGCAAAGTATACACCATCAACAACGTTCAATGGCCAAGAACTAAATATTTGTATTTCAAATGATAAGAATATAACTCAGCGTTTGGAGTACAATGTGAAATATCAAAATGATATTTCCAATAGCAGACGACGAAGTAGTCGCAGAAATTTACAATATAGGACAAGGAAAAATGAGACCATATGGCCCTACCACCATAGGCTAAAGGAAATCATTGGTAAATTAGAAAACCAGCTCGTAGATGGCTTGAAGAAGAGGTGGTTCATCAAGGGACTGACTCCATCCCTTCAAAAAAAAATGAAAGTGGTGCCTCATGCCGACTATACAGATATACAGAGGCTTACAATCAGGCAATGGATATTGAAAGTGAAAGTAAAACTTCTAGAGGGAAGACAAAAACTCAGCGACGATGACAATACGGATGGCGACAATAAAGGGGAGTCCCGAAGTATATAGGCACTCCGGAAGGATATGATGAGTATGATGAAACAATTACGAGTAGAAAAAGAGACCACGAAGGAAGGCAAAGAAATATGGTGTATGGAATGTACAATGGAAGGACACACCAAAGGCATCTGCCCCAAGAAATCATTCTGCAATATCTGCGAAGTACTGGGACACTCCATCAAGGAGTGCCCATACAACCTAAAGGCTCGGAGCACTCAAGTGCTCTTCACTCAAGGAGAAGAGGCGACTCTACCCACCACCAAGGCCGACAAACTCTAATGCCTCACCCGGAGGGCACCGCAACAACCGATGAGGAAGCAATAATGGCACACCAAGAAGCCGCATCCAGTATGACATGAAGGGAAGACCTATGATACAATGTCATCGATGCAATGAGTGGAGCCATTTCACACAGGACTGCCAGAACAGACAAGGAAGCGGAGGCATGCTGTGCAAGTGGTGTGGTCCAGGCAACCATGAGGATGCAGACTGCCCTAAGGGAAAGGGAGTGAACATGATAGATGTCACACACCCTCAAGCGCAAGTTCTAGCAATCACTAGATTGTAGGTGAAAAAGGCTACCTACCCTGACCCTCGCACGAAGAAGGAAAGATTAAAGGAAGCCAGAGCAGATATTGAGTGGTCAATGGAGGAAGAACGGAAATTGTCACATGTCATTGCTAGTACTCCTCAACGATCAACATCCAAAGCAAGCATCATACACCAGATGTTTCAAGCCATCGTACCAGTACATGTCGCGGACTTACTGGAGACACTACCACAACTAAAGGTAGCAATCGCCAATGTAGGTGATACCAATGGTAGTCAGGAGAAAGGCAAGCTTGTTGATGAGACAGAAAAATAAGACTCCACAAAGGGTACTTCCACAAGTGATACCACGGACCCGATGTTGTTGGCAGTCGGCATGGGAAGGACCCCGACAGTGGTCAAGATGGAGATCATGGGGTGGACACTGACCAACACCATTGTGGTTGGGGGATCTGACGTAGATGAATTGCCAGAGGAGACACGTAAGGCCCTAGGCAAGCCAACACTCTAGCCGCCAACCTTCCATTTGGTAGGTGTCGACCAGCACGACATTAAACCAATTGGAACACTTATGACGCAGAAGGTTATAATCAGGACCCAACAACTCTTCCTCGACTTTGTGGTCATCTTGCTGGAAAAGAAGGGGTATGATGCTCTCCTTGGCAGAGGATGGCTCATTATAGCAAAGGCAAATCACAATTGGAAAAAGAACACGCTCTCTATTGAGAGCGATACAAAAAAATAATTCATTGATTTGTGGAACCAGGTGGTAAGCCAAGAGTTGGCATCTAACTCCAAATCCAAAGGAGGAGAATTCCAAGGGGAAGAAGGGATGGAGCCTGACAACGAAGGGGTACTGAAACTGGGAAATTGTTCTAAGGATGAGACTAATTCTCTCAATGGACTATTTCACTGGCAAATGGAGGACTATGACATATTTTCGCTAACCTATAATCTTCTGGAAGCTATAACTCTTGGGGAAGAGAAACCGATGGAAACGTGTAAGGTTAAGAAGGATACTTCTAACAGTACAGAGATGGAAAATGGAAGGAAAATAAAACAAGTAGAAATACAAATTACTCAAATAGAAACAATAGAGAGGGGTGTAACAAGAAACCAAGGACACCAACCAAGGAGAAAAAGAAAGGGAAGGCAAGAGAGAAGTACATTAGTATCTGTGCGGATCAAGGAGATTTACAGAGGCATTCCAAACTCATGTCGTATAATTGTGAGTACCCGTATGGAACAAGCAATCGAAATAGCAAGAAGAGGTACATGAAGATATCTGTAGGAGACTAGAAGAGGTCGTACAGTGGAAACAAGACAAGTAGAATACCATACACTGGAAGTGTAGATCCAGACGCAAGAAAAGTGCGAACTCACAAACTTCAAGTTTTGAGCAAACTGTACGCAATCTGTACGGAGTCTGTACAAGGAGCACACAAGCTGCGCAAAGATCGTACGTCATACGGTGGGAAAGAAGAGCACAAGTCAGACGACAGTCACACAACATACGGGAGGGGATATACTCATCAGACTGACCATACACCATACTACAAGAGAAACATCATGCAGGTTGGTCGTACAAAAGAGGAAATCAGGGCAACAAAGGTCGTACACCGTACGGACAAGAGAGTGTGTGGAGGAACGATCACCATACGGTTGCCAGAGGAAGAAGAGAAGAGTCGTACGGACGAGACAAGGCAGGGTCGTATGGAGGAGACAAGGTTGGGCCGCACAAAGGAGGAAGAGAAGAGTCGTATGGGAGAGACAATGTTGGTTCGTATGGAGGAGCCATGGCAGGGCCATATGGAGGAGAGAAAATGGAACCGTATGACAAGACCAAGGCGTACGAGGAAAGAAATCAGCCGCACAAGCAAATGAGAGTACCGTACGATGTAGAGAAAAGTTGCACGCTATACATGAACTCTCTATTTTTTGGCTCCTTCAGCATTATTTTTGACATCGAAAAAAATAAAGAAAATGGTGTGCGCCATGGAGTTCTATGTGGTTTTGAAGGTGCTAATTTGGTCTTGGCGGTAGGGGCGCTTACTCCAGTCCCTGCAAGGGGCACTGCCCCTTGACCCCACTGGGGGCGTTGCCCCCAAACCCCCATTTTATTTTTGAACTACACTACAACTTTGAGTTTGTGCAGTACAATTCATTATCTACACTCTTGTCATTAGTCTTCTTGGATATTACTTGATGTATACTTGTTGTTTGGAAGACGACTTTTTCTTTTGAGGGGGATGATGTAATCAGTATAAAATGCCTTTTGTTATGTTGATAATATTGGTTATCCGCCAATGTATTAATTGTCTGTATTAAATTTGTTATCACTCTCGGGTAGTTGTCATATTGGTTGGTTGATAGTTGTGTCCCTCTTGGCAACCGTCGGGTCCTTTAAATATGTCATGTACCGCCAAGGAAGGGGTATGGTATCGTGGGGTATATTGTAATTACCCTTTATCATCGGGTCCTTTAAATATGTCATGTTAACAACTCCCACCAAAACTGCGAATACAGAATAGGGAGGGTCTTGCACCTCCGAAACTGCAACAAGAACTCAATTCCAACTGGAATTGCAGATACGCAAGAAACATAAACTCCACGATTATTTCCTACAATGCCAACCATGGCCTTATAAAGAGCTCCAAGAAGTTTCCCGAAGAGTAACAAATAGGCTTACATACTTTATTTATTATTTTATTATTTTGGCCCCCTTTTATTTTATAACTAAATTAATTAATTAAATAAGTCCTTTATAATATTATTTAAATTATGGGACTGCTTAATTAATTTAATTAAGTCACTTTATTAAAATTGCAGGCATTGCATGAATATACAAACTGGCAGAGTCTTCTTGCATTGCTAGAAGCTAAAAAGTACAATGAGCACCCTCTCTTATTTTTAGGTTAGCGGCTGAGAGCAAAAAGTGGGAGAAGTCCAACTAAGACTTATTCCACAACTAACTATGACTTATTCCAAATTGCAGTCCTAATGTAACTTGACTTGCAATTTGTTTACATGTAATTACAAGTTAAAACTCTACAGGTGAAATGATCACCTGCAAGTACATCTTTTCATTTTACATGTAATTTGTCAAAAAGAAATTACAAGTGCACAATTGAAAACTATTCTAAGTGTCGAGAGACACGACTCTATTTACTTCATCCTTTGTCAGTCTTTATGCTACTACAAGATACTTCGTGATTGAAGTACTCAAGTTTGGTGAAAGCATCTTGAATCGGAACAAGAACTTGCACCTTTGACGATTCTTATATCCTAGTGGCCTTTATTGGAGAAGTGCCCATTTGACAACGTTTTGTGAACATCTCAATCTTGAAAGCATTCTATGCTCTTAATCATCCCTGTAACTTATCCACCTTGTATGGCTGTGTCATGTTGTTGTTCTTTCTTTGTGTCATTCTTCGATCTTGGAATCTGTTTGCAAAATAAGGCTCATGCCTTGGTTTGTTGATTTGGTAGGTCGTGTGTGTAAACAGGACTGACAAGAGCAGGTTGAATAAGATGCAAAAGAGGGGTCACAAGTGAATTTCAGATACCGGGAAGTGTATTGCAAGTTGGGAAAAACATGGATATTTTATTTGCAAATGGGAAGATATTGTGGCACTTTACATATACAAGGGGAGTGAGTCAACTTGCACTTGTAATCGAGACCCGATTTCAAGTGATTTAAATGCATTTAGGACTGCATTCGGATTTTGGAAGGTCAATTACAAGATTTGGGAAGAACCTTATATTTTACAAGTGTAAAATATGCCTTTACAAGGCCAAATTCGGGTCCTAGGGAACATATTACAGGTTTGGAAGAGACATGCTTGTATTTTTGTAATGTGGTAGAAATTTGCAATGATGTTTTCAAAACCTGTGTTGACTATATCAAGCTCAATTCGGGTCTCAAAACTGCAGCTACAAGTTGGGACAATATATTTATACTTTGTGAATGAGCAAAGCAAGAGTCTAATTCGGATCTTACAGAGCACGTGAAAAGTAAATTACTTGCATTTCTGCCTGGTAATGAGGAACTTGTAACATGATCCTCAAAACCTGATATAGCTAAAATGATGCACACAAAAGACCTTAGAAATGCATTTGCAAGCTCACTTGCTAGCATTTTTACATGGTTCTGAAAGTTGATCACACTGTCCTTTGCACAAAGACAAAGATTTGCATTGTCGGTTACTGTTTTAACAGTGAATATCACTTTTGATGATCTTTGGAACTGCATGAGTAGTCCTTTCCATAGAACATGTTGTCTTCACATTTGGAGCTCAAAAGCTTCCTCTTTAGCTATGTTTCCACCGTATTTTTGAACAACACTATTTCTCTGTCACAGTTTCAACATTCCCTTGATCACTGAGATATTACATTATCATATCTTTTTTATTATACTTTCTCCTTCAATGGCCTTAGCATTGCTATCATCTGCTGAAGCCTTAAGCTCTAGTAACTTCTTAATGAAAGATCTCAAATTATGCCCTAAAATGCCAAAATGAGGGCTCTTCAAGCCGTTTGGGAAGAACAATTCGTCTGCAAATCAACTTCTTCAGGCATAAATGTATTTTTCAGTTCCAACTCAACTTCTTGTAAGACAAATGGTGAATCTCCAGCTTGAAAAACGCATAGGACTTCTTATTTCAGGTTTAGAAATACACAGTGCAAGCCTTTCAAAATTTGTTTTCCTTGTTATGAAGCCCGCAACATATAGGTAATATGAGTATCAGGTTTCATAATATCAAAGACAAGTAAAAAGAACCCAACATTCAACTTGTTTTAAGGTTTAAAAATCCCATAAAACACACAATATAAGTATTTCGGGTTTCTTATAACATTTTACAAGTCTTTATAAAATGTTTTAACTTGTATCACGGGCTTAAAAAGCTGACACTTGTAATTATGACTTAGCAAAACGAACTAAGGCATTTCGGGATTTTAATTACAAGTTACAAGTTTTGCTTGTAAGTTATAAAATGATGGCATTTGTAATTCGGCTTTTAAGAGCTGATATAAAAGTATTTATGACTTTTAAAAAACATAAAGCTCATTTTGGGTTTTAAAAGACAAGTTTCAAGTTTTGTAAAATACATCTTATAAAGCAACACTTGCATTTCGGGTTTTGATAACCGATTTGCAAGTATCTTTTTTTAAATATAACATAAATTTGCAATGACTTCACTTGCAAAAGGTGACCCAAACCCCGAAATTGAACATAAGGACAACAAAAACTTAATCAAAACCTCAAAAAATTACAAAACAAAAACAGGAAATCATGACCAAGACAATACCCGACTCAATGCTTATGAGATTTAACCTCGTAAAGCGTGTCTTAGAGATAAGAACTACGATTTTAACTCAAAATTCGTAGGGGTTGCTCTAATTTTGTGAATTCAAAATTAGAGACAATACAATGATTTTTCACAAGTTTTACAATTACTTTTGTGTAGCAAAACGAAACAAACCATTGATTGAAGAAATGATAGAAGTTTACATAAATCAAAGGCATTAGAAAAACAAAATATGTTCTCTCTATGTTACAATGATTGTGTAAAAACTCATAGCTTCCAACTTTCCTATAAAATTTCTAATTATTTACAAAAAGTAAAACAAAACAAACCATTCATCGAACAAATGATCAAAGAAGCTTACATAGATCAAGTAAAGTGTGTCTTGGAGATAAGAACTACGATTTTAACTCAAAATTCATAGGGATTGCTCTAATTTTGAGAATTCAAAATTAGAGACAATACAATGATTTTTCACAAGTTTTACAATTACTTTTGTGTAGCAGAACGAAACAAACCATTGATTGAAGAAATGATAGAAGTTTACATAAATCAAAGTCATTAGAAAAACAAAATATGTTCTCTCTATGTTACAATGATTGTGTAAAAATTCATAGCTTCCAACTTTCCTATAAAATTTCTAATTATTTACAGAAAGTAAAACAAAACAAACCATTCATCGAACAAATGATCAAAGAAGCTTACATAGATCGAGTGGCCATAAAGAAACAAAATATGTTCTTCATATATTATTTTCATCATGCAAAAAGCCCACAGCTTCCAATTTCCCATTCAAAGGTAAAGAATTTGTTGTCCACATGCACATAAGATAGCTAAAAGAATGCTACACCATTGAGACACCAAAAGAAACTGTGATAGACCACAATAACAGCATATATCTAACCAGCAAATAGCATAACTAAGAAGAAAATAAAACTACAAACAAAATATTCTGAACTGCAAAAGAAACTGTTAGTATCAACTCATCAAATATATGCTTTAGTGACTCAAATAATGACCAACCTGATATAACATTATACCAGCACTGCTCCAAACTACTGTCCATACAGTACATCAAAGGCCAATTTTATAAGCGCCGCTGAGCAAGTGGCATACCAAAGAAGAAATACACTTTGTAAACAAAATACTCTGAATTGCAAATAGGAATCAGTATAAATTCACCAAAATATGGAGTGCGTAATCAAACTAGAACTTAATTGGGGGGATATGATGTGACACAAATCAATTATATACAAAATTTTGGAGTTTTCCAAAAATTTCAGAATTTTATAAAATTTTGCATTTCATAATTATGCATACCTTTCTACTGGATCACGGAATTCAAACTATAAGACTTCAGCACCCCTTCATCATGCAAAACAAATTGTAAGCATTCCAAAACATTTTATTTGGAGTCATTTTAAGTCACATCTACATACAAAGTTTGTGATGAACCAGCTTGGCTCTGTAGTCGGCTGGTATCAGCCGACGGGTAAACTAGTGTCATGTAGCCGACAGGACCTTCGGGAACTTTCCGGAAGGCCTCCAGGATTAGTATAAGTACACCCTTCGGGGTCATTGTAATCATGATCTTAAGCATAATGTAATGTCTTTGGCATATGCGAATAATATAAGGAGTTCTGCTATTATTGTCTATTCACTGTGTGTATTGATTCATTTACCTATACGGTAAACATTTGGCGCCGCTGCCCGATGGACCTGGATCGACGCAACCGAAGCGGGCAGAATGAGGACTAATGCCGAATCAGCTGAATAAAAATAAGAAGAAGCTACAGGAGAAGGATGAAATACGCACTGCGCACGAAATTTTAATTTCCGCACAACAGGCCGAACGCAAACGGAGATTTTAGCAAATTGCCGACGGACGCCGTAGCACAGAAGAATTGTTGGAGGAAACCCGACAGCGCCGGGAGTTGGTGGAAGAAGCGAGGGAAGAGTTTCTGAACCTGCATACGCCGAGGGAAGAGAATCCTGACGGAAGGGCATCGACTCGCACGGCTCGAAGTGCCGAGGGAGCACGAGCGTGGAGTGAACTCTTCGTCAAAGATACACTTCTGGAATGGACAGATTCGGTTGACAGAAACCCTTCTTTCCCAACTAGCCCGACTGTTGATAACAGTGCAGGTGTGCAGACCAGCGCGGGCGTACAGAACAATGCGGGTGTACAGAACAGCGCGGGTGTTCACAACAGCGCGGGTGTTCACAACAGCGCCGGTGTGCCAAACAACGCAGCTACACAATCTCGAATAGTGATGGCTGGACCAAAGGAAAAATTACCAAAGTTTGATGGTGAGGGAACGGCCGATCCAATTCGCCACTGTAAGACATGCGAAACAAT
>MU223830.1:1575934-1613132 GCA_018584345.1 Thuja plicata | reverse complement strand
TTCCTTGTCACAATTCGCAGGCATGAAACCCACTCAAAGTGCATAAAAGATGAAGAATTTACAATTCTCCTTCAGTCTCCAAACCCTATGTCTCCAACTCCAGCAACTCATAAGTTTCGAATAATCAATTTCAGAATTAATTGCACTCTCAGTGTGCCAATTAATTATCAACAAACTCCTCAAATAATAATCTCCAGAATAAATCCAACTCTCTCCTTAGCCACAGAAATACAGTAGAGAGATCTCGCAATTGTTTACCTCAGCACAATTGCAGCAGTGAAGAACTCAGAAACCCTAGCCCAAGGCTCAAGAAGAAAAATTATAAAATATTTAATAGATGAATTGGCTTCACAAAGCATTGCTTTTATAATTAAAAAGTGTCTTCTCTTACACTTTTCACTTAAAACACCTTTTATACTTAGGCACATATTGAATAATATAATTTATTAACTCATTTGTGCTCCAAAAATGACCTTTTCACCAATATCATGAAATTATGACACGCAAGGTCCTTGTTTCTTGTGCCCAAGATTTAAAACTTTCCATTCTGGTTCCAACGAGCTATAACACTAAGGTGCCCAGCATATAATACCCACAATAATGGCAACCTTAGCAAATTTAATTAAATAATAATAATAATCCACTCGTCTTGCGAAAACAACTGAAGAAACATCAGAATCAAAATCTGTCTGCACTGGAGTGATCCTAATGATAAAAGATGATGAATGAACCTGACGGGGTGACTTACTAAAAATAGACGCTCTCTCCAAGATTCTTGGAGCCCAAACCGGAAGCCAGAAATGAAAACTGAGAGCATCATTCAACTCTTCTAACTCATTTAAGCTCATAGGAACTGACCATTGACTTACTATAAATAGTAAGTTCACACCAATGACCCTCTAAACACCTCACTAGACCACGAGGATCTCAATAATGACCTGGCACCATCAAATCAATGACCTGCTAAAAATGGGGACATTACAAAGTTATGCTTCATTAGAGGGATTTAACTATTACGATAGTATTGCTGACACGTGAACAAATATGCTTGTAGAGTAAACAAATTTGTGTTGACTACAATTTGTTTTCCTATTTCTGGATTATTACAGAGAATTTAACTACTACTAATATTTGGCCTTCCCCATGGCATTGTAATGAACTCATCCAATCGTACATACTCATAATTTGAACAAAAACTAGAATTTTATGTACTCTAATGAATGGTATTTCACCTTTTATCATCAATTAGCTATGCTCATTGGTTGATACCAATGTGGCTGTAGACTAGGATCATGTGATGTCTCCATCCTTTTCACATCATGTCAATCCAGTCACTCAATTTTGTGAAGTCTCTAGAGAGACAAAATTGTAAAAAGTGAATCAAAAGATCTCAAATATGGTATCGATGATAGAGACTAATATGTCAAATGTGAAACACGTTTAAAAGGGAGATCAAACACATCAACCAAAAGTGACTGAGCAGCAACTCAAGACTTCTTTATATCGATCCTATGTGAAGAGCACCAATATCAATCATCGCCAACACTTATAACTCACGACATGTCACAAAGGAGCAGTTGTAACTATCGGGTTTCCATATACTTGTGATCCACCATATAAGGAAGCTGAATCGATGTTACCATCTATTCCACTAGAGACCATGGAGTAACCGTGGGGGAAAGCTGTAAGACTATCGTTATTTATTGATCACATATAAAGAATTAACAAGGAGAAACGTCCAAGAATACCAATCACTAAAGAAAGTGAGATATCCTTTTTAAGGTACCATAAATAATAAGATCGACACTTGAAGAATTGGTAGGATCGATTACTAGGTCCACGTCAATAGTATGGATCCAACAAGAGGGGAATTTGAAAATAATACAAACCAATCAAGTTAGGTGGTGATATAATACAATGTATATTCCGATCAAACAAGGAACGCCAAAATGAGTATCAATCATCATCAAGAAACGGAGATAGAAGAAATTACGTGATTAATACAATACAAATAAATGCGTATTATAGAAGATTATTCAAGCATTGATTAAGACCATCTTTGACATCGAAGATATTATAACAACGATAACTCATCGATCATCAGCTTTGAACCCAAATAATCAAAGTTGTTTATAGGGAATTAAGGATAGCAACAATTATATCATTACCGATGGAGTTAAGAAGATTAACGGAAATGAACTATTAATGATGATTTAAGAAGACAATGATTGATAAGAAAACTAATCATTCATAAGAAGATTACTAACCAATTATATGTTAAGTGGCCCATTTTGTATAAGGAAAAGAGGCAATTATGAATGGTCATTGGATGTGTCTTTTGGGATGCAACCTATCATTCCAATCTGCAAGGTATATGAAGACATTCAAAATCATTCAACCACAATATCATCGATTTGGAATTTATCTCTTTTATTTATCCTTTGTGGATCTGCTCTATATTGATGATTGCCTTTTGGCATTATTGGTTGCATAACACTTAAAGAAAAGATCAGAGATGGCACCTTGTTGCAAGCATCAATTGACTATATCAGATATAGCAGCATCTTCAGAATTGCATAAACATATCGGCATATCAGACATAGCAATTATTGATTTAAGCAATAAGTAGAATTGATTGCAACGATTAAAGGATTACATTAGAAACAGCAATTGTATCGCTATATGCAATAATTAAGGATCAGATATTGTATGTGCGAAGAGTTATACCAAATACAGAAATTCATATTACTATAAGAAATACCATTACATCTTCATTGCATAGTTGTATTGTTGTATTTGACATAGCAAGTATCATCGGCTAAATACAAGAAATAGCAATTCACTTTAGCACACTAAAATTGTATCATATCAGAGATGGCAAGTGACATTGTTCATTGTTATTTTACACACATTTATCTTCATATTATCCATTACATATTTTAATTGCAAAATCAGATAGTGTAAGTCTAAGGAATTGAAGTAATTGTCCCAATATTCCTTGTTATCCAAAAAGGGGGAATTACAGATGGTTTTGACTGAGACTGTGATGACAATGAGTACTATGAAACATAAATCATCCTTCCAGTGAGTGTCATACAGTGAAGTGGATTAGTTGTGTGCAAATATTGGTGGTGTAAAGAGCCTATGATCACTAAATGAGGTTGTTGTATAAGAGATGAAAATGCATAATCCAGCCAGACAACACATTAGAGCCACTAATAAACCTTAAAATAAATATTGCATAACTGAATTCTCCTCTCAGGTTCCTAAAGTGCTCAAGTGGCTATGCATTTATCCTAGTCCTATTAGCCACTTTTTCTGTTCAGTTTTGCACCTCATGTCGAAGGACTGTCATATAGAAGTAATTATGACAGGATTTAAAAATGTTTTTTTTTTGACAAGTATTCAATTTAAAATGAAAACTTACTACTTGAAGCTTTACGATCTATAGAAGTAATGTCCCTTTTCAAGAAATTTATGAACCCTACCATTTTTCCAAGTTTCCTGACTATGCAATACTTGAAATATATAGAATTTCGAAGAGCAACAACTAAACATCTATTATTTGAACTCTTGGCATATCAATGTCATTATTATTGAAAAGAATGGATTGTGTACCTGACATAAGGAGCAGACATCTGTCAGCTCAATCGATCAACTTTGCAATGACTGCAGTCATAACAACCTATGCATTCCTGCATAAGATAAAAATCCCTAAGAATGTTATCTATTGAAAAAGCACTTGCAAAATATATTTACTCTAGCTGTTATGACAATCTGCAATTTTAGGGATAGTGTGAGGATAACACTAAAAGGAAAAAAAAGTGGAAAACCAGTAGAGAAAAGGACTTGCCTTTGAACAAAACCCTTGGAATCGCTTTAGCTAAAACCACTGCTGAATACTGTAGAGAAGCACAGCAAAACCAAGCAAATTTGACAATTTAGCAATTGCTACAATCATGCATGTTATTTACACTTGGTGCCATTATATAACCCAAGTAAGGAGAACAAACAGAAAAAAAAAACACAAAAATATCCCCAACCCTAAAGAACAAAAGGAAAAAGCTGGGAAAATGAGGTAATGCAGAAAATATTACATAGTCTACAGTATTAACTCTTGCAATGTAGCTAGGTTGCAGTTTAATTGCTGCCTTGAAGTAGCCTGACTGATATATCTTTTTAGACTTGAACCCGCTTCCTGCATTCATTCAAGGATTAAATTTTTTAGCACTATCAACAATTGTTGCAAAAAGTGAAAGGGTTGAATGCAAGCATAAGGATCTCAAAACAATCAAATGATTGCCTAGCTGCCTGTCAAGCCAGATAGTTATCTGAGATTGGTCCTGTGACACTATTTCATGCTCAGGAATCCAAAGATTGTTGAAACCCTCACTAACAAAGAATTTCATCAAACTAAAACAAAATCCTAGCATCTATTATCTGTAAATCCTAAATAGCCCACAACAAAAAATCAATTCTTCCATTACTTGTAGTTGTAACACATTAAAACAAATTGAAGTCATAATAATAAGCAACTATTGCAGTTAAAAGGAAACGTTAAAAAGTTCAATGATTAATGAAGAAACTAAGGGTTAAAATACTTAAGAAGTGCTCTCTCCTCTGTTCTCAGCTCTTATGCTCATTATCTTCATTAAAAGCACAAAAACACAAATCAAAATCCAAAAGAGGAAAAAAGTTCACACAAAAAATTTGAAGCTAAGAAAATGCCCAAAGAACAAGGGGACATAGAATACTTTACAAAGTTCTTTTCTCACTCATCTCTACACCTTATTCTTCAATACACCTTCTGGATATACTGGGAAGTGAAAACATAAACAAGTTTGTGCAAAACTAAATTAATAGAAATAGTCCCATCCAAAGATACAGAAATTCAGAACATAACACGCCGAAGAACACTCAAAATGAAGAGCTCTAAAATTTATGTGACTAACCCAAGCATGCATGTATGCAAAATGTGGAAGCGAAAACTAGGCATGTGAATTGTTTTAAGATTGCCACATGCCACATCATTGCAGAAGTGTAAACAGTGGAAGATATAAAAAATGCATCCCATCGATGGAAAGTGATTGGCCCAAAAAGAAAATTCCTTTGTTTTCAAATAAGAAAATTAAAATACCACGAGGAAAAATGCGAGCAGCCAATCAAGAAAAAGGAAACAATCAATAAAAATTACATTTGAAAAGTCAGAGGGATACACACCATAGGATAAACATTTATTTCTTTGTTAGCACAATTTTTGAGACAAGATAAATTACATTTCTCTGAGGTGGAAACAGTACACTCCAAGTATACAGGCACAAACTAATAAACCACAATTAAAAAACCATGGGTTTTGAACGAGAAACTAAATGAATACAAAGCCTACCTTTTGAAAAATAATAGGATCTTTTAGAAAATCCAATTCCTCATCTCTCCTTCCTAAAAGCCTCAAACTACCCTCATTGATATTCAAGAACCATTACAAATAAAATGAAACAACAAATAAGGGGATTCAAACTAAATTTTATATTAAAGAGAAAACATGCCTACTCAAAAATTCCCTTTCCATTTCCTTTTTTTTTGTTTGATAGTATGTTAACATGTATGACAAAGAAAACACTACCAAGAAGAGAGAGAGAGATATGTGGTGGGGGGGAACAAGCTTTAATATCTAATTTAGAATCTTTTAGAGAGATGAAAAGGGGAGTCTTTAAAAGAAAAACGGGATCGTTTACTGGTTTCGGGTCAACAACTCTCTTCCTTTTGGCTCTAACGTCCCAATCACTGAATCTCTTGCAAAGCAAGGCAAGGGCGAAACCAATCCCAATATGAGCCACAGATGGGGAAAAAGAGGAGAGCAACCTTGCACCTCATTTAAAATACTGAGGGCCCAGTCCTTTCTGGAGAATCAGGTAGTCTTCAATGGTTCACGGATAGGATCCTTCCGACTGGGGTGGGATCCAACTAGGCAGCGATTGATGCCAGTGTTACATCCCTTCGTCGTGGACTTTTCAAATAGTTGTTTTAATTGTTTCACTAGAAGTATGAAGTTAATATTGAAATATGTTTTTTAGGAAGATTATTGAATAAAGATACTTTTGAAGCAAAAAATGTATTTTTGGATGGATAATGATGTATATTGAGAACTTGGATAAATGATGGTAAACCTAGATGATTTATGCAAGCAAAAAAAATTTTAAAATATTATTTGAACGAGATATAAGTTATGGCTAACTTCTTCATATGTCAATGGATGCAAGCGCGTGGAGAAAGGTGGAAATTGTCATCCAAGTCCAAACCTACAGATAAATATCTTGGTCATCTGAACAACTGGTGTTAGGGTTAGCTTAAGGTTGAATATCTTATTCTCAATCAAACTTTAGATCATTGCGAGCTTCATATATTTATATAATTTTTTATAGTGAAAGATTACACATAAATAATTATAAACATATCTATTGATGATAAGATTAATGTTAATTCAAATATTTGAATTCTCTATTGGACTCTAACCAATTTAGGGAATATTTACCTTTGATCAAGAACTATTCTCTGTCAGTTTCTTGCAAGTTGCTTGACTCTTGGAATAAAAGAGAATATTAGCACTGGAGAATTGTCGAGTGAATATTTATCATTCAAATCAAGAACCCTTGCGACTACTATTTCATTTCTTATGGATATAAAAAATAATGTTATCATGTAGGGGAAGGCTAACCGTTCTTGGGAGAAAAATCTCTAGATGTCGCAACGTTAAAACATTCTGGCTTCTATCATTTGCAAAGGATTGACCTTGGCAACCATATTCCTAAAAACAGCTCACAAATAGATTCTGAAATGCAATAACTTCATTTGACTTTAGCAACTGCATTTTAACTTTAAGACTGCCATAACTTTGCCAAAATATCTCCTTGACTTTTGAACGTAGAATAAATATCTATTCTGCACCACTTTTAATAGTTATTAAATGATTTATAATTTATAATTTTAATAAATATTGATTATTTTAATATTATCTATTAAGTGAGCATTAAATCACTTAAAAATAATATTAGTATAACAAATATTTATTAAAACGATAATTTATAATTTATTTAATAATATTAATATATATTTGCAAAATAAATATTTATTATATTACCTTTAAAAGATCACCACCCTTTAAAAAATTTAACAATATTAAAACAAAATGATTCATAACTTCATCATTTTGTTTTATTATCGTTAAAAAACAAAAAATAATTTAACAATACTAATCCAAAAATAATGAAATTATGAATCATTTTGGATTAATATGTGTAACAATGATATGGGCCTTGGAAAATAAAAGTGATAAATATATCACTTACATTACAGATTCCTCTAAGAATTGCAGGGATAATATGAAAGGAGATGAGCTAAAATGCAAAAGGCAAAAATGTCATTTTTTGCTTTTGGCGATGACAATATGAAACATAAAACATCCTTTTCGCACTTTATTCTTTCATCTTTGCCGTGAAGAAGCTCTGACCACCCATGGGAGTAGGGTTTGAAAGATATTTGCAGGTTCCTAGAGCCTTTCACTGAAATTTTTCCTCATTTCACTTCATCGTCTTCTGCTCGAGCCGCTGGGAATACCACCATGGGGTTTCTATTTGGAGCTGAAGCATTTGAGGAGATATTGCAGGCTTCCAAAATGATCTTTGTTGCAGCTCTTGGTTGTAACAGGTGTGTTCTTCCTCTAATGCATCGTCAAGCTCTATTTTGCAAAAAAATATACCACTTGTGTAATTCAAATTCAAGCTCGGGCTTTCTGAGGATTTTGTGCATTCGCAGTGGCTCTCTGTTTATTTTCTATTTCATGCGCAAGGAAACAAGATGAAATCTGGTTCGTCTTTTTTGTTACAACTTATGCAAGCCGAAAAAACCTCATTTTGCACCTTCTTGTCACTACTTGACATTTTAATTGCTATTCCTTGCTTACAAGTTGTCAAAACATGCTTCACTATTGTCGTTTTGTTTCAAACTCTTGACATTTTGGGTTTATTTTGAAGCTTTATGTTTAAATCTGGGCATTGTCGTACTTAATATGAGGGTTTCATCTTGAATTTTCACTTGTATTTTACCCATATTATTGATGTCACAATCTGAACATTCTTCTTCACAGATTTAGTCGTTGGACTTCTTTGTACCGATTGAACTAACACAAGCTGCTCATTTGTTCCTAATCAATGCTCTCTTGCAATCTGCCACAAACATGTTTTGGTCTTCTCTTTAGTCAATGACACTCTTGCTGTAGTATTTACTCCATGAAAATGAATCAGTGTTTTTATCAACAGTTTGATGACTATTACAACATCTATCCACAACAACAAATATGGAATCATTACCCCTTGTTGTCCTCGGTAAGCCAAGAACAAAATCCATGCTGATATCACTCCAAGCTTTCTCAGGAATAGAAATCAATGTATACAAACCAGTATTCTGACTTACTCCTTTTTCCATTTGATAAACTCCACAACTGCTCACAAATTTCTGAAAATCCTTATACAACTGAGGCCAAAAATACATTTCCTTAAGCAAACTCAATGTCTTATCAATACCAAAATGTCCAGCCAAACCACTACTATGTTTGTCCTTTATCAAATTGGTTCTCATTGATCCTCTCGGTATACATAGCTGAATACCTTTGAACATCATATCCCCTTGAATGAAATAGTCTTCATACTTGGTTGATCTAGAATAGGTGCTCTGCACATTCTCCATAGCTCAGAAAAATCAGGGTGAGTTTCATACAAATTCTTCATGTCATCAAAACCAAGAACCTCAATTCTCATCTCTATGAACAAAGATCTTCTCCTACTTAATGCATCAGCAACTCGGTTAGAAACTCCACTCTTATGCTTTATCACAAATGTGAAACTCTACAAATATTCTACCCATTTCATATGTCTCTGATTCAACTTATCTTGACTACCCAATTATTGTAAAGCCTTATGATAAGTATACAACACAAATTCACTCGATATCAAATAATGTCTCCATTTCTTCAGGGCTTGAACAATAGCATAGAATTCTTGATCATACACAGAATATTTCCGCTTAGCATCATTCAACTTCTCACTAAAGAAAGCAACAAGTTTACCTTCTTGAGTCAACACAGCTCCTATTGCACTACCACTTGCATCACACTCAACTCGAAATACCTTATTGAAATCAGGTAGGGCTAACACAGGCAATTCAACAACCTTCTGCTTCAAAGTCTCAAAACTCTTATCAGCTCCAGGTGTCCACTTGAATTCTCTTTTATCTCCTCTCATTGTCTCAGTCATAGCATTACAAATTGAACTGAAATTTCTGATAAACTTGCAGTAAAAACTTGCTAATCCATGAAATGATCTTACCTCATTGACATTCTTAGGTGTAGGCCAATCAAGTATAGCTTCAACCTTCTCAGGATCCATCTTCAAACCATCAGCTGAAATCACAAAACCTAAATACACAAGTTCTTCTTTCATGAAGGAACACTTTTTTCAAATTAATTATTAGCTTTTCCTCTTTCAATCTCTGTAACACTCGTCTTATATGCATCAAATACTCTTCTCTGGTTTTACTGAATATCAGAATACCATCCAAGTACACAATCACAAATTTACCCAAGAATTTCTTCAAAACCTCATTCATTAACCTCATAAAAGTACTCGGTGCATTAGTTAAACCAAAAGGCATAACTAACTCCTCATACAAACCATCTTTTGTCTTGAAAGTAGTCTTCCATTCATCGCCTTCTCTGATTCTAATCTCATGATACCCACTCTTCAAATCAATCTTAATAAAATATTTTGCTCCACTCATACAATCCATTATATCATCTATTCTCGGTATAGGGAACCGATACTTAACTGTGATCTTGTTAATATCTCTTGAATCAGTACACATTCGCCATTCTCCATTCTTCTTAAGTGCTAACATAGCTGGTACTGTATATGGACTCAAACTTTCTCTGATCAAACCTTTCTGTAACAACTCATTAACTTGTCGGTTGAGTTCTTCATTCTTGGTTGGTGTCAATCGGTGTGGTGCCTTATTCGGCAAACTTGCTCCAAGAATCAGATCCATACAATGACTAATATCTCTCATCAGTGGCAAACCATCAGGTACATTATCTTAAATGATCTCTTTGTACTCGGTAAGCAACTTTTCAACTTCCTCAGGAGTTTTATCTTCTGTTTTCTTACTCGGTTTGTTAGGAATCAAGGCATAACATACATCATTTCTCTTCAGATCCTTAACAAAGTGCCTACCTTCCATCAAACACACTTTCACAAATGTGCATATCCCACCAACATATTCTTCCACTGAAGGTAATAAGACTTGTCTCTTACCATCAACCCGAATAGTATACTTATTCAATCTTCCATCATGTATAGCATGTCTATCATATTACCAAGGTCTACCCAACAAAATATGACAACAATCCATAGGCATAATATCACACCTTACCATAATATTTTCCAATTTTTAAATTCACGAAACATTGTTCACTCACCATAAGTGTATGTTCATCCTTGATCCATGAAATCTCATAGGGCTTTGGGTGTTTCATTATTTCCAAATGTAACTTGGTGACCATTTCCTCAGATGCCAGATTCTCCGAGCTTCCACTATCAATAATTACTTTCCAAACTTGGTCTACGACTTTGCATCTGGTCTTGAATAAACTCTTCCTTATTGGATCTTGCTTATTGTTCTCACTCCATAATATCCTTTTGACCATTAGGTTTCCTTCCTTCTCAGGTTCATTCAATGACTCTTCTTGCACCAAAGCATTTCTGCTACTACCGAATTTCTTTCTTGCATGTGTGTACTCAAATGATCTATGTCCCTCTTCCCACAGTTGTAACAAGTTCCTTGGAACCCTCTTCTGCTATATCCACCTCGGAAGTAGTTGCCTCTTCCTCGGAATAAACTTCCACCTTTCTACTCGGTCTTGCCTTTATCTTGATGCGTGTCTTGATTTGTCTTGTCCTGATCAGATCTACTGTATTCACCATAAGATCTACCTCTTCCTCTAGGGAATCTACCACCTCTTCCTCTTTGTCTTTGTTCATGTCTTTTGTTCAATTTCTCCTCAGCTTTGAGGGCAAACTAATAAGCCTCCTCAATACTCTCCAACTTTACCAAGCTGATCTCATCTTGTATAGAACTTCTTAATCCATTCAGATATCATGCTATTCTTTCCACCTCATCCTCAGCATGTCCAGATCTGATATCTAATCTATAAAATTCCTCGGTGTAATCTTTCATAGAGCTATCTTTTTGCTTCAAACTTTGCATTCTTCTAACTAGGTTAATCTGGTAATCACAAGGTAGAAACTTGCCTTTCAACTTGTTTATCATCTTATCCCATACCTTGATCTTGTCTTTACCCTTCTTCTTTCGATCCAATTGGAGATGCTCCCACCACAAGGATGCATGACCTTTCAGCTTTGTACTTGCAATCTTCACCTTTCTCTCCTCTGTTACATTCTCATACTCAAAGTATTTCTCCATTTCGATTATTCAGTCTATCAATTCATCCGAATCCAACTTTCCACTATACTCGGTGGGATTTAACTGAGGTGTGGACTTCAAACTTGTCAAAGCTCGCAGGAATCTTTCTTCTTCCTGATCCATCGCAGGTGCAGGTGCAGGTGCGGCTTCTCCCTGCACTTCCTCAAATTCAACATCGCTAACATCCTCAAGATGTCTTCCTCGGTGTTGGGCTGTCTCAACAGCTTCCAATCACATAGCAATCTATCTTAGCATATCAACTAAGCCTGGATCTCCATTTCCTCTCCCACAAACCATCTTGAAACCCTCTGCAATTATAGGTCAGATTGTAATCTGCTACCCCATAACAAATCAACCAACTAGGATTTACAAGAAGGAACCTCAGATCTAACCTTCGCTCTAATACCACCTGACGCAAGGAGGGTCACTAACTAGGGCCAAGGGCACTCCCAGCTACCAAACCAACTTGCAGAATACAACATGGAAGCTTTAAAACACAGAGAAGGAGAGAAGGAATACAAACTTTATATTATTTTATCAAAATTCATACATGTCAGGTTGTAAGGCCTTCCCGGTTACGGCCAAATACATCAAAAGTCTTTACAGAACAATTCTCATACATGCGAGGTCACAAAACCCTCGATCCAAATCTACTATCTCACTGCTATCTGCCTACTGTTACCTCACTACCCCCTAATCTAAGAACAAAACACTACTTTTATACAAAAGGCTACCGAAAAGGTCAGCCCCAAAAGATCCTAAAGATCCAACATAGGAAATAGCAACGACCCAGATTTAGGTCAGCACGAATCCCAAAGAGAGACCCCAACATTAATTACGCTACGGAAATTAAACGCACATGTCGGCCACAAGATCCAACATCCAAAACTAACTTGGTGAGAAAGAATACCAAGCAATAGAGACCAATCGGTGAAACCACCGAGCAGTCAAGAACCACTGAGACCCATCGGCGAAGCCAGCCAAAACAAGTAACCCAACTCGATCGGTAGAACGAACGAACCAACCAACCTTCAACCGACCTAACAAGAACAATTACCGAGCAATCTCCAACAAGCTACCGAACCCAAACAAACATATTTGTGGTCGATACAAGATTGCTAAGAACCCAAGATGCTCCTGCATCACACATTGTGTGCAAAGCCGGGTTGAAGACAGATTCTGATAAGGTGAGGGTAATCGTGGAAATGGAACCCCCTACAGATGTCATCGGAGTCGAATCTTTCCTCGGCCACATCGGGTATTATCGGAGGTTCATCAAGAACTTCACACAAATTTCATACCCTCTAGATAAACTTACAAGGAAGGGTGAGTCATACATCTGGGAGAGCGCACAAAGTGAAGCTTTCGAGGAATTGACAACAAGATTGGTGGGTGCACCTATTTTGGCGTACCCAAACTGGGATAAAAGATTCCACGTCCATGTGAATGCCTCCAACTACGCAATTGATGCTACATTGGCCTAGGTGGGCGAGCACCAGTTGGACCATCCAATCTACTTTGCAAGTAGATTGTTATCCAAAGCGGAGAAGAATTACAGTACCACGAAGAGGGAAGCTCTCGGGATGGTCTACGTCGTAAAAAACTTCTGTCATTACCTACTGGCGACCCCGTTCACATTTTATGTGGACCATCAGGCCTGGTGAACAAACCGATTATTCAAGGGTCAACAGGTGGCTACTCCTATTATAGGAGTTAACTTTCACAATCATCGTGCGATTAGGGAAAAGCCACGTGTTTGTTGACTAGTTATCACAGATAAAGTCTAGAGAGCCGCCAGAAGGAGTGAATGATAATTTTTTGTTTCTCACCTCTTTCATATTACGACACTATCGTCCTGGTACACAAACATCGGGGAATACCTCTCCACCTCATAGTTCTTGAGAAACATGTCACCGGGACAAAGAAGAAAGTCCTCAAGTGTAGGACATTCCAGTTGATCAATAGATTGTTCTAGAAGATAGGACTCGACCAAGTCTTGAGGAGATGTGTCATGGAAGAAGAGGTTTCAAGTGTTTTGCGAGAGGCAGACGAGGGTTCCGCCGAAGGCCACATGGGACTAGACACCACAGCTCAGAAGGTGTTGCTAGCAGGCTTGTGGTGGCCTACACTCTACAACGATGCTTAAGAATGGGTCGTGCGGCGTGACACCTACCAGAGGGCGGGGAAAGCACTAAAGAGGGACTTCATGCCCCTCAACCCCTCCCACGTGTCGGTGTTGTTTGAACGATAGGGATTGGACTTTATTGGGCCACTCAAGGCAAGCCAAGCAAAGAGGTGTCAATATATTGTAGTTGCGACAGAGTACTTGGTGAAGTGGGTGGAAGCACAAGCCTTACTTGCAACTCTGCTTTGAGAACGGCCAAGTTTATTTATGAACAAATCATCACTCGGTACGGCATCCCCATCTATAATGTCCCCTTTTAAGGCATCATCTTTTCTATAGGTTAGACTATGACTTTGGTCCCTGTAGGCTAACATGGTGATTAGGGAACCCGTCTGAAGATATTCTAAGGCTCTTCAATTGACCTTTGGTTGCTTAATTCAGTACTCTCCATCTCAGTGCATCAGTTTATTTATGGTTTGGCTTCCAGAGGTCTTTCAGGCTCTTTCTATACACACTATTTTTAGTAAGTCACTTGGACGTTTGGCTGCATACTTACTATTTATGGTAAGTCATTTGGATGGTCAAAGGGCACCATGGTTATATCCAAAAAGTTGGCAAGATCAGTTGTTGGTTTGATATTTGGCATTTAATGGAGTTTAATGATTTAATTTAATTAATTAAAGTATAATCTACCATTGACTTTAATATAATTAATTAAACTAAATATCTTTATGATGAAAGGGGATATAAGGGGTCAAGTGTGCATTTAATATATTAATATCATAAAGGATTTAATTAATATGCCAAATGGTGTGCCAACATATGGAGGTATAAGAATATTAAAGTGACTATTATAAAGTTATAATATAAAGTCAATTAATAAAGTCCTCCAGCTTGTTCGAGAAGCTACTACATAAGGAGGAATTAAAAGTAAAAGGACGATTTATTCCACAAGGAGCGTGGAGGTTCACTTTGTGGTTGAGGAGTCTCTATAAACGAGCCTTGTCTTCATTGAAAAAAGTGTTATGAGAATTGGATATTGAAGCTATTTTTCCATTGTTGCTAAAAATCAGTGACTGGATTTTTCTAAGGACAAAAACCCATGGAAATAGAAAACCCAAGCCTTCAGATGTGAGGTGGATTTATATCAGAATTCACCAATGGAGTAAATGGCAGATTTTGGTGAGTAAATATTATTTTGGTAGCAAATAACAGTCATATTATGACATTACTTCACAGGCCAGAATTACACAGTGTTGGGCGTGAGTTTTTGTTTGAGCATCAATATTTTATTTCAGATTTGTCAATATCAGGAATCGACCACTTTCAGGCAGTGCTGGGAACTATTAACATTGCATAGACACGGTGACTTCTAGTGTTGGTAATTCATGGGCAGATAACAGAGTTTAAAATTTTAAATCGAGTTTGGAGCAGGTGTTGTTCTTTCACTAGCCGTCTAGGCATTTGCATTCACAAGGTTTGGTCTGGATCATTTCTATTTGACTGATCATTCTCTTGAAGGTAGTTGTGTTGAGGTACATAAAATCTGAAAACTTATGCCATCCGTCATTGCATTGTATTGATTGTAATCTGAAGAAGTCTTCTATATGTTTGTTAAGATGACTCAATAATAAGGGAAAGGTTTTGAGATTACTTTTCATGTCAACTGCATGACAAAATGTTCCAATAGAGAGTAATGCATTTTCAGAACAAAAAGTCTGCCATATGTTTGTATTTATGCTTTTGATTGTAACGGGAGTCAATTGAGAATGAAGTTTGATTTATTTGTGCTAAATGTTTGGTTTACTTCTTGAGCATTGTAGACGTTATCTCCTATTGCTACAGAAGCTTAAGTGTTTGACAAAAATACCAATCACAACATAGTAAAATTCAGATCAGAACTCATAAACACTGGAAATAGAGACTGCATGATAACTATTTGACGAAATGCCAATGCAATGAATGTGATATTTGTGAAGTAATTCTAGGTAAAAACTAGCAAGGATTATTACAGTGGTATGAGAGCTTGCATGCAAAATGTTTGACAAATTGTCAAACATCCAACATTGAAACAATTCAGTGTTTGTCAGAGTTAGAACCACAAGGGGTTCTTACAGAGGTATCAGAGTCTTGATTCTGCCAGCCTGAGGGTAGAAATCAGTTTGCTTCAGCGGCATATTACATCAATGGCCATAATTAAGGATGGAAGATTGTTACCTACTTTCCTTCCTGCTTCACCATCGAAGGAAAAGGGGTCTAACTGGGAGAAAATAACGAAGGACCTTGCAAAGTTAAGAGGAACAATACAACATACACAAAGAATGCTTAATCGGTATGAATGAAGACAACCCACTTCTACATCACAAAACAAGAATGAAAGACATGATGCAACTACAAGTGAAGTATCTAGAAGTCTTAATGAAGAAATACTTACTTCACAAATTACAGGGCCAGAAAAGAGCAAAAATGAAATGAGGAGACAAAACATATGTTTCTCATGCAAAAGCCTTTGCGAACCTCATCACCAATGTGCTGGTGGAAAAGAGGAAGAGTTGAACATGATACACATCGACACAGGGACAGCCAATGTGGTCAAACAGGATGAGCATCTGTAATGTCCCGTCTTGTTTTCCTTATATAAGTTCCCTGCAAAACCATTATTAGTAGAAGATAATATACAATATCCGACCCATTATCTCTATATTCTAAGTTAGAAAGGGGGATTTGATCCTAAGAGCTGCCTCTAGGTCGGGCTTCACAGGATTCCAAGTTCTCCGCTTGAAAGATATAGGATCCATTCTAAGCAACCCAGACTATCGGCACATCTTCCCATAGACAACTGCTCCTAAGATTCTCTTGGAAACGATAGATGTTATCCAAGCCTACGCATATGCATATGACTGATACCAGTATATATACTACCTACATGAGGTTATAACAATCTCGAGACTAAGGAAACTATAACAATTTCCATTAGTCTCCTCCATATATAGGATCAATCCTTAATGAATATAAAATTCACTCCATATGACCTCTATATCATCATAACTAGTTAGTGGATATATGTAATGTCCCTTGCTAGACTTAGGTTAGCATTAACCAATATTTAATATACTTAAGGCTTAAATTGTATTGATCAAGACATTGAGTCCAACTACACTATTCCATAATTTGAAATTATACATTTACTGAACATATTAAGCAATCTTATTATTTATGATCCTTAATGTCCATACTACCCTTATTACCATTTTGGTCCGAGAAGAAGAAGATTAGGACGTAACCAAGTTGCTTAGATACCAATCACAATAGGTTCCCTCAAAGTTTACAGATCCAAGCCCTTATCCTATCTTGGGACTATGCCCGCAAGGCGCTCATGGTCGCTGATCCCTACCCTATCTTGGGAATCAACCTAATTGTAGGATTTAGACAGGCCTCTCCTTGGAAACGTTTCAGTGCCTTCCTCTTCAGGTACTAAACAGTAACAAATCTGAACATGGACATATATGATTATGACTCTAGTAAAGCTAATGAGAATATAAGTTACACATGTAAATATCAGATCATTCAAAGATATATATATATATATATAGATAATTTTGATTTCATCCTTATTAAAATATAACATACATATAATAGACTATATAAGGTTCTTTATCCCTTATATATATATATATATATATACTTTTATTATTAGTGAATGCACATATAAAATATATATTTACACGACCATATGACAACATATTTACTTGCCATTTATTCCTAATAGAACTCAGATATAATATTCTGTAGGTGTAGATCAGTGTTGATTCATAGATATGTTATTGCATGCTAATTTGCTGTCACGTGATGTTTGCCAGAAATAAATATAATTTATTCCTTTTCTGTTCTCTTCCTTACGATGAACACCAAATATATTCTGTAACCTCTCTTTGAGTAACAGATAAACATATAGTATTATTCTTATCTTCTTCCCCCCATGTATGAATTAAAACGGTCTTCTTTATAATTTCTTCCTAGTTGCATCGCTTCATGACAAATGATTAGACTTTTATCTTAAATCCATTAGAAAACGCATCCTTACTTATGTAATTCATTTAGCATTAACTTGTCTTGTAATCTTAACTCGTGCCTGTCATAATGGATGTATTGATTGTAAGCATCATCCCTATTTGTTAAGATTAATCTCTCAACTTGCAATTGCTGACAATGGTTTAACATAATGATAGTAACCTTTGTTTTCTGATCCCCTCTTCTCACGCCAATGTTCTTGAGCATTGTGAGTATGAAAACCTGTTTCCAAATGTACTTCTAGTTCAACGCTTTTCTATCCCTATATATGGTTGATTGTTGTTCCTTAATCGCTGACTTGTAAATGGTTCTGAGTAATGATGCTACATCACTCAATGAAAGTATTAACCATAACCAAGACTGCCACAAGCTTCATTCATCACTTTGATCGTTATCGATAGTCTCAATTATATTCGACTTCAAACTTACATATATTTGTATTTTGTTTTCTTGGTAATATCAATCGATGTTTTATAACCCATTGATATTATTTCCGCGTGGACTATCTTTGCTGAGGTGGCCTTCATTATGATACATACAGAATAATACTTCCACATCACCATTTGTATTATATTTGTGACTTATATAAGAAATAATATTTGATTTGTTATATTTATATTTATCAATAATAACAACATATTACTTATCATTGATCAACAATGATTAATGTTTACTATTCTTAATTTATTTACTAGTATTATTATTGTTTATTTAATATTCATTTAGTATTTTAATTTTATTATTAATTATTATCATATAATATATTATTATTTATTTACTTATTTACATTTTATATGAAGAATATATTATATCTAATAATATATTGTAATATTATTGTCTTCATTAATATATATATCTTCTATAAATTTATTTTTAGTATTTTATTAAATCTTATCCGAGAAAGGGGGCATTATAGCAACCAGCTACCTGCAGCATTTCTATGCCTTCTCAACAGGTGGAGAGCGAAGAGGCACAAATTCAAGGAGTTGTTCAGGATGGTTACGTTGCTCCTCATGAGACACAGTTGTGTGAGGAACCAGTTGTTGTTAGTGGTCAAGCACCTGCTTCTCTAGATGAGAAGTCTACTAGCGTTCTATTCCATAATGTGCAACTGATTATAGAGATTGATTCTATGGGTGCTTTGGCTAACAACAGGTATGATGGATCAAATGTTGTGTTAATTCAGCAGCATGACACAATTAGAGATGGTGACCAAGAATCCAATAATGCAACAAGTATAGGTTATACTAGTCTCATGGTGGTAACTTAGAGATTTTGCTTGACCTACCAAGTGGTAAAATGGATTCTTGTGGTGATTCTTGGAGTGATACTTTTTTGCTCCTACTTCACTCCATGACATATCTTTGTCATCTACAGTTGAGTTAGGAGTGTTTGGTGATGCTCACGCAGTGACTAGTGAGTTGGATTGTGTTTTGGCACCAAACATTGATGATCCTTTGATTGGAACTACTGCTGCCCAAGTTTCAGATCAACAAGTGTACCGTGAAGATGACATTGAGAGTGTTGAACCAGTTAATTCAGATGACATAATGGATGAGAGCAGCTGTGTTAGTCATGTTTTCCAGGCTTGGTGTGAGGATTCAGAGTGTGAATCAACCTTGTTACAGAAGGCCAATATCTCTCACAGTTTGGAAAATCAGTTGAAAGTCAATGAAGACCAGATTGTAGCTTCATTGACTCATTTTAATGAGACTCACAAGCTGATTGAAAATCAGCTATGGCATGAACAGCTTGTGAAAAGACAAACGGGTAAAGAAGAAGAATCTTCCCATGCACACATCCAAGTAATCAAAGAAGCTTTGGTTACCATGAAATCAAATTATATGCATCTACTTTCCGATCGAGATCACCTCCTCGATCTCGCTGAAATTTATTCAGATGCATTGAGTGGGATAGAAGAGGAAGTGGATAAGCTAATTCAAGAGCTTGAGGTTTCATAAGATACGTTGGAAAGCACTCAGTTGGCTCTTCAAGCATCAGAAAATCAGATTGAAGAACTTCGTTTGGAGTTGAGCTTGCCACAAGCTTCATCATCCATGGTAGAGGTACAAACTTCTTTGGCAGCCTCAATTTAGGTGGATGATGGTAGCTTCAGTTCTTCAGTCTTGGACACTCCAGTTGAGAGTGCAGAGCCTTTTGTGTTTGTTAAACAGGAGTTACATTCAGAGTTTCGTGATTATGAGAGGTTTGACTTTGGGTTTTCTAGTGATTCACATAGGCTTCTTCATGTGGGTCATGGGTCATCTCTCTTTGAGAGCCCTTCACAGGCTCAAGTCAGGGATGAGTTGTTGTATGGAGATCCATGCAATTGACAGACTTTCATGGTACCTTTTATTGATGTTGATTCAGGAGTCCATCAAGAGTCCCAACTCTTGATCTTGGAGGAGAGTACTCCTCAGATTAGTGTTGATTGCAACAAGTGGTTGCCTGGTCACATTTGACAGATGGACATGATGTTGATTACAAATCAGCCTTGGATAGAGACTTGGCTATGAGTATGGCTAACGAGTACATAAGGAGAGAACACAGTGTTGATGGGTTTTCCTTGAATCGTTCTCCTCTTCACGCAGCTGGGACTCGACCACATTGTCGTGATGATTTCTCCAGTGCCTTTAGTAGCTCTACCGTTACAGAAGTTGAGCATGATAATGACACTTGGGTAGAGTATATTCAATATGGGACCGATGAGCTTGGTATGTTGATTGTGCTTGTTGGTGTAAATTTTTCACACAACGAATTGCATTGTGTGACTCCTGGTACAGAGAGAGTTATGGCATCCTAGTGCTGATTCATGATTCCCAAAAGAGTCGGTTAGTGCATCACATTATGGTTACATTGTGTGGGATGCCTTTTGTTTTCCATTCAGCCCACCTACAGAGGACTTGCTATTTCAGATGATGCATAGGTGTGTGATGGATGCTTGGTTTGGTATGTTTTCCTTCATGGGGGAGGAAGCCATGTCCTGCAGGTTTGCCAGTTTGCTTCTCCAGTATGGTTACCAATTTGGGATACAGGTTAGAGAGGCAGTGTTGTGGCAGTTGGACATTCCATCTATAATTTGTCTGGAGCGACAAGATATTATAGATAGTTGGAAAGGTGGATGGCCCTTTTGTTTGTGGGATCCAGGTGGAACATTCCCATGGATAGTTTTGTTTCAAAGAGCTGGTTGGAGGAGTTGGAGGGATTTGTTTCATCCATTTCCTAATAGAGGTTGCCATAATGATGAGCTCACATCATCATCTGACATTAGAGGAACCTGTGGCTTCAGCTGGAGTGAGATTCTTAGTTGGATAGATGATATTTTCATTAATGATAGCAGTACATGGCAGGTTGACATGACTGATTACACACATGGGGTGATTTGGGATCCTGAAATCCACAAGATTGTTGGCATATTTTCCAGAGCATTGCAGCATGACAGTATGATCAGTCATATAAGAGTGGTGCAACGGATTGGTGGAGCAATATTTTTGAGATGGCTATGGGATCTAAGCATTTGTTTTCAGCATTCAGGTACGGATTGCTTGGGGGCAAGCGATCTCCGGGAAGAGAGGACTGTAATGTTTCCTTTTAAGGCATCATCTTTTCTACAGGTTAGACTATGACTTTGGTGCCTGTAGGCTAATATGGTGATTAGGATTCCCAAAGGAGTCGGTTAGTGCATCACATTATGGTTACATTGTGTGGGATGCCTTTTGTTTTCCATTCAGCCCACCTACAGAGGACTTGCTATTTCAGATGATGCATAGGTGTGGGATGGATGCTTCGTTTGGTATGTTTTCCTTCATGGGGGAGGAAGCCATGTCCTACAAGTTTGCCAGTTTCCTTCTCCAGTATGGTCACCAATTTGGGATACAGATTAGAGAGGAAGTGTTGTGGCAGTTGGACATTCCATCTATAATTTGTCTGGAGCGACAGGATATTACAGATAGTTGGAAAGGTGGATGGCCCTTTTGTTTGTGGGATCCAGGGGGAACATCCCCATGGATAGTTTTGTTTCAGAGATCTGGTTGGAGGAGTTGGAGGGATTTGTTTCATCCATTTCCGAATAGAGGTTGCCATAATGATGAGCTCACATCATCATCTGACATTAGAGGAACCTGTGGCTTTGCTGAAGTGAGATTCATAGTTGGATAGATGATATTTTCATTAATGATAGCAGTACATGGCAGGTTGACATGACTGATTACACACATGGGGTGATTTGGGATCCTGGAATCCACAAGATTGTTGGCATATTTTCCAGAGCGTTGCAGCATGACAGTATGATCAGTCATATAAGAGTGGTGCAGCGGATTGGCGGAGCAGTATTTCTGAGATGGCTATGGGATTTGAGCATTTGATTTCAGCATTCAGGTACGGATTGCTTGGGGGCAAGCAATCTCCGGGAAGAGAGGACTGTAATGTCCCCTTTTAAGGCATCATCTTTTCTACAGGTTAGACTATGACTTTGGTCCCTGTAGGCTAACACGGTGATTAGGGAACTCGTTTAAAGATATTCTATGGCTCTTCAATTGACCTTTGGGTGCTTAATTCAAAGTTCTCCATCTCAGTGCATCAGTTTATTTGCGGTTTGGCTTACAGAGGTCTGTCAGGCTCTTTCTATACACACTATTTTTAGCAAGTCACTTGGACGTTTGGCTCCATACTTACTATTTATGGTATAAGTCATCTGGATGGTCAGAGGGCACAATGGTTATATCCAAAAAGTTGGTAGGATCAGTTGTTGGTTTGATATTTGGCATTTAATGGGGTTTAATGATTTAATTTAATTAATTAAAGTCTAATCTACCATTGACTTTAATATAATTAATTAAATTAGATATCTTTATGATGAAAGAGGATATAAGGGGTCAAGTGTGCATTTAATATATTAATGTCATAAAGTATTTAATTATTATGCCAAATGGGGTGCAAACATATGGAGGTATAAGAATATTAAAGTGACTATAATAAAGTTATAATATAAACTCAATTAATAAAGTCCTCCAGCTTGTTTGAGAAGCTACTTCATAAGGAGGAATTAAAAGTAAAAAGACGATTTATCCCACATGGAGCGTGCAGGTTCTTTGCAGTTGAGGAGTCTTTATAAATGAACCTTGTCTTCATCAAAAGATATGTTATGAGAATTGGATATTGAAACTATTTCTCCATTGTTGCTGAAAATCAGTGACAGGATTTTTCTAAGGACAAAAACCCTTGGACTTAGAGACCGTATGGACGAAAACCCAAGCCTTCAAATTTGAGGTGGATTTAAATCAGAATTCACCAATGGAGTAAATGGCAGATTTTGGTGAGTAAATATTATTTTGGTAGCAAATAACAGTCATATTATGACAGCAGGTCACAGCAGCTCATTCATAGGGCAGAATTACACAGTGTTGGGTGTGATTTTTATTTGAGCATCAATATTTTATTTCAGATTTGTCAATATCAGCCATCAACCACTCTCAGGCGGTGCTGGGAAGTATTTACATTGCATAGACACAATGACTTCTAGTGCTAAAAATTCATGGGCAGATAACAGAGCTTAAATCAAGTTTGGAGCAGGTGTTGTTCTTTCACTAGCCGTCTAGGCATTTACATTCACAAGGTTTAGTCTGAAGCCTTTCTATTTGACTGATCATTCTCTTAAAGGTAGTTGTGTTGAGGTACATAAAATCTGAAAACTTATGCCATCCGTCATTGCATTGTATTGATTGTAATCTGAAGAAGTCTTCTATATGTTTGTTGAAATAACTCAATAATAAGGGAAAGGCTCTAAGATTACTTTTCAAGTCAACCGCATGACAAAATCTTCCAATAGAGAGTAATGCATTTTCAGAACAAAAAGTCTGCCATATGTTTGTATTTATGCTTTTGATTGTAGCGGGAGTCAATTGGGAATGAAGTTTGATTTATTTGTGCTAAATGTTTGGTTTACTTCTTGAGCATTATAGACGTTATCTCATCTTGCTACAGAAGCTTAAGTGTTTGACAAAAATACAAATCACAACATAGTAAAATTCATATCTGAACTCATAAACACTGGAAACAGAGACTGCATGATAACTGTTTGACAAAATGCCTATGTCATGAATGAGAGATTTGTGATGTAATTCTGGGTCAAAACTAGCAAGGATTATTACAGTGGTATCAGAGATTGCATGCAAAGTGTTTGACAAATTGTCAAACATCCAAAATTGAAACAATTCAGTGTTTGTCGAAGTTAGAACCAAAGGGGGTTTTTACACCATCCAACTGACCAGCGACCGACGAGGGCACTCCGTAAATCACGTGATCAAATTGCTCAGCACGGAGTTCAAAAATTTTCACTCTGTCCAACCCTTATTATCTGAGAGCTAACGGGCAAGCAAAAGCCACCAACAAGATATTAGTCTCAGTGATCTATAAGTCGTGTGGAGTTAAGCAGGAGGACTGGGAGGAGAGGCTTCTTTCGGTGTTGTGGGCCTACAAAACGACCTACAAAGTTACAACAGGCCAGACACCTTTCCAATTGATGTACAATCAAGAAGCCATTGTACCAACAAAATTCATAGTACCAAGTCTTTGGATAGCTATCGAGAACCGGTTGGGTGACAAAGAAAGCTTGAGGGAACTGTACGCCTTGAATAAGCTAGACGAACGAAGGATGTTGGCCCAGTGAGCGACGAAGGCAACCCAGCAACACCGAAAGTTATGGCATGACAAACATATGAAACGGATGAGGTTCAAACCAGGCCATTTGGTGTTGAAGTATAACGGGCGCAACAAGATAAAGCCTAGAAATTCAAAGTACGATGGCTTGGTCCATATAGAGTTCGAGATATCGGAGAGAATGGAGCCATAAAATTGTCAACTCTTGACGGTCAGTCAGTGCAAGAGGCGGTGAACAGGTCAAAATTAAAACCATATCATGAATGACGGCAACGAAATGACCCAGTTCGAAGGGGAAGGTTGGATAACGTAGGTAGGTAAAATAAATAAACAAAAATAAAAAATAAATTTTTGAAAAAAATGAAAAAAAAAATTAAATTTTTTTTTAAAAGTCGAAAAGAGAGAACTCAGTGTACGGTGAGTATTGTACGGGGCTACAACCCCGTACGGTGACTATTGTACGGAAAAGGTCGCGCGATGAGAGGGGCCCACCAGACAAAAAAACACCGTACGGTGTAACTAGACACCACACAGATATAAAATGAGGACCGTACGAAAAAGACAAGCCGCAGAGAAAACACTGTACGAAGAAGAAAGGTAAAGACTATACGGACATAGAACTCACTCGTACAACAGAGGTAAGAAGACACCATACGCAACATAAGGAGAAAACGAAGACCAAGCGCGGGTAGTGCAAAGATTCGTAAGGTAAGAAAAGTAGAAGCATCACCCTACAGCGAAGGGAAACAGAGACCACAGTAAGAACGGGTTTGTACAGATAGAAATGATAACAGTACGGTAAGAAAGAAAAAAGGCAGCACGATAGGGGACAATAAGACCGTACGGTGAGGGAAATCACCCTACGGTAATTAGAGGGCTGGAAGCCAGGAAGAAAGAGCATCGGCATCTGAGAGTAGAAACAAAACAGAGTCTATCGTACGGCACGCGGACTAAGTAAAATTCTAAAAACATCCCGAAGAGAATCCAAAGAAGAAAAAAAAAAATCGTACGGTAATGTTTAAACCGTAAGAAGAAAACAATTATGTACAACCATACAAGAAACCATATGGTAAGAGTTAAAGGGTTGTATGCCTAACACATTCCATTATATTTAATTGATTTTGCACGGTTGTTAGGAAGTTAAATGGATTCTAACAAAAGGAAAAGAGACTTGAGAAAGCAGTTACAACAATTACTAGGGTCACAATCAGGAAGCTCTTCCACTTTGATGAACAAAGAAAAGTGAACATTGCCATCAGGAGTGAAAATTGCAGGTAGAATGGATACTAGAAAGACTGCCAAAGGGAAGAAAGTACGGCCAAAAGTGCAGACTCAGAGGGAGGAAGTGACAGTGCAGACCATTACATTTGAGGGATTGAACGGTATTGAGTGCAAAACATGGTGGCAGGAGAACCCACATGACCACCCTATTAAAGAAAATCTCAGGCGTACACAAGTGCATTGGGTTATCCAAATGCTAGTTTTTTTTGTTCAAGAGTTTGAGGCACCATTGAGAGCTATGATTGAAACGTATGACAAGCATCGACGAAAATCAGTTTTCGAGTACTTGGGATGAGAGGTTACAATCTTTTTCAGCCACTAAGTTCACACACGTATTTTGCATTCCAAGGTCGCAGGGTAAAAAGATTGATAGGGCAATGACAAAGATCACTCCTCAACAGAAACATACATACCTACAGATGGTTTGCCAAGATTTGACACAAGCTGAATGGGAGTCGTGGTGCAGGCCAGCAAGAGGTATGGTTTGAAAAAATCTTTTGTTGCCGCTAGTGAATGGAGGTGCTTGTTGGATGTCATAAAGAGTCGACTTACAAGCTCCAGGCGAGCTTTAGATATCGCACTGCCACAGATTGCTCTAATGAACGAGTTAAGGAATGACACAGTATATGACTGCGCATCAGTGCTAGCAGATAGGATGGAAGAATTTATGACCCTCCAGCATAAAACCTTTTATATGTCGCATTATGCCATTGGACTCTTCTTGGAGGCTACACGGACACAGGTGCCTTTGCACCTACTGAAGTTGCAACCGTAGGTCTGGGTGGAGCCCTCACACCCACCTATTCTTTATTGGAGGCACTTAGACACTTTGACTGCCAGCAGTGATGTTCAATTTAGTAAGAAGCGCAAGCACCATGTAGTTGTGTCAGTGACGGAGTCAGAGACAAATGATGAGAAGGGTGACACCAGCGGCCAGGAGGATTCAGGAGATACTTCAAGCGTTAACGAAGGCGATTTTTCGTATGGCAAGCCGAGGCGGAGTGGCCGAACCAAGGGGGATATGGTGGATGCAAAGGTCGGAGTCGAGGACCTTACAGGAGACACACCCTCGAGTGATGTCACCCCTTCCAGGAGTATCACACATTCTGGTACCGTACTAGTCTCGGGCACTCCCACACCCCTGGGTTGCACATCTTCATAGGGGAGAGTTCTTTTTGCTCCAGCACTTCTATCTGGGGCCAACGAGTTGGCCCCGCCTACTTCGTTGCGTGTGACGGTAGCAGCTATTCCCATACCCAGATTTGGGCAATCGAGAGCCCCAATTACTCTCACACCTCCCAGTGTGAGTACGACAGTTATGTCTCCACTAGCAGTGACAGCGCCAGAGCCCGTAGTAGTAGAGCTCGTAGCAATAGCTGTGGCAGTGGTAGAATAGGCCGCAACAGAGACAATAGAGGCCATGGAGGAGCTAGTAGACCCTGAGATGCCGAGAGAGGAGGTAGTTCAGGCGGTAGTGGAGTAAGAGATCCCAGTGGAGTCAGAGATCCCTACGGAAGCAACAATGGATTCTTGGCTTACTCATTTCTCACTTACCCCTATGCCACCCATTGAACCTCTCGTTCTCTCACCGCAACCTAGGCAGTTGGAGGTTGTGGAGATTGTTGATCTCGAGGAGCGAAATACGCAGCCTAGAGAGTTGGAGTTGGATATTCCACAGGAGGATGTGATTGTACAAGGTGAGGAGCCTGAGAGCAGGGCTCCACAACAGTTGTAGCAGGTGGTGCCTGACACTCAAGGTCAATTGGATGTCATAGAGCAGTTTGTGGTAGAGATGGAGGCTGGTGCACGACAGATAGCAACCTCGGTACAGGCACAGGCTCTATGGATGGTAGATCAGGTTGTTAAGCACCTGTTGGAGTTTGCTACGGGGAAATGTGTTCAAGACTTTGAGAGATCTTTTGAGTCTCGGGGATGGCCTGCTACAGAGAACCTAGAGATGATAGCGGAGTGGAGGGTCCAAGAGCCCGTTGGACAGAGCAGGACCCATGTTTGCTTCGGCAGGTTGAGAAGTGATATCATCAAATGTACTATGAGCTTTGGAGGGCTTAGCACTTAGGAGTCAGGACTGAGGCCGAGTGAGTGGTCACCATGACAGCTCGAGAGGAGCTTGCCACTCAGCTCAAGATGGTGGAGGAATTAGTACAACAGAATGCTCAGACAATAGTTGTAGAGGCACACCACAGGGCTGAGATGATTGCTTTGGAGGAGTAGCACAGAGATCAGGTGACCACACTAAAGGGTCGACTTATGACAGTTTTGGTGGAGGTGGACAAGAAAAATAAGGAGATTCTTGAAGCAGCATTCACCGTGAAGGGTGCTAGGGAGCGACAGGTGATTGCTGAGAGGGATCTACAACATAAGACAGAGCAGGTTAACGAATTGAGGGCGTGGCTGGCATCATCTACACCACCACCAGCACCTTGCTCGTCAGGGACGCTTTCTCAACCCCCAAATCCTTCTTGGTTTTCTTTTGTATAGTTGTATTAGTCCCCATTTTGTTGTGTGTCATTCGGAGACAAATTTCTTTTTAAGGGGGATGATATTGTCGGGTAATTAGTGTCTATTAGTGTTTGTCGAGGGGTAGGCAGTTGGGCGATGGTTGTCGACGGTTGGCACTCGCACCCCCTCGACACCACCTCTCTATATATATCTATGTAATTATCTCATAGAGATGTGATGGTTGTTGTTGTCAGTATGGAATAGAAGTACTACTGATGTCATTCGGATATACAATATAAGCATTTATGGGATTAATGAGCATGCATCTATGAGTTCTCTTATATTGCATCTTTTTTGTTACATTTACTTTACATTCTCGTATGTGTTAAACTTTACCCTGTGGGGCAAACATATATTGCATTAAAAGGATGAAGATCCAATCAGGCTTGAAAAAGGAATCAAGCACCAAAGGGATACAATAAATTCCTTTGCTATTGTGCAATAAAGGAGTGTGTAAATGTAGAATTGCTGGAAAGAAGTCTCTAAGGTCAAATAAAGAATGATGTGGACTTTCAACATGCACAGACTAACAAAAAGTAGAAAGAAGTTGTAACTAACTTGCAATTTCAGTTAGATGTTGAACTGGAGGGACTAGGTCGACTAGGTCGGCCTATTCACTGCTCTTTTCAATGATTTCAATTGCACGTTGTTGAAGGGCTCCAATACTTTCCAGATATGGTCCCGAGACTGCAGCCACTCGTTCCTGCACACAGAAGAGAGAAAATGTTTGGTAGAGAGGGGCTTGCCTCACTCAAGCCCCAGTTGAAGAATCAACCTTCAAATTGAAATCAAATATGCATAAATGGAAAGCGTGTTGATATAAAGTAGAGGCTAGATCTGAAAATGAAATGTTTATACCTTCACCAATGAACTTGGAGTCGTAATGTCTATGAAGATGCTTTGAATGTTGTTGTGTTGCCTTTAAGTGTTGAGAAGAATCAAGGATGCCTTTCGCAAACGCCTAGATCTACAAATACTCCTCAAATCTCCAATGTTATTATGCTTGATGATATTCGCATTAGGAAGGAATCGATTCGCATTGATATTTGTGTGGGTGAAAGAACGATCTCCTTGTTTAATTGAGGTCTCCTCTACTTGGCCTTCATGAGGGGGAGAAACTTGCTACAACGGAGAAGACTACCATCAAACGATGCCTTGAATGCTTGAAATCTGCCTCAGAATGCTTGAATGCTTGAAGATCGTGAGCTTGGAATATACTCGCTATTGTGGTTATGAAATCTTGAATGTGGTTACCAAAATGAGGGGTAGTAAGTTGCCTATATACCCCACAAAAACATTTCGGAGCACAAAACTCAAAGGAAGTCAGCGGGAATTTGGATTTCTCGATTAACCGTTGAGGCCGACTCCCAAATCAAACTTTGGAGCAATCATTGGGGAATAGGCCGACTAGGTCGACTTATTCCCAAAAAAAGCTTAGAAATTTTGGTCAGGGGTCCCAATCACAGAGAAGATGCCAGAAAGAAAAGAAGAATTGGGGTTGGATCAAGCATAACAAACACGGAAGCCCGAGGACACTAAAATAGGACCAAACTAGGCATTGTAGGTGAGTACAATTTAGGAGGATACATAAACTAATTATGACAAGATTTAAAAATGTCTTTTTGAAAAATATCAATGACTCCTACCATTTTTTTATACTTAATGTCTATGCAATACTTGAAATAAATGGAAATTTGAAGAGCAACAACCAAACACCATATTTATTATTGAAACTATTGGCATATCAATGTCATTATTATTGAAAAGAATGGGTCATGTACTTGCTATAAGGACCAGACATCTATCAGCTCAGTTGATCAACTTTGCAATGACTGCAGCCATAACCACCTATGCATTCCCGCAATAAGATACAAATCCCTAAGACAATTAGCTACTAGAAAAGCTCTTGCAAAATATGTTTTACTCTAGCTATTATGACAATCTCCAAGTATAGGGATAATGTGATGATAACACTTAAAGTGGAAAACCAGTTGATAAAAGGACTTGTGTTTCATAGTTGATGACACAGATGCTGAAGAAAAGCATTGGAATTGCTTTACTTAAAATTAGTGGCTAAAAACTATAGAGAAGCGCAGCAAATTTGAAAATTTAGCAATTGCTACAATCATGCATGCTATCTGCACTTGGTGCCATTATAATACAAGTAATGAGAAGAAACTGAAAAAGAGCAATTTCCTTTGAGCTAAACTATTATGTAATTTAACAAAACTATCAAGCAAAAGAGCAAAGCATCACTTGGATAAGTAAAAATTTGACATTAGAGAAGCACAACAAATTTGACAATTTAGCAATTGCTAAAATCATGCATGCTATCTGCACTTGGTGTCATTATAATATAAATATACAATTAATGAGAAGAAACTAAAAATAAGCAATTTCCTTTGAACTAAGCTATTATGTAATTTAACAAAACTATGAAGAAGAAGAACAAAGCATTACTTGGATAAGTAAAAATTTGACATAAATATCGCCAACTCTAAAGAACAAAAGGAAAAAGCTGGGAAAATGAGGCAACATGGAAAATATTACATAGAATGTAGTGATAACTCCTGCAGTGTAGCTAGGCTGCAGTTTAATAGCTACATTGAAGTAGCCTGACTTATATGCCTTTAAAGACTTGAACCAACTTCATGCATTCGTTCAAGGATTGAACTTTTTAGCAATATCAACAACTATTGCAAAATGTGAAAGGGTTGGACACAAGCACAAGGATATTAAAATTTAAAATAATCAAATGATTATTACCTGACTACCTGTCAAAACCGATAGTTATCTAATATTGGTCCTGTGACACTGTTTCATGCTTACGACCCCAAAGATCGCTGAATCTGTCACTAACAAAGAACTTTATTAAACTGAAACAAAATCCTAGAATCTATTATTTGTAAATCTTAAATAGACCACAACAAAAAATCAATTCTTCCATTACCTGTAACACATTAACACAAATTTAAGTCATAATAATATGCAATTATTGCAATTTAAAAGAACAGTAAAAAAGTTCATTGATCAGTGTAAAAACTAAGGGTTAAAATCTAAGTTACCGGTTCGGGTTCGGGGACAGGTGCGGGTACGAGAACCTAGTACGTGGGTACATGAAAAAAGTACTAAGGGGTTTGGGTACGTATGGGTACGTGTGTGTATATATATGCATTATATATACAAAAAAATATAAGAAACATACAGAATTGTAAAACTAAATCATTTCCTAGTATGATACTTGAACATTGATCAATGCCAAATGCCAAAGATAAATATTAAATGCCAATTGATAATTAAAAAATATTTTAGTCAACCATATCATCTACCCATAGTACCCAGCAAATACCCACAAGTACCCATAGACAAACCAGTACAAGGTGCGTACCCGAACCCGGTTCGGGGCCTGTTGGTACAAACCCGGTAACTGAGATTAAAATACTTACCAAGTGCTATCTCCTTTGTGCTCAACTATTACGCTCATTATCTTCATACAAAGCGCAAAAGTGCACATCAAAATCCAAATAAGGAAAAAATTTACACAAAAATTTGAAGCTAGGAAAACGAACAAAGAACAAGGGAATGTAAAATACTTTACAAAATTTTCAGCTCACTCCTCTCTACACCCTATTCTTCATTTGTACAAAACTAAATTAAAAGAAACAGTCCCATCCAAAGATACAGACAGGAAAATGTCAAACAAATTAAAAAGAAATAGAGGAAGAGCCGAGACTAAAATTTAGAACTCAACATAACGAAAAGGTCTCGAAACAGAATGCTCTAAAATTTATGTGACACCCTAGTAGGCATGTATACAAAATATGGAAACAAAAACTAGGCATGTAAATTATTATAAGATTGCCACCTGCCACATCATAGCAGAAGCGTAAATAGTGATGCATCCCATCTGTGAAAAGTGATTGGCCAAAATAAATCTCCTTTATTTTCAAATAGGAAAATTAAAAAACCTCAGGCAAAAATGTAAGCAACCAATCAATAAAAATTACATTTGAAAAGTCAAAAAGGTGCACATCATAGGATAAACATTTCTTTCTTCATTAATATGGCTTTCAACACAAGATTTATTCCATTTAACTAAGGTAAAAACATTACTCTCCACCTATACGGTCACAAACTAATAAACCACAGAGTTAAAGTATCGATGCTTTTGAGGGAAGAAAAATAAATCAACACAGAGCCTACCTTTTGAAAAATAATTGGAGCTTTTAGAAAATCCAATTCCTCATCTCTACTTGCTAGAAGCCTCGAACTACTCCTCAATATTCATGAACAATCATTACAAATAAAATGAAACAACAAAAAAGGGGATTCAAACTAAATTTCAAAATTAAGAGAAAACATGCCTTGTCGAAAATTCCCTTTCCATTTTCTTTGTTTGATGGTATGTTGACACATGAAAAAGAAAATACTACCAAGCTAAGGGAGAGAAACAGAGCGAGACAGAGAGATGTCCTAAAATTGAAACTGGTGATAGCTGCCCTATATGGGGGTGGAACAAGCTCTAATTTCTAATTTAAAATCATTAGGAGAGATGAAAAGGCAGTCTTTAAAAGAAAGATGGGGATCATTTATTGGTTTCAGGTCAGCAACTCTCATCCTTTTGGCTCTGACGTCCCAATCACCATACTCTTGCAAATTAGGGCAAGGGCAAAACAAATCCCAATATAAACCACGGACCGAGAGAGAAGAGGAGAGCAACCTCGCACCCCATCTATAATAGTCGACGCCAGCTTCTTTCTCAAGAATTGGGTACTCTACTGTAATGTTCCTAACTCCGGGCGTACCACCCTGGCGTACTGGAGGAGCAGGCCGTACTGGATGGGATGCACTACACAGGCCGTACGGGTGGAGGAGGTAGGCCATACGGATGGAGGCAAGGAGGCCGTACGAATGGAGTCAGGCCGTATGTACGGATGGAGGGAGGTAGTACGGATGGAGGAGGTTAGTATGGATGGAGGGAGGTAGTACGGATGGAGTTAGGTAGTACGGATGGAGGTGGGTAGTACGGATGGAGGGAGGTAGTACGGGTGGAGGGAGGTAGTACGGATGGAAGTGGGTAGTACGGATGGAAGTGGGTAGTACGGATGGAGGAGGGTAGTACGGATGGAGTAACTTAGTAATTCCAGGCGCACAGAACAACGAAGTACCAAATATGAACAATTGCCAGAGAAAGAGATTATGAATAGAGTACTTCTGATTTGCCAGATCCGATACAAGCAAAACAAACAGAGTAGGGTGAGGGTGAATCCCACCGAAACTGCAATAGGCCAAATAGGGAAGGTCTTTCACTTCTGAAGTGGCGCACACCAGAACTCCAACCGGAATTCGCAACAATAATAAGATATCAAATTCCACATGAGAAATACATCCTTAAGGCCGGTCATAAATACCCGTCGGGAAAACCACAGAGGTGTACAAATAAAGCCGACACGGCAACACTAACTCCTAACGTTTAAAATAAAAGATGGGTCCGGGATAAGCTAAATCGACCAAGACCCAACTACAAGTTTATTTTATTTATTTAATAACGGGGACATTACAGTCCTCTCATCCCAAAGATTGCTTGTCCTCAAGCAATTGTAGATTCGGATGATTCAGAATTTGCTCTCCCTCCCAGGTAGCATATTCCAACGCACCAGAAATTCTTTGACCGTGCGAGTCCTCAACTTTTTATCTCGGCTGGTAATGACTTTGGCCGGTTCCAGAACTAACTTCCCTTCTCCGTCGAGGGGTGGTAAATCTTCAGACACAATCACATGTTGCCCGACCGCCTTCTTTAGGCAAGATACGTGAAATACATTGTGAATCTTGCTTCCCTCAGGTAGATCCAGCTCGTAGGCAACCTCGCCCACCCGTTTGGAAACACGGTAGGGTCCGTAGAAACGAGGTCTCAATTTCTCCTTCCCAGATGTTTTCAGGGACGACTGCCTGTATGGTTGAAGTCGAAGGTATACCAAGTCTCCTACTTCAAAACTCCTCTCAATGCGATGTCTGTCAGCATATATTTTCTGTTGATTCTAGGCCCGTAAGAGATTCTCCCGGAGTGATCTTAGGATATCTATTCCTTCCTGCAGCCAATCTTTTGCCTTTGGTGCTCGACTATCTCCCAACGCCATATCCATGAATGAAGTTGGTTCATACCCGTACAAGGCCTTGAAGGGGGTCATTCCGATGGACATGTGATGGGTGGTGTTGTAACAGTGTTCCCCGAGATGTAGCCACTTGACCCATGCTTTCTGTTGTGCCACTTATTCACGATCTCTGTTTGTCCATCAGTCTGCAGGTGGTAGCTTGTGCTGGGTGACAACTCTATTCCTGCCAGTTGAAATAGTTCCTTCCAGAAAGTACTAAGGAAACGACTGTCTCTGTCGCTCACTATGTTTTGAGGGAGTCCATGTAGGCGGAATACCTCCCAGAAGAACAAATCTGCCACCTATGCTGCTTGGTATTCCCCTGGAATAGCAAAGAAGTGCGCGTACTTGGTCAATCTATCAACCACCACAAAGATGCAATAATTCCTTGTACCTTTGGAAGCCCTGTAATGAAATCCATTGAAATGCTAGTCCATTTATGCTCAAGAATCGGCAGTGGCTGAAGTAGACCGGCTGGCATGGTGTGTTCTGATTTGTTCTGCTGACAGGTAGGACATTCCCGGACATAACGGAGAACATCATTCTTTAAACCCTTCCAGGAGAACCTTTCCCTGACCTTCCTGTAAGTCTTCAAATATCCCTGATGCCCGGCCAGAGGTGAGTCATGTATCTCCTTCAGAATCTTCGCCTTCAATTTGGATTCGGGAACCAAGTATATTCTGCCTTTGTAGTATATAATATCATCAACCACTTTGTATCTGTCATCTTGTCCTTCTCCGTCCAGCAGTTGAAATGCAAAATTATTCTTGGAATACTCAACTAGCAGGTGTGCTCTCCAATCGGTTGAGATTTGAGATAAAGAGCATATCGTTGGCCATCTCGACAAGGCGTCAGCCACCACATTATTTTTCCCCTTTATATATTCAATGTCAAAATCAAAAGCCTGTACTTTACTTACCCACTTCTGTTGTCGTTCATTGAGTTCCCGTTGTTCCAGGAAGTGCCAAAGGCTGTTATGATCTATACGCACGGTGAACTTGGCTCCAACAAGGTACTGTCGAAATTTTGTCAAGGCGTGCATGATGGCGAGCATCTCCTTGTCATAGATGGAATACAATTTCTCGGCTCCCGAAAGCTTCCGACTCTCAAATGCAATCGGGTGACGGTCTTGCATCAACACGGCCCCAATACCCTCTCTAGAGGCATCACACTCCAAAATGAAGGGTCGGGTGAAATCTAGAAGTGCCAGCACCGAGCAAGAGCTCATGACTTCTTTGAGCCTTTCAAAAGTTTGTTGTGCCTGTTCGCTCCATTGGAATGATCCTTTCTTTGTTAGGTTCGTCAATGGTGCACTGAGCTGTGAGAATCCCTTCACGAACCGTCTATAATAACTGCACAACCCGAAGAATCCGCGCAGGTCTGAGAGAGTCTTTGGTGGCGGCCAATCCAGAATGGCTTGAATCTTTTCCTGATGCACTTGAACCCCTCGCCCACTGACAATGTGCCCGAGGTACAATATCTCCGTCATTCCAAACTCACATTTCAACCTTTTGGCAAACAAGGATTGTGATTCCATAATCTCCAATATTTCATCTAAATGCTTCAAATGTTCCTCCCATGTCTTACTGTATATGAGTATGTCATCAAAAAATACCAATAGAAACTTACGCAGTTGCTTGCTAAAGATGTGATTCATACAGGATTGGAATGTGGCGGGAGCATTCGTCAATCCAAATTGCATGACCAGGAACTCGTAATGCCCATAGTGGCAACGGAATGCTGTTTTCTCCACATCTTTTCCTCTCATATGGATCTAATGATACCCAGATCGGAGATCTATTTTCGAAAAATAGACTGCACCATGCAATTCATCCAACAGCTCGTCTATCCTGGGAATAGGGCACCTATTCTTGATGGTTTTCTTATTTAATGCCCGGTAATCCACACACATCCTCAGAAATCCGTCCTTCTTGACCAGTACGACAGATGATGCAAAAGGGGTGGAACTTGGCCTAATCCATCCCTTGTCTAGAAGCTCCTATATTGTTGTTTCAATTTCATCCTTAAACCTTTTAGAATGGTGGTACAGTGTGGTGATGACAGGTTGGGCGCCCGCTTCCATCTCGATAGTGTGTTCAAACCCACGGTGCGGTGGTATGCCTGGTGGTATGTCAGCAAAAACCAATTGATGCTTCTCCAACACATTCTGAAGTGTCTCATCCTGATAGAAGGTAGGCTATCCATGTATTGGTTCTGATGAGATAAAACAGTGTGCCGCCCAGATCATATTGTCGTGCCTGAGGATGGCCTCCATCCGTCGGGCAGAGATTTCCCTTGTTCGTCCATTTGACATCCCCCTGAGAACAACCTTCTTGCCATCCACCTCGAATGAAAATTCCATCCGTTTGAAACTTTGTGTGTATTCATCCAATGTTTCCATCCACTGGATGTCGAGGATGACTTCCATGTCGTCCAAGTCAACTACGAAGAAGTCATCGGTCACCGTGTGGTTCCCCATAGAAATGCTCAGTTGTGGAACCAGATGGGTGCAAGACAAAATGCTTCTGCCTGCCACCTTGACGTCGAATCCTTGGTGTGCCTCTGTTTGCAAACCCCTTCGTTTGACTAGTGAGGAGTTGATGAAGTCGAGGGTAGCCCCGCTGTCTAACATGACCACAACCCTCTGTCGCTGAAGAGTACCCTGTACCCGGAAAATAGTGCATCTCAGGGTTCCAACTAGAGCAGCAATGGACCCACCTCTTTTCAACAATGTGGCAATTCTCTCCGCACGGTTTAGGTTGGCTTCTCCAGCGGCTGGTTGTTCGTCTTCCTCGGCTTCTGGTGCATATTCTTCCTCTTCATTATCTGACATTACTTCAATATAATGGATTTTCCCCTTGCC
>MU223830.1:1543724-1562479 GCA_018584345.1 Thuja plicata | reverse complement strand
ACATGTCCCACTCATCGTGCATAGTCATAACATTCTCTGGTAGAATGCCTGCTGGACCTGGTTGTGCCACCTCCTCCTCTGCAACATTCTCCGTGAATGTAGGCATGAGGGGTCTGTCTGTGGTATGTGTGGGAGCTCTAGTAGCTCTAGGAGATCCTGTTCTACTACTACCACCACTGTGCTGGCTAGGGGGCCTCCTAGCTGTAACTGACAACTGTTGTATAACCCCTGTAAGTTGTTGTAACACCCCAGCAATATTGTCCTGCCCGACATGTATCTGCCTCATTGTCTCCCTGGCCTCTCTATCTACCTCATCAACCATGTTCCCACCTGGAATAGTTGTTCCAAAACAAAATCCTCGTCTTCTGTATGACTGGTCTCGATGTCAACCTATACGGAAGAATCTGTCTGTTCCTGCTCAACCCTGTTATGTCTAAACTCGGGTATCCTGTGCTTGTTATGCATATCTAGCTAGCATGGCTACAGTTGTAATCAACTAAAAACTGAAAAATGATGATCCCACTAGGATGGCAAGATCAATAGCTCTGATACCACTGTAATGTCCCTAACTGGTTTCTCTCCAAGTAGCCTGTGAAATTTTGTTTACTTTGACTGCTGGGATTGATATGTTTCAAAAAGGTTATAGTGGAGGTGTATGTTCCTTTGCGTTTGTTCTTTCAATGCAAGAAACGATAAGGCATACCACTTGCTATGAATATCTAAAACTGGGTTAGAAGTAACACTATTGGAACAATAAGGAATGACCCAAATATATAAATCAACAGTCTGATATTGATTTGATATTAGGAAGAGACAGCAATAATACAGTCATATTAAAATACCAATTCACCAACTAGTACATCCCAAATTGTATCAATAACCGATATTTAGAGAGTGTAGAAACCAAGTTTAATGCACCTGTTGATGTAACGCCTGGGAATGATTGAATGACTGTGGTTGACGCGGCCTATATGCTGCAATCACTATTCATGGGCCTATGGCTCGGACTGTGTCTGCCCGGTAGTGTGGAGAGTATATGCACGCTGATCCAACTGCCAGCTGTTTTTGGCTTCCAACCCGCACGCCCAATCCTCCTAGTTCCCGCGCTGATGGTGCTGCTGGACGTTACCTGTGGGTGATGCAATAGACGTCGAGTGTCAAGTTACCACTCCACGGTATGAATAGAACTGCAGGGGGTCTCGTGAGTGGCGTCCAACTTAACACCTTTCCCGTGCTAGTTCCAATGGCGTCGATTTTCACAGAGGTTGCTGTCACCGTGGTTGAAGCAGCGTATGAACTTGGGCGTCAACTCCACGCGGCCACTATCGATGTGAGCTCGTGTATCAAGTCACGCCTCCCCTCAACTCGTTAATATCTATGGAGTGTTCTCAGCCAACACGATTGACACAAAGCTGAAGGAGACCAATGCTACGCCCAGGATGATTTCTGAATGTTTAATATATTTTGCATGGCCACAATGTCAAATCAATCTGAATATTTTCTTCCCAAATGTAAGAGTCCTGTCACTGCAATCTGAATCCTCTTCACGGCTGGAGTGTATCGATTTCTTAAATGCTGAATAATAGTGTTGAGAGTCAACTTTCAATCTAAAACTTACTTGTTTGAGCTCCAATATGAAATCTGTATGATTTCACCATAAATGAGAAATGTTAGGGTTACGTCCAGTTTCTCCAAATCCTCAAGGGGCTACGTCATCAAGAAATCAGTCACATTCAAGCAACCAGATATAAAATCTTATTTTATAAATTCTTATTGTACTTTTCCCAAGGAAGATCTCCTTCCTTTATAACCTCAAAATGAGAGCCATTACACCAACCAGGCAATGTGGGATAAAAAAGCACTTTCGTCTTTTAGTCACTTAAGTCACTTTATAAAAATAAAGTAACTTTACAAAAATAAAGTAACTTAAAGTTATAATATTAAAGTGACTTTATAATATTACTTTATGAAATAAAGTGCCCCAACTATAGAGTCTGAACTCAAATATTTAAATAAATGCCCAAGTAACCATGTGACTGACTGGCATCCTCTGTAAAGCGGCCATTAGACTATCCAGATGGCTAGATAGGCTAATCAGGCATAATAAGCATTACTGTAGAAAAGGGGACATTACAAAAAGGAAAAAGGACTGAAAATTTCAAAAAGGGTCTTCTTTCTAAAGAAGAGAGTTGTTCATCAAATGGTAGTGACGACAAGTCCTTAAAAGATGAGATATTATTCAGAGCTGTTGAGGAAGCTATTACTGAAGATCTAGCTACAAGTGGAGTTTCCCTATTTGATGGCTCAAACTTTACACTCCTGAGTGTTCGAATGCTTACATATCTAATGTCTCTTGGTTTTGATGTCTGGAATAGTGTGAAGACCGGTTATACAATTCCTCAAATTCCTCCTACAGATGCTGATGGGAAGAAAGCTTTTGATAGCAATGCAAAAGCTATGAATGCGATCTTAAGTTGTTTATCCAAGACAAAACTTGTGAAAGTCATGCATTTCTATACAGATAAAGAGACTTGGAAGAAACTTCAGAAAACATATGGAGAATCCTTAGTTGAAGATATATTGTACATGGCCATGGAAGAAGTACATGCTGAAAATCAAGAACATGAAGATTCTACTGATGAAGTAAGTGATGAAAATCAAGAGAATGAAGAACATGTTGATGAAGAGGAGGACGAAGTTGATCTTGAAAAAGAGTTGATGGCTGCTCTAGCTAAAATCAAGAGACTTAAAAAGAAAAATCAAAACATGAAGTTGCTGCTCCAACAAGAAAGTGAAGAAAAGACCAAGCAAATCAAGACAATTGAAGAAGTAGACAGGCTCCTTGTTGACACAAAGAGGCTCAGAATGAGGAGGCAAAGAAGATTCAAGAAGATCTCAAAAATCAGATTAAGATGAAAGAAGAAAACATTGAGAGATTGGAAGCTGAAATTGTTTCACTCAAAAAGATTGGTAAATCATCAACACTGTTGAATCAAGAAGAGATAAGTCAGAAAAGTTCACTATCTTTGGATGATCTTCTAGCCTCTCAAAAACAATCTTCAGACAAATGTGGAGTTGGCCTAGAAGAAGGTCAATGTTCTAAATCATCAAAAGAAGAACAGCAGGCTCTTAATGGTGATGGCTCAAGGGGTTCTACAACAAAGATCAGAAGTAATGATTTCAAACAGCTGCCTACCTCCAGACAAGCACACTTGACCAGGTCTAATAATACTTTCTTTCATGGTTATTGTTTCGCTTGTAATTACTATGGACACAAAGCCATAAACTGTAGAATGGTTGCTAGAAGAGATTCCAGATTTGCAAATAGGAATTCATTTCTTCCTTTGAGAAATTACAATGTTATTTGTTATAATTGCAATAATTTTGGTCATACTGCAAGATTTTGTAAAAGTGGCATGGTAGATTTTTCTAACAAGGTTGAAACAAAGGACAAGGCTAAAGAGATTCCAATTTCGAGGAAGAAAGAGAAAGAAGTCTCTCTAAAGTCCCTGGTGGTGTAAACAGCTCTTCTTGCACAAGATGAGAAGGATATTTGGTATGTTGATAGTGGTTGTTCTAGACATATGACTGGTGATAAGAATAAATTCCCGACTCTCAAGGAGATAAATGGAGGAAAGGTAAGATTTGGTGGAAATTCTTCAGCACAAGTTATAGGCAAAGGCACACTTGTACTTAATGATGGTGAGACTAAAGTTGAAAATGCTCTATATAAATGACTAAAATATAATCTTTTAAGTGTTAGTCAACTATGTGACCAAGGATATAGTGTGATCTTCAATTTAGATGGTGTGTTATCAGTGAGAACGATAAATATATTGCTGAAGCAAGTAGGGCAGCAAACAACTTGTATATTCTTGATGATGTAAAAAATGAAACTTGTTGTTTGAGTATGTTGGATGAATCCTGGTTGTGGCATAGGAGGTTTGGGCATATGAATTTTGATAATCTTATTCAAATCAGAAAGAAGGAAATTGTTAGAGATTTGCCTAAACTTACTAAACCTTATGATACTGTTTGCAAGGATTGTCAATTGAGAAAACAAACTCGTAGGAGTTTCAAGTCAAAAGAGTACTCAACCACAATGCCTCTAGAGCTGATTCACACTGATTTATGTGGTCCCACAAGAACAACAAGCATGCAAGGTGAGAGGTAGTTTATGCTTCTGATTGATGATTACTCACGTATGACTTGGGTTGCATTTTTGAAGGAGAAATAAATAATCAGATTGGGACAGTAGATACTTTAAGACAAGAAACACCTCTACATGATCAAAATAAGACAATGATCAGAACCTCGTTGAAGACTACTTCAAAGTTTGTTGAGAAAAATCATCCAATCAATAAGATTATGCAAGAGGACAGACCTAGAGCTACAAGAAAGAAGGTAAATTATTGTGAAGATGAAGACATTTCTTTACTCTCCATGTTCGAGCCTAAAACTTATGAACAGGCAGCTGAAGATAAGTCATGGGTAGCAGCTATGAAAGAAGAACTAGATCAAATTCAAAAGAGTGGTACTTGGGAACTTGTCCCAAGGCCTAAAGACAAGAACACAATTTGCACCAAGTGAGTCTTCAGGAACAAACTGAACGAGGATGGTCAGGTGGTAAGAAACAAGGCAAGGCTTGTGTGCAAGGGATATGCACAGGTAGAAGGTATTGATTATGATGAAACTTTTGCTCCTGTTGCACGTTTAGAAGCAATCAGAATTTCCTTAGCATTTGCTTGTTTTAAAGGTTTTAAATTTTTTCAAATGGATGTTAAATCAGCCTTTTTAAATGGTAACTTGAATAAGTGTATGTAGAACAACCAGATGGATTTGTGTTAACAGAAAATCAGAACTATGTATGCAAGCTGAAAAAGGCTCTTTATAGCCTTAAACAAGCACCATGTGCTTGGTATGATAGGTTGGATTGTTATTTGCAGCAACAAGGTTTCAGAAAAGGCAGTGGACAGCAACTTGTATGCGAAAAAGGAAGGTAAACACATGTTGATTGTTGTTGTTTATTTTGATGATTTAATATTTGGGAGTGATTGTGAACAGATGTGTAAGGTTTTTGCATACAGTATGAAGGAGGAGTTTGAAATGTCCATGTTGGGTGAGCTATCTTTCTTTCTTGGCTGACAAATTTATCAATCTAAAAAAAGTATTTTCATCTCTCAAACAAAGTATATTAGAGAAATGATGAAAAGGTTCAGAATGGAGGATTGTAATCCTGTTAATACTCCTACGATAACAGGATGTAAGTTGAGTAAATCTGATATGTCTGCTGATGCTAATCAAACATTTTACAAGTCTATAATAGAAAGTTTGTTGTATGTTACAGCTACTAGATCTGACATTATGCAGGTTGTTGCTTATGTTGCCCGATTTTAGGCTGCTCCTAAGAATACACATGTTCAAGTTGTTAAAAGGATTTTCAAGTATTTGAAGGGTACTATGGATTATTGTATGTGGTATCCTAGAGGTACTAATTTTTCACTTGCAACCTACATTGATGCAGAATGGGGAGGTTCAATTGAAGATAGGAAGAGCACAAGTGGTGGTGCATGTTAAAGTATTGTTCGTTCGTGTTTAATAAACGACGAGACAATCATAAAATATATATATATATAATATAATAATTGAATATATATTAAATTAAAGATATAATATATATTAATATGGTCATGAGTGAAATTATATATATATATATATATACACATATATATATAATATAATATAAAATAAATAAATAAAGTAATGATATATTATTGAATCGAAATATCGACTTAATAGTCGAACACGATTATCGGCATGAGTATTGTGGCTGTTATATATTAACAGTCACGATACTATCGTGACTATTAATATATAACAGTCACGATAGTATTGTGACTGCGCGATATTATTAACAAGCCTTTCACTGTATGCACAGTTTATCATATGCGAATTAAGACATGCATAATCACGATAATTACAATATCTTAGTATGAACGGGCATGACTCATCAATATGATGAGTCATGTCTTTTCATACTTACATCGTTTGGATTCAATATATATAGTCATTGCTTTTGTAGAATCAATCAATCAACAAGGCAATTGTATTCTACCACAGCAATCTAGTTTTTATCTTCTGATCATATTTCCTTAACAATGCATTCTTCCTTGGTGGTTGTCTTGTTTCTTGGTTGAGTAAAAAACAAGCCTCAACTTCTTTGTCCACAGCGGAGTTGAGTATATAGCAGAAGTATCTTGCTACACACAAGTTATTTGGATGAAACATACTTTGCAAGATTTCAAGGTTGAGGATGATCACCCCATCTCTATAATCTGTAATAATACGAGTGCAATTAATATTTCAAAAAATCCTGTTATGCACTCTCGTACTATACATATTCCTATCAAGTATCATTTTTTAAGAGAATAGGTTACTAATGTTGAAGTTTATAGCTGCGAAAGAGTTATTTTCATCCTTATCTTCTTCAAGTGTATTGGATGTATCGGTTCTGTGTTGCTCCTCTTTCATTTGCATTCTTGTCATGTGGAGCTTGTGCATGTGGTTCTTTGACTTCCTTTAAATATGAAGTCCGTCGCATCTCACGGGAGCCTCTTCTTGTTCTATCTATTTCCGTCTCTTCCTTGGTGGTGTCGCTTCCTTCTTTTGTGATAGACTCTTTATTTTTCGGGAGTTATATTATCTTATCATTTGCTATTCATTTCCAAGCGCATATTGTATGTGTTTTTCGGGAGGTGTGTGCTTACCTGCCTATCGTGAGATGAGTGTGTACCTGCCTATCATGAGCTAAGTTCTTGCTTATTCTTTTTGTGAGCTGCGTGTATGCATGCTTGTTGCAAGCTGGGCATATGGTTTCTTATCGAGAGCTATTTGAGTGCTTGTCTATTTGACGCTGGCTGGTTGCTTATGTATCCTGAATCATCCGGATTCTTCTTGCTCAAGTTTATGGTAATTTTTGTATAAAACTATTTTGGTATCCTTAAATTTAGAGATTGTGTTGTATTCTTCTTCTTAGCAGCAGGACTAATATTGATTGATCAATATTATCAATCAATAGTGTGAAGAGATTGTAATTGCATTGAGATTTAAATAAAAAACTTCATCTTTTGTGGGCTGGGTTATTTCCCTCGGAGAGGAGGGTTTTTCCTAGAATAATATTGTTGAGTTGTTGTTCATCTACTTTTGGTTCGAAATTTAACATGGTATCAAAGCCAAGTTTAAGAAAAATGATCCAGAATCAGAAATAGTCGTTATTTCTATTTGTTATTTTTCAGTGATTTTGATTCAGCTTGTAACAATGGTGAATGGTCTGAAAGTAGAAGATAGACTGGATGGGTCATCAAATTTTTCTTCATAGAAATTTAGAATTTTGATCTCTCTCGAGGAAAATGATATTCTTGACTATGTTAACCCTAATGTACCTGAACCTTCTGGAGAAGCTGAGAAAGTTATATGGAAGAAGAACAAAATCATGGCCAAGAAGATTTTGATTGATTCAATTAAAGATCAACTTGTTCCTCTTATTTCTAAGTTGAAGTCTACGAAAGATATGTTTCAAACACTGAAGGACCTGTATGAATTTAACAACACTAGCAGAGCTCTAGTCCTTCGTCATCAACTTCTTCATGTTAATGGCTAGAGGAGAATCAGTGGTTTCATATTTTATAAAGATTACTGAATTAAAAGATCAGCTGAGTGCTATTGGTGAATCAATTGTTGATAAAGATTTGGTGATGCTTGCTATGAATGGTCTTCCTCACTCTTGGGAATCATTCATTCAAGGTGTTAGTGGAAGAGACGGTCTTCCTAAATTCGACAGGTTGAGGGTTGATTGCATTCAAGAAGAATGCAGATTAGAGACTAGAGGCAGTGGTCGCAAATATCATCATGAAGATGATCATGTTCTTGCTACTCATACTTTCAAAGGAAAAGATTGAAGAGGTAATTTCAAAAGGTATAGAGAAAGGAATTCTGATTCAGCTCTTGATGCTAAGAAAAAGGACTTTTCTCAAATTAAATGTTTTAGATATGATAAGTTTGGACACTTTGCTCCTGATTGTACCTCTAGGCCAAAGCCTCAAGCAGTTGTTGCTAATGTTGAGAATTCTTCTCCTCAAAAGGAGTCTAGGGATAATACTGAAGGGTTCTTGTTTATTTCTCCACTCTCCAGTAATATTCCTACAAATAGTGATACATGGTTGATTGATAGTGGAGCTTCTCGCCACAATGCTGGTTATCGTGAACATCTCTTACATCCTTTCAGTTGGAAGCAAGTGTACCTCTTCATCTAAGTGATGTTCTATTTGTTCTTCGTATTAGAAGAAATCTGATTTCTATTTCAGCATTAGAAGACAAAGGATATCATGTTGCATTTACTGATGGAAAAGTTCTTGCCTGGAAGAAGAATTCAAATTTTCAATCAGCTCCGGTTATTGGTGTTCGCCATGATAGTCTCTACAAACTTTCAGCTCATCCTACTCTTGCCTTGGTTCATGATTCATCAAACTCAATTGAGTTGTGGTATAAACATTTGGGTCACTTAAATTTCAAAACATTGTCTTCTATGGAGAAGGTTGTTGATGGTATTCCAAAGCTGAATCAAAATCATGAAGGCGTATGCAAGGGATGCTAGGTAAGAATATTAAAAGTATTTTTCATAGTAGTGAAAGTAGAGCTAAGGAAGTCCTAGAGTTAATTCATTCTGATTTATGTGGTCCTATGTTTGTTGCTTCTCTCAGTGGTTGTTGGTATTATTTTACATTTATTGATGACTTTTCTTGTAAGTGTTGGATATATTTTCTTAAGTCAAAAGAATCTAATGAAGTGTTGTCCAGATTTAAAGACTTTAAAGCTCTTGTTGAAAACTTGTCTAACAAGAAAATTAAGGTTCTAAGATCAAATAATGGAGGAGAGTATGTCTTTGGTTTATTTCATAACTTTTGTATTGAGACTGGGATTAAGAGGGAGTTTTTTGTCCCTTATAATCCTCAACAAAATGGAGCAGCTGAAAGAAAGAACAGGACAATTGTTGAGGCAGTGAAGGCTATGATTCATGATCAGAGTCTTCAAATGTTTTTATGGGCAGAAGCTTGCAGGATAGATGTGTATATTTAAAATTGCAGCCCTTATCATGTTCTAGACAATATTACTCCAGAAGAAGCTTTTACAAGTATCAAACCAGACATCAGTCGTTTTTAAGATTTTTGGTTGCCCTGTTTATATTCATGTTCCTAAAGAGAAAAGATGTAAGCTAGAACCTTTAGGAAAGAAAGGCATTTTTGTTGGATATAGTCAGTCTTCAAAAGCATATAGGATTTATGTTTCAGGTCAAAAGAAAATTGAAATCAGCAGGGATGTAACTTTTGATGAAGACGCAACTTGTAATAAATCTAAAAAAACTAACATGGAACTTGAGTCAAAAGATATTGAGCCTTCTCAAGACATAGACATGACTGTTACTAATCCACCTTCAGCTTTTCAGAGGGAGCATACAGATTTAGAAGAGTTTGTTGATCCAAGTGATCCACTTGGTTCTTTTGATAATTCAGCAGGTCCAAGTAATATTTCAGCTAGTAAGAAAAGACCTCTATGGGCTAGAAACACCCTGGAAGAGGCTGAAAAATATGCAGCCCCTCGTGGCACTTTTAGAGAGAGTAAAAGGCCTCATGAATTTGCAAATTATGTGTCTTTGATGAGTCACACCATTGCTTCAAAACCATCTAATTTTGAAGATTCAAATCAGCAAGTGTAGAAGGATGCCATGATGGAAGAGTACCAATCCATCATCAAGAATGATGTATGGGACATTGTTCCTAGGCCTAAAAATAAATCTATGGTTTCCTCTAAGTGGCTGTTTAAAATCAAAGCATGTGGCTAGAGGGTTCTCACAGAAGGAAGGTATAGATTATGATGAGACTTTTGCTCCAATAGCTCGTTATACCTCTATTAGAACTATCATAGCTATTGCAGCAGTTAAGGGTTGGAGGCTTCATCAAATGGATGTTAAATGGCACTATAGAAGAGGAAGTTTATATAGAGAAGCCAGAAGGGTTTGTTATTAATGACAAAGACTCTCATGTGTGTACGCTGAAAAAGGCCTTGTATGGTCTCAAACAAGCACCACGTGCTTCGTATGAGAGAATTGACAATTATCTTTTGAGCCTGGGCTTCCTAAAGAATGATGTTGATCCAAACTTATACTTCAAGGTATGTGATGAAAAAGTGTTGATTCTTGTGCTCTATGTGGATGATTTATTTCTTACGGGTGATAATGATCTCATTCTCAAATGCAAGGAGTTAGCTTCTGAATTTGAAATGAAAGATCTTGGTCTTCTTCATTATTTCCTTGGGCTTGAGGTATGGCAAAGAGAGAATGAAATTATTTTAAGCCAAGGAAAATATGCAATTGATATATTGAAAAGGTTTGGCATGCTAGAGTGCAAGTCAGTGGTTACTCCTATGGAAGAAAATCTGAAAAAGTTACATGAGGCAGCACTTTCAGATTTAGTTGATCCTTCCTTATACAAGCAATTAATTGGCTCTTTAATGTATTTGGTGAATACAAGGCCTGATATTTGTTTTGCAGTGAATACCTTGAGTCAGTTCATGTGTGAACCAAGGCAACTTCATCTTGTAGCAGCAAAACATATATTGAGATATGTTCGTGGTATAGTGGGTTTTGGTTTAAAATACTCATCATGTGTGGAGCTGAAATTACTAGGCTTCACTGATTCAGATTGGGCAGGTTGTGTACTTGACAGAAAGAGTACTTCAGGATGTTGTTTCAGCCTAGGTTCAGCTATAGTTTCTTGGTGCAACAGGAAACAATCTTGTGTGGCTCAAAGTACAGCTGAAGCAGAATATGTTGCAGCATGTGTGGCTGCAACAGAAGCTGTGGCTTCGAAAATTGATTACAAGGTTGTTTGGACAGCCTTTGGATCCTACAGTGATATTTTGTGATAACCAAAGTTGTGTGAAGCTTTCCGTTAATCCTGTCTTTCATGACAGAACTAAACATGTGGAAATTAAGTATCACTATCTGAGAGACATGGTTCAAAGAAAAGCAATTGAACTTAAGTACATCTCTACAGAGGAGCAAACTACAGACATTCTTACCAAGCCACTTCCAAAGGTGAAGTTTTGTTATTTCACAGAAAAGCTTGGTATTGTTGAGAATGTTGCTCTTGCTGAGAAAGAGTCTCAGCTTTAGTGATTCATTGTATATATGTTAATGAGTTCTTCTCTGTGAGAGAAGTTCGAGGTGCAATCCCTTGTTAATGAGTTCTTCTTTGTGAGAGAAGTTCGAGATGCAATCCCTTATTAATGAGTTCTTCTCTGCGAGAGAAGTTTGAGGTGCAATCCCTTGTCAATGAGTTCTTCTCTGTGAGAGAAGTTCGAGGTGAAATCCCTTGTTTCCACCCTTTGGGAGTAGCTATGGTAGATCCACCCTCTGGGAGTAGCCATGGTGGAAGTCATGTGTGACTCTATGACTTATTTTATGTTATTTTCACCCTCTAGGAGTAGCTATGGTGAATCTTGTTATGCTGAGATAACATTTTTTTGTTTTGAGAAATCTATGATGAGATATTGTTGACACTCTTTTGGATGCAACTAGCCACAGTAGTCATGTTGTAAGAACCCTTTGGTGGCTCTAACTGTTGAACTGTATTATTTTTGTTTTGATGATTCAAAAGAATTCAAAGAAGTAATCTAAAGACAAAAATAAAGGGAAAGCAATGTTGTAGCTAGATGCAATCTTTCAATGAATATATATATATATATGACTGAATTGACTTGAGTAATGCTCCTACAGCTTAGTGGACATTATTACAAACACTTGACATGTTAATTCCAAACTTCCTTTAACTGAAAGAGATGCAAGTAATAACCTACAACAGTTTGTCATTAAGACAAACAGTTGGTATGCACAACTTTATTTAAGTTTGAAAACAATGATTTGTTGATATGAAATGACTAATTACAACTCTGATTGCAATGATGAAATTAGTGACTGTTTATATCACAAAATAAGCTCATATAGATGCCCTAATGACTGATATGAATTTTCATACTTATGCTTCAGACTTACAATGTAAATACTTGCATATATGAAGAATAAAACCTGGAATGAACTGCAGGTCTGAAAACTGTTATGACGGCAAATTTTGGAACTGCAAACCAACAATCAAAGTCCCATAAATATTCTCCTACAAGAATGCAATCTACACTTGACAAACTTTAACCATTGCTTGATATAAACCCCAGGTGCCAAGAGGAAGGTACTGTAGCAACTACTGTTCACAAGTGTTGTAGCGTCACTATTCACGGGTATTGTAGCAACTATTAAATAGTAAAAATCTGATATAGAATGCTTGCCAAGATTGAATCTCAAGGTCTATTGTAGATTTACCTTTCAATCCTTCAAACCCTAGATGAAATTCTTCACTTTTAAACACAAATAAAAATCCTGAATGAAGCTCTCTTGAATGCCAAATTCACTGGATATTTCACAAACTCAAATGTCTGCAACACTGAAGATTTTTCGTTCTCCAATAGCGGCTGCAAGTAGAAACCCTCATTCTCCAAGAAAGAGCGAAAATCAACCAAAGTTCAATAATAATCATAAAAAATGTATTCAGAATGAGCTCTTAAGTCTCTTTTATTCTTTTCTTGTGGGAGCTCAAACACTTTCCTGGTCAATGTGGGATAAAAGATATATTCCTACTTTTAATTTTTTTCACTTAAAACTCTATAGTTGGTTCACAAATAATTCTTTTAAAATTAATTGTTCACTTGGCCCCATCTATGATAAACTGACACTTCATTTAAGTGACTTAAGTTATAATATAAAATTATATTATAACTTTACAATATAAGCTCAAAACTATTAATATTTATTTTAGCCAAATAAATATTAATATCTCCATTATTACTCATCATCTTTGCACGCCGTCTAAACTGGGAGCTAACGTGATCAAGCCGCATACGACCATACCCCACTTCTAAAAATAGTTGGTGTCCCTCTCTAACCCCCTCAAAAGTTACTATAAATAGCATTTACTGCATACAGAGTCCTGGAGACCTCAAACGAAAGCCAAACCTGCAAAACCTTGACCACTGAAGAAGATGCATCCCTCAAAGGACCCTCTAACCAACCTCATTAGCCTACGAGGGACAAAATAATAGGCTAATCCCTCAAACTCTGATGCTCATGAAAATGGGGACATTACAGGTGACTAATTGAATAACTCTCTCTTGCTAAGAGGGAGTGTTGAAGTTTATAGCTGCGAAAGAGTTATTTTCATCCTTATCTTCTTCAAGTGTATCGAATGTATCGGTTCTGTGTTGCTCCTCTTTCATTCTCATTCTTGCTGTGTGGAGTTTGTGCGTGCGGTTCTTGCCTCCGGCATCGATGTGTAGTTTCTTCCTTGCATCTCTTTGACTTCCTTTCAATATGAAGTCCGTCACATCTCACCGGAGCCTCTTCTTGTTCTATCTGTTTCCATCTCTTCCTTGGCGGTGTCGCTTCCTTCTTTTGTGATACTCTTTATTTTTCGGGAGTTATATTATCTTATCGTTTGCTATTCTCTTCCAAGCGCATTGTATGTATTTTTCGGGAGGTGTGTGCTTACCTGTCTATCGTGAGCTGAGTGTGTACCTGCCTATCGTGAGTTGAGTGCGTGCTTGTTCTTTCTATGAGTTGAGTGTATGCTTGCCTGTTGCAAGTTGGGTGTATGGTTGCTTATCGAGAGCTATTTGAGTCCTTCTCTATCTAACGCTAGCTGGTTGCTTATGTATCGTGAATCATCCGGATTCTTCTTGGTCAAGTTTATGGTAATTTTTGTATAAGACTATTTTGGTATCCTTAAATTCAGAGATTTTGTGTTGTATTCTGCTTCTTAGCAGCAGGACTAATATTGATTGATCAGTATTATCAATCATTAGTGTGAAGAGATTGTAATTGCATTAAGATTTAAATAAAAGACTTCATCTTTTGTGGGCTGGGTTGTTTCCCTCAGAGAGGAGGGATTTTCCCAGGATAATATTGTTGAGTTCTTGTTGTTCATCTATTTCTGGTTCAAAATTTAACAACTAATCAGGTTGTTAAGTTGGAATATGTGTCTACCAAAGAACAGATTGCAGATGCTTTTACAAAGCCTTTGCCAAACGAGACATGTGAACAATTGAGACAACAATTAGGAGTGGTTTCACTCCACCATTGATGAGTTGCCTATCTCAAGGTGAGTGCTTCATTGGTTCATCTCTTCAGCCCTGTTTCAGTTTTTTTTTTATCAGTTTGGATGCAGTTTGGTTACATGTTGTTTCAGTCATTGATATCAAAGGGGTAGTAGTAAGACAGGGGGAGCAGCTTGTTTCAGTGAAGTTTTTGGTTTCTATCTCAGGCTTGTTGCAAATTGGGTTGCCATCAATGACAAAAAGGGGCAGATTGTTAGACATTTTGTCATGGGTGTCATTGAGGAGCCTGACCAGCTTGAGGAGCTTGAGGAGCTTGAACAGTTTAACCTGCTTGAGGAGCTTGGCCTGCTTGACCAGCTTCAGCTGCTTGAGCTGCCTGTGTGTCTACTTGGTTGAGCTAGTTGCTTGTATGCCTACTTGGTTGAGCTAGCTGCTTGAGTGTCTACTTGTCATGTGCTAGCTGCCTGCCTAATTGTTTACTTGTCATCTTTCCTGCCATGTCATCCTTTGAATTCAAAAAAGAATTGGTTTACTCACTATTTATGCTCTAAATTAATGGACGGCATCAAAAATTAAACATTGGCGTTAATTATTTCTCCTTTATATCGACGGCAAAAGTCAGGGAGTGGGAATGGGAGCTGCTGTTAAAAGAATACATAGTGTGCGATAACCTTTTTGGCTATGAGTGAACATATCAATGCATTATAAGAGCTGCATTAATTGTGGACTATTTTTGGAGCTATGTAGACAATGGTCATTACTTAAGCTGCTGGGTGTTTCAGATGAAACATGGAATTATGTGTATCATGAAAGTCGCATATAATTAAAAAGGAAACTGGATAGAGTCGTAGCTGCCACAGATTTAAAAACAATGATATATATACTATTTTGAGAGAGTGCTCGCTGTTTTTAGAAAAACATGGGGTTCAAACAGCAGCTGTATGTTATCGAGTGATAGGATTATGGTGCGTTATTCTTTTCTGTGCTGTGCGAGTTGAGGTTTCAGAACAAGTCTATGGGCAGTGATATATTCTTTTTAGAGCTATTTTGGACATATATATGTGCAGCGTTATTATTCGGGGCAATTTTTTTTTTTTCTGGAGTCGAGTTTATCAGAGCTGTGTGTATGGTGAAGAAGTATTATTTCAGTTTCAGTGATTTTTGAGTTATATTTTGGAGTTGGTGCTCTACTTGAGGTTGGTACCTTTAGCATATGGAGTTGGTGCTTTAGTCAATGTGAGTTGGTGCTCACTCTTGTAACTTGGGTTGGTGCCCACTATTTGTTAATGAAAGTATTTTTAATGCCTTGATTTTTCACCCGAAAGGGTTTTCCACGAGATATATCTGGTGTCTTCATTTTGTGATTGTTCTTGATCCTATATCTTTGCTCAAGTGTTTTAATTTAGCTAAAATTTCATAAATATCAGCAGTACTGATTCACCCCCCCCACCCCCCTTTCAGTATTGCTTAATTGTTCTTCAATTGGTATCAGAGCCTTGGGTCACAGGTTTGAGTCTCCCTTCAGTGGGTGCTGAGGGGGAGATTGTTGACTTGGTGGTCAGCACCTCCTTGGGGCCTCGTGACATGGCTTAACCGCCTCCCGTGGGTCAAGTTAAATTTGGTGTTTGTATCCGGCATTGATAGTTCGAGCTTTTGGTGCAACGGCAAATGATTCCAACACTTGCCCCTTCTCAAAATTAGGGGCTACATACTTGAATACTCTATGGTCCTAACCAAAAAATAGTCGATTTTGAGTGTGTGCCTAAACTCTTCCTTCCTCTATTTCAGTCTGTGTTTTTCTCACATATGGTGTAGCTTTTGTGAGTTTATTATATAATGATTGCAAGTGTAGGGCATCCCCACAAACAAACATTGAATTATCTTTCTCAAGAAATAACTTCAAGATGGTTGTACTTTAGCCAAATTGAACATTCAAAATGACTCCACACTTCCAACTTGTGCTCTAAGGAGAAATATGTAGATCTTTGTCGAAGGGCTTTTCTATTGGACTCTCCTTGTCGTGTACCTTATAGACCCTAAAATCAAATAATTAAACTTATTCCACCCCAACTTGAGTAGTTCACACAAGCTACAATTTTAGGAAAATAAACTCCTAAAAAATCTCAACCAGTCAACATTTTTATTTTTAGGAGAATTGTGCAATTGACAAGTGTAAATCAATCAAATTCCCGCGAAACCTTCAAAAAGATTTTAAAAAACTACTTATTGAACATGAAAGCAACATAGAAACAATTTGCCTCCCATAGACATTTAGTTACCCACAAAAAGTTTTAAAAAAATTATATCACAAAAATTTCACATAATTAAGTTTAGCATGACGCATATGTGTATAACATGGCATACCAAGTGACCATTGATAATGTGGATAGCCCTCTCGCCTAATGCATTTTGTTCCCAACAAAAAGTTGACAAAATTTATATCACATAAATGTTACATAACTAAGGGTAATATGAAGCATACATGTGTATAACATGGCATACCAGTTGACCGTTGATAATATTGATGGCCCTCTCGCCTAATGCATACATTTCCTACCAATTATTATACACCATAAAAAGATGTGTGTTAATATAACCTAGTTAAATCAATTAAATGATATACAAACCTAGCAGAATTATCATAAATTGCATGGGCTGAATAGATACCTTTTATTAGATGTAACGATCACAAACATCAAAATAAATTAAAAGTAGTTTAAAAAGGGGAAACAACCATTACCTTGGTATGGATTTAAGGTGAAATTGACAATAAGTTGACAGAAAAGTGAAATTGAAGTTACCTGGGGATGTACTTGAGCCCAAAAACTTGCTACTTGGAATGAAGATTGCCTAATAAAATCATGTTGTTACACACCTTCAATTCAGCACATGTCAGTTGATTCAACAAACAAAACGCTTTTGGTTTTGCATAAATCAGATCACTACTAAAAAAAACCCACGTCAAAAAACTGGCAATTAACTACAAAACTTAAAAAAACAAATTGCAAACTGCAGCTCAGAAGTGATAATTTTCCCAAAGCCACCTCATAATTTTTGTGATCGCTCCTAAGCCCAAATGCCCTGTACAAATGGTTGAGTACATTTCCTTCAGAATTTGGTCACACCCTTTGTGAAATCACTACCCTGTTACTATGAACCTGAAATGGAAGACAAGGGTACAGCTCAATTGTATGATATCATTATTTTCCTAGAGCCAATACGTACAAGACTTCAATAATATTTTCATTTTTCAATCAGGAAAGAAAAAATAATAATTGATATTGATCAAGTACTAGGGACTGTGTAAACTTCATATCTCTGAATACCTGAAACGTAGTATCACTGATTTCTGATTTTTCTCAAAGCCAAAACAGCAATGGTTTTTCATAAATTTTATAATTACTTGTGAGTGGTGAAATGAAACAAACCATTGATTAAAGAAATGATAACAGAAGTTTACATAAATCAAATAGTCATTAGAAAAATTAAATATGTTCCCTCCATGTTATATTGACAGTGTAAAATCCCATATAGCTTGCAACTTTCCTTATGAAATTTCTAATAAGTTCCAAAAAGTAAAACAAAACAAACCATTCTTTGAAGAAATGATCATAAAGGCTTATATAGATCAAGTGGCCATAAACAAAACAAAATATGCTCTCTATATGTTATTTTCATCATGTAAAAGCTCACAGCTTCAGATTTCCCCATCAAACAAAAATTAGTTGTCTACATACACATAAGATAGCTAAAAGAAGGTTTCACCATTGAGACACCAAAAGCAACTGTGGTTGGCCACAATAACAACATATATCTAATTAGCAAATAGCATAACTAAGAAGAAAATAAAACTATAAACAAAATATTCTGAATTGCAAAAAAAAAAGTCAGTATCCACTCACAAATATATGATTTGGTTACTCAAACCATCACCAACCCAATATAACATTATACCAGAACTGCTCCAAAACTGCTCTCCATGTAGTACATCAAAGGCCAATTTTATATGCACCACCAAGCTAGTGGTATACCAAAGAAGAAATACACTTAGTAAACAAAATACTCTGAGCTGCAATGTAAATCAATATGAATTCACCAAAATATGGAGTGCATAATCAAACTAGAACTTGATTTCAAGGGATATTGTGTGACACTAAAATCAATTATATAGAAAGTTTTGGAGTTTTCCAAAAAATTCAGAATTTTATAATAATAAAAAATTCATAATTATGCATGCCTTTCTACTGGATCATGGGATTCAAACTACAAGAATTAAGAACCCTTCATCATGCAATACCAATTCTAAGCATTCCAATGTGATGAGCCTAAGTGTGCCTCATCCTTAAACCATCAATTTTTAATCAATTTCTATGCAAATCATGAGTTTAGCATTTTGTCAAACAGTTGGCAGGCGACTGGCACTGACTCTTATACTGAATTTGCTGATAAATTTTCCTTAATAATTCCAAATTCCTTTGCATGCGAAAATAATATTATGACAAATCTCCTTCATTAAATTATTCAATCTCTATTCAGTT
>MU223830.1:1480757-1494433 GCA_018584345.1 Thuja plicata | reverse complement strand
AGGAATTAAATATCTGGTTGCTTTTTGTGACTGGTTTTCTTGAGGACGTAGCCCCTTGAGAAATTCGAGAAACTGGACGTAGCCCCAACATTCTCATTTGTGGTGGAATCATTCAGATTTCATATTTGAGCTTCTTGTGTAAGTAGACGAATCACACATCTCTGCATTAATATGCTGGTTTATTGAATTACTTTACAATTACCGTAAGGGCATACTCAGTCAAAATACAGGGAGTTGGATACTTCGAAATCTCCTTGGCAAAATATTCAAAGCCACAGCAAGTCGTGGCAAGAGAGAACACACCTCAGTTGTACACTCAGTACACCAGAGCCAAGTCTTTGATCTGCTACTTCAATAGCACTGGCCAATGGTCTATCTTGAGTCTTTACGGTTATTAGAAACATAACGTCTATCAGCATTGTGAGTAGACAGACCCGCGGGTAATACTCTTATCGCAATCATGGTGGTGAGAAACAGTTAATCTTACAGCCGTTAGCTCTCATCAGGTCAGACTTTAGCACACACGGGTTGAGCCCCAAGCACGACTCCTTCACCAGCCGTGTTTAACACAGCAAGGAACGCATTATGGGTTGACGGGTTTTGGTTTGGCGGTGTGGTAAGATGAAGGATACAGTGGTCTCGACAGCAGTTAGTTGTGGAAGTAGACTACAGTCACGTCATCCCTCTACAGACGTGATACGCGCAGTAGACTGGAAGTAGCGTTTTGGTTCGTGGTTGTTGTCTGTGTAAGTGGTGCCGAATCATGCCAGACTTCGCTGGAATCTTCAAGCTGTTCCAAAGGTGCATGTGAAACTACCTTTCTCCCTTGGAGGCATTTACTTGTATATCCGCGTTTTTTAAAACATTGCTAGCGTGTTCATGCTGACAATGAAATAATGGAATTAGTGATTGTAATGTAAGTAAGACTTTGCAATATATAAGTTTTGCTTGTTTAATTAAGAAGTTCCAGCAGTAGTGGATTAGTCATATTGGTGTATTGTATTCCTACTATCAATGATTAAAGTGATCAAGAGCGATCTATTTAAGTCATGCACACCATAAGAATAGTGTCAACTCCCAAGGATTGGAGAGTTTGCAGTCTTTGCCTGGAAACAACAAGCTAGAAACATTACAGTGGTATCAGAGCCTTGATCTTGCCATCCTAGTGGGGTTATTATAATCAGATTTTCAGTCTGAACCAGTAGTAGCCATGTTAGCCAGATATGCATAGCAGGCATAGGATACCCGGATTTAGACATAACAGGGTTGAGCAGGAACAGACAGATTCTTCCGTACAGGTTGACATTGAGACCAATCATACAAAAAACGAGGAGTGTGGGAGAATGGCTAAGGAGGCAGATAGAGAGGCCAAGGAGAATATGAGACAGATACGAGATGGACAGGACCATATTACAGATGTATTACACCAGCTTACAGGGGTTATCCAGCAATTATCAGTTACAGTTAGGAGACCCACTAGTCATCACAGTACTGGAGGCACTACAGCGGGATCACCTAGGGCAGTCAGGGCCCCCACTCGTACGTACTTGTACGTCTGATAGGCCCCTTATGCCAAACTTTGTGGATAATAATGCAGGGGAAGAGGTAGCACCACCAGAGGCCACAGGCATTCTTCCAGAGAATTTGATGACCATGCATGACGAGTGGAATATGTTACCAAACCATGTCAAAGCAGATTTGACTTTTCCACAGTACATGGTTCAGAAGAGAGAGTTTGGTAGGAACCAGCAAGACAGGAGACCCACGGGTCCGAATAGGGACTTGAAACATGCCGTGAACAAGTTGACTCTCCCTACATTTGATGGCAGCGGTAGGACATCCGCTAGAGCTTGGATCCACAAGCTCGATACCTTCTTGACTCTCAAACCCATGTCGGAGACTGAGGCAATTAAATTTGCCACACGCATTTAGAGGGAGCCGAATATGATTGGTGGCATCACGGCCTTGTCACGCAAGATCGCGGATTGATTGCTTCCTACGAGATCTTCAGCACGAGATTGATCACTCGTTTTGATAGGAAAGACATCGAGATCTACTACAGGGAGTTAGCTCAGCTCAAACAGAGTGGGTCATTAGAACATTACATTGATGAGTTTCAGAGGATCTCCATCATGGTTCCAAACACAACAGAAAAGAGAAAAGTAATGTTACTCATTGAGGGCTTGTATGATAAATTCAGAGGGTTGGTTAGAGTTCTCAAACCAGACACCTTGGATGATGCTATTAAGTTAGCTCATGATTTGGATTCACCATCCTCCATTTTACAGCCACCTAAGAAACCCTTCAAGGGATCCTCTTCATTTCAGAAAAGTAAAAATCAGAATAAGAGTGTGCCTCCCAGGCTGGATTTTGAGACTAGAAATGAGTTGAGGAGGAGGAAGTTATGCTTTACTTGCAGGGAGCCTTGGACTCCATATCACAGGTGCCTTGGGAAAGGCAAACTTCATTATATTGAGGTAGCTTCTGAGGATGAGTATGAGCAGTGTGAGGGCAGCGATGAGGAGGACAGCGGTGAGGAGACTCACGTAGAGCCATCATCAGAAGGAAAGAAGAAGAAAGCCCCCCACGAGCAACCCCCGGGTACTTTAGCATCCCTTTCAGGGATTCCTACATGTCACCCCTTTCGTCTGAAAGGAGTAGTTAGAGGGCAGAGGATTGTTTGCCTTTTAGATACAGGTGCTACACACAATTTTATCAGCACAGGTATGGTCTCCAGGAGAAGGCTACAGGTAGATGACATTCTAGAGTTTGAGGTCAAGGTGGCAGGAGGGGACTTATTGAGTTGTACAGGGAAGATCTCGGGTCTTCCAATACACTTTGGAGATTACCTTCTAGAGGCAGACTTTTATGTCATTGACCTGGACAGTTTGGATGCAATTTTGGGTATGTAGTGGTTGCAGACCCTAGGGAGGTACACCATTGATCACAAGCTGAAACAATTAGAGTTTATACAGGGTGATCAGCAGGTGATTATTAAGGCCATGCCAGATGGCGGGCCTAGATTAGTATCTACTCACAGGATGGAGGCCATCATGAGACATAGTGACATGGAGTGGGCAGCCCAGTGCTTCGTATCCTCCAAACCCACACCGGATTCAAGACAGCAGGTTCATTTTGATGTTCAGAAGGTGCTTGATAAGCACAAGCGGGTTTTTGAGGACATTCCGCCAGGCATACTTCCAAACAGGGGATTTGAGCATATCATAGAGATGGAGGAGGGCGCTAAGCCCGTTATTACTACACCTTATTGTCATCCGAGGCACTATAAGGAGGAGAGAGAAGACGATAAAGGAGCTCCTTGACATGGGACACATCAGGCCCAGTTGTAGTCCCTTCGCTTCTTTAGTGGTATTAGTGAAGAAGAAGGATGGTACTCTTCGCATATGTATTGATTACCATGCACTGAATAAGAGGACCATTAAGAATAGGTACCCTATTCCCCGGATTGATGAGCTGTTAGACGAGCTACATGGGGCAGTTTATTTCTCGAAGATTGATCTTTGATCGGGGTACCATCAGATAAGTGTCCAGGAAGAGGATGTCCATAAGACGGCATTCAGATGTCACTACGGGCACTACGAGTTTTTAGTGATGCCATTTGGGCTCACTAATGCACCAGCCACCTTTCAGTCTTGCATGAATCATTTATTCAAGAAACAACTACGCAAGAGTGTTTTGGTATTCTTTGATGATATCTTGGTCTTCAGCAAGACTTGGGAGGAGCACTTGAGGCACTTGGATGAGGTTCTTAGCATCATGGAGAGCCAGTCTCTATTTGCGAAAGAATCCAAGTGTGAGTTTGGATTGACAGAGATCCTCTATCTGGGTCATGTGATAGGGGCAGATGGAGTCAAGGTCCATCAGGAGAAGATACAGGCAATCCGGGATTGGCCACCACCTCGGAATGTGTCAGACTTGAGAGGGTTCCTGGTGTTATGTTCTTACTACAGGAGGTTTGTTAAGGGATTCTCTCAGACAGCAGCACCCCTCACCGATCTCACTCAGAAAGGGGCTTTCAGGTGGACAGATGAGACAAAGGTAGTCTTCGATAGACTCAAGACTGTCATGAGCACGTGTCCGGTTTTAGCACTACCGGATTTCTCTCGTCCGTTTGTTTTAGAATGTGATGGCTCTAGTAACAAAATTGGTGCAGTATTGATGCAAGACAGGCATCCCATTGCTTACGAGAGCAGAAAACTTAAGGACAACGAGAGATTGTACTCCACTTATGATAAGGAAATGCTTGCCATCATGCACGCCTTAGCTAAATTCAGGCAGAATTGGTGGGTGGCAAGTTCACAGTTAAAACGGATCACAACAGCTTGCGATACTTCCTGGAATAGAAAGAGTTGAACGAGAGACAGCAGAAATGGGTTAGTAAGATCCAGCCGTATGATTTTGACATTATGTCAAGGGCAAGAATAACATTGTGGCTGACGCACTTGCTAGGAGACCCTCAGATGTAGCTTGTTGTGTTCTATCCGAGGTTTCCGCAGATTGGAAATCCCACTTGCTGGTTGAGTATTCTAAAAATACTCAAGCATGTCTGATATTGGACGGGCAGCTTCCAGATAGTAGGTATAGGGTAATGAATGATATCATATTCTATAAGGATAGAATTTACCTAGTGCCAGATTCTAAGCTTAAAGCTAAGATATTGATAGTTGTTCATGATGCACCCACAGCAGGACATCCGGGTTTTTTTAAAACCTACAGACAACTTAGAGAGAGGTTCTCATGGAAGGGCCTCAAGGACGATGTCCTCCAGCATGTCAGAGAGTGTCAGACTTGTCAGCAGAACAAGTCTGAACACGAGCACCCGGTCGGCTTACTTCAGCCCCTACCCATTCCTGGCCAGAAGTGGGAAGGTATTTCGATGGATTTCATTACGGGGTTGCCGAGAGTACAGGGCAAGGACAACATTTATGTGGTAGTGGACAGACTTACGAATTTTTCTCACTTCTTTGCCATTTCAGCAGATTGGTCAGCTGCCCACGTAGCTGAATTATTCTTCCAAGAGGTCTTCAGGCTGCATGGTCTTCCCAAGACCATCGTTAGTGACAGGGACGGTAAATTTCTCAGTACCTTTTGGCAGGAGTTGTTCAGATTGGCAGGCACGGAACTAACCCCCAGCACCAGTTACCACCCGCAGACAGATGGCCAGACAGAGATAATGAACAAGTGGGTGGAAGGTTACCTCAAAAATTATGTAGCAGGGCAGCAGAGGGCCTGGGTCAGATGGTTGTATTTGGGGGAGTTTTGCTACAATTCCACCTACCATATGACGATTGGCATGTCGCCATTTTGAGCGCTCTATGGCAACGAGCCATTATCTTTCATAGACTTGGCTCTTCAGGATAGCAGGGCACCGATTGCGAGGGACTGGCTTCACGACCATCAAGATATCCTTAAGTCTCTCAGGGAGAACATTCAGAGAGCACAGAAGCAGCAAAAGATGTATGATGATCGACACAGGGTAGAGCAGACTTTTGAGGCAGGGGATTTGGTTTACCTTCGTCTCCAGCCATACAGGCAAAGTTCTCTGAAGAAGAGTGGATCAGAAAAGCTCAAGCCCAGATTGTATGGTCCCTACCGCATCTCCAGGAGGGTGGGTGAAGTGGCTTATGAGCTCGAGCTGCCAGCCGATAGCCGGATCCATAATGTTTTCCATGTATCTTGCCTCAAGAAGGCGATAGGGCAGCAGATAGTTCCTTCAGTTGGACTACCCCCACTTGATGAAGAGGGTAAATTGGTTTTGGTGCCAGCCGAGGTAATCGAGGTCAGAGAGAGGAAGCTGCAGAACAAGACCATCAGAGAGTACTTGATTCGATGGAAGGACTTACCGATAGAGGATGCTACCTGGGAGGGTGAGTCTATTCTGCAGCACCCTGCATTGAGATTGCTTGAGGGCAAGCAATCCCCGAAAGGGAGGACTGTAATGTCCCCAATCCCGTAGTAGGCCAGTTTGGCGCCAATTTAGTCTATCCTCCCCATCCGGATAGGCTAAAGGCTTCTTTCAGAGGATGCCAGCCAGTCACATGCTTTAGTGGGCGAGCTTTTAATATTTGGGCCTATTTTATAAAAGTAAAGTCACTTTACTTTATAAAAAGATTTTATAAAGTCACTTTATGACTTTAAGTTACTTTATTTTTAAAAGTGACTTAAGTGACTTAAAGTAACTTAAGTAGGCATTTTATCCCATATTGCTTGCGTTTTGGAGTTTTCCCTCACTTCGAGGTTATAAAAGAAACAAGCTTTCTTGGGAAAAGCACCATGAGATAATATAAACAAGGAATTAAACATCTGGTTGCTTTTTGTGACTGGTTTTCTTGAGGACGTAGCTCCTTGAGAAATTCGAGAAACTGGACGTAGCCCCAGCATTCTCATTTGTGGTGGAATCATTCAGATTTCATATTTGAGCTTCTTGTGTAAGTAGACGAATCACACATCTCTGCATTAATATGTTGGTTTATTGAATTACTTTACAATTACCGTAAGGGCATACTCAGTCAAAATACAGGCAGTTGGATACTTGGAAATCTGCTTGGCAAAATATTCAAAGCCACAGCAAGCCGCGGCAAGAGAGAACACACCTCAGTTGTACACTTAGTACGCAAGAGCCAAGTCTTTGATCTGCTGCTTCAGTAGCACTGGCCAATGGTCTATCTTGAGTCTTTACGGTTATCAGAAACAAAACGTCTATTGGCATTGTGAGTAGACAAACCCGCGGGTAATACTCCTATCGCAATCATGGTGGTGAGAAAGTTAATCTTCCAGCCGTCAGCTCTCATCGGGTCAGACTTTAGCACACATGGGTTGAGCCCCAAGCACGACTCCTTCACCAGCAAGGAACGCATTATGGGTTGACGGGTTTTGGTTTGGCGGGGTGGTAAGAAGAAGAATACAGTGGTCTCGACAGTAGTAAGTCGTGGAAGTAGACTACAGTCACGTCATCCCTCTGCAAACGTGATACCCGCAGCAGACTGGAAGCAGCATTTTGGTTCGTGGTTGCTGTCTGTGGAAGTGGTGCCGAATCATGCCAGACTTTGCTGGAATCTTCAGGCTGTTCCAAAGGTGCATGTGAAACTACCTTTCTCCCTTGGAGGTATTTACTTGTATATCCGCGTTTTTTAAAACATTGCTAGTGTGTTCATGCTGACGTTGAAATAATGGAATTAGTGATTGTAATGTAAGTAAGACTTTGCAATATATAAGTTTTGCTTGTTTAATTAAGAAGTTCCAGCAGTAGTGGATTAGTCATATTGGTGTATTGTATTCCTACTATCAATGACTAAAGTGATCAAGAGCGATCTATTTAAGTCATGCACACCATAAGAATAGTGCCGACTCCCAAGGATTAGAGAGTTTGCAGTCTTTGCCTGGAAACAACAAGCAAGAAACATTACACTTAATTACTTATTTATTTACTAGACAAGAGGGGACATTACATCTACATGCAATGTTATGCTTCATTAGAGGGATTTAACTAATATGAGTGCATTGATGACACGTGAACAAATATGCTCGAGTTAATAAACTTAACTGTAATTTGTTTTCCTATTCCTGAATTATTATAGGGATATTAACTACTTCTGATATTTGTCCTTCCCCATGGAAAGGTAAAGAACTCATCCAATCATGTATACTCATAATTTGAACAAAAACTAGAATTTTATGTACAGAGCTCTGATGAAAGGTATTTGGCCTTCTTATCATCAATCAAATAAGCTCATTGGTTGGTACCAATGAAGCTGTAGACTGGGTCGGTTTTGACTGAAACTGTAATGACAATGAGCACTTTGAAACATAAATCATCCTTCCACTGAGTGTCATATAGTGAAGTGGAGTAGTGTGCAAACATTGGTGGTGAAAACAGCCTATTGTCACTAAAAGAGGTTGTTGTATAAAAGACTCCAGAAAAGCATTAACCAACCAGACCACAGAAAAGCATTAACCGGAGACCACACAATAGAGCCACTAAGAAACCTTAAAATAGATATTGCATAGCTGAATTTTCCTCTCAAGTTCCTAAAGTACTCAACTGAGTATGCATCTATCCTACTTCTATAAGCCACTTTTTCCTATTGAGGTTTGCGCCTTGTGTCAAAGAAGGACTAACATATTGAAGTAATTATGACAGGATTTAAAAATGCTTTTTTGAAAAATATTCAATTTAAAATGAAAACTTAAAGCTCTATGAGCTATAGATGTAACGTCCCTTTTCAACACTCTTATGAACCCTACCATTTTTTTTAAGTTTCCTGTCTATGCAATACTTGAAATGTATGGAATTTTGAAGAGCAACAAACTAAACATCATATTAATTATTGAAACTCTTGGCATATCAATATCATTATTATTGAAAAGAACGGATCATGTACTTTCCATAAGTAACAGACATCTGTAAACTCAGTCAATCAATTTCGCAATGGCTGAAGTCATAACCACCTATGCATTCTTGCAATAAGAGACAAATCCCTGAAACAATTAGCTACTGAAAAAGCACTTGCAAAATATGTTTTACTCTAGCTGTTATGACAATCTGCAATTTTAGGGATAATGTGAGGATGACATTGAAAAAGAAAAAAAAAATTGAAAACCGGTAGAGAAAGGGACTTGCCTTTTCTAGTTGAGGGCATAGATGCTGAAAAAAAGCCTTAGAATTGCTTTACCTAAAATCAATGGCTGAATACTACAGCGAAACACGGCAAAGCCAAGCAAATTTGACAGTTTAGCGATTTCTACAATCATGCATGCTATCTGCATTTGGTGCCATTATAACCCAAGTAAGGCGAAGAAAATGAAAACAAGCAATTTCCTTTGAGCTAAACTACTATGTAATTTTAAAAAACTACCAAGCAAACAAACAGAGCATCAGTTGGATATGTAAAACTCTGACATAAATATCCCCAACTCGAGGAACAAAAAGGATAAGCTGGGAAAATGAGGCAATGCAGAAAACATTACATACAATTCAGCGTTAGCTCCTGAAGTGTAGCCAGGCTGTAGTTTAATGGCTGCATTGAAGGAGCCTGGATTATATGCCTTTAAAGACTTGAACCCACTTTCTGCATTCATTCAAGGATTAAATTTTTTGCAATATCAACAATTGTTGCAAACTGTGAAAGGGTTGAATGCAAGCATAAGAATCTTAAAACAATCAAACGATTACCTGACTGCCTGCCAAGCCAGATAGTTATCTGAGATTTGTACTGTGACACTGTTTCATGCTCAGGTATCCAAAGATTGTTGAAATCCTCACTAACAAAGAACTTTATAAAACTGAAACAAAATCCTTTATCTATAAATCTTAAATAGACCACAACACAAATCAATTCTGCCATTACCTATAACACATTTAAAATAAATTAAAGTCATAATAATAAGCACCTATTGTAATTAAAGAGAACAGTAACAATGTTCAATGACTAATTAAAAAACTAAGGGTCAAAATACTTAACAAGTGCTCTCTCTTCTGTGCTCAGCTCTTCTGCTCATTATCTTCATCCAAAGTGAAATTACGCATATTGAAACCCAAATGAGGAAAAAAGTTCACACAAAAATTTGAAGCTAGGAAAATGCACAAAGAACAAGGGAGCGTAGAATACTTTGCAAAGTTTTCTACTCACTCCTCTCTACGCCTTATTCTTCAGTATGCCTTCTGGATAGACTGGGAAGTGAAAGCATTAACAAGTTTGTGCAAAACAAAATTAATAGAAATAGTTCCATCCAAAGATACAGACAGGAAAATGTCAAACAAATTCAAAATAAATAGAAGAGCCCAGACAAAAATTCAAAACACACACGCCGAAGAAGACTCAAAATTACATTTGAAATGTCAGAGGGATGCACGCCATAGGATAAACATTTGTTTCTTTGTTGGCACACTTTTCGAGACAAGATTTATTACATTTGGTTGAGGTGAAAACATTACACTCCACCTATGTAGGCACAGAGTAATAAACAACACATTTAAAAAACCATGGGTATTGAAGGAGAAAATAAAATCAACATAAAGACTACCTTTTCAAAAATAATAGGACCTCTTAAAAATCCAATTCCTCATCTATCCCTGCTTAAAGCCTCAAACTATCCATCATTGATATTCAAGAACAAACATTACAAACAAAATGAAACAAAAAATAAGGGGATTCCAAATAACTTTCAAATTAAAGAGAAAATGTGCCTCCTCAAAAATTCCCTTTCCATTTTGTTTGATAGTATATTGACACATATGAAAAAGAAAACACTACCAAGAAGAGAGAGAGAGAGAGAGAGAGAGAGAGAGAGAGAGATTATTGTCCTAAAATTGGAACTAGTGATAGTTGGCCTATGTGGGGATGGAACAAGCTTTTCTATCTAATTTAGAATCTTTGGGAGAGACGAAAAGGCAAGTCTTTAAAAGAGAGACGGGATCATGTACCGATTTCGGAACAACACCTCTCCTTTCGACTCTGACATCCCAATCACGAAATCTCTTGCAAAGCAGGGCAAGAGAAAAACCAATTCCAATATGATCAACAAACAGTAAAGAAGAGGAGAGCAACCTTGCACCTCATCCAAAATACCCAAGGCTTGCTCCTTTCTCGAGAATTGGGTATTCCTCAATGCTTCGCAGATAGTATCCTTCTAACTGGGGCGGGATCCAACCAAACAACGATCAATGCCAATGACCCTGACTCAGCGGCTTCTTAGCCCTTGATTCTACTTTTAATCCAAAGATTGGTCTAGCTACAAGGGCTTCAGTAGCATACCCATAACCAGACAAAGCCACCTGTTGTAGTTGCTCCTCCAAATTAGTAGCTACATGCCTAAATACTCTATGGTCCTAACCAGGAGCTTGATATGCAATAGTTGATTTTGAGTGCGAGCCTAAAGTCTTCCTTCCTATATAATCGATGTGTTTTTGTTGCATATGTTGTAGTTTTCATGAGTTTATTATATAACATTTGCGAGTGTAGGCATCACCACAAACAAGCATTGAATCATCTTTCTCAAGTAATAAATTCAAGATGGTCATACTTTAGCCAAACTGAACATTCAAAAAGACTACAAACTCCTTGTGCTCTATCTTGTTGTCCTTCATTTTGTATTCGCAAAATTTAGGCAACACTACGAAATTCTTCGTAAATTCATAGCCTAAAATCTCTAAGGTAGGCATTCTAAAGGTGTTTTTCAGAGGCAATTGGTTATACCTTGAATTGGCCTAAGTTTCTCGTCCTACAGATGCCATTTTCGGAGATTTTCATCAAGTTTTTGCTTGTCTTTCTTGCAAAATCGAGTTTTCCTTTCCTGATTGCAAGTGCTTGATTTTTGGAAATTTCAAGTCTTTGTTTCGTTTTTCTTGATTGGATTGTTTGTTTTTAGTTTTATTTTCGTCCCAGGTCTCTTTCTTTTCGAATCCCGTTCATTTCGAGCTATCGCAAGCTTAATTCTGAGCTATATTCTAAGAGAAAATAAAGAATTAAGTTACCTGCAAGTAGGGTTTTAAAACCCGACTGCAAATCATGGTTCTTTGTTTTAAAAAGCCTGCGATAAGAAACCAAAAGTCCACCAAAAGACTCTTAAGTCATGAAGTCGCACTTTTTGTGAGTCATTTCAAGTTGTCTTACTTGTAAATGGAGAGATGAAAGTCCACAGTTGCATTTACTTATAATGCAAGTGGGGTTTTAAAACCCGATTGCATGACTTTACATAACAAAAGTCCTTGTAAAGATACATTTAAAACCCACCTATGCTCTAATTCGTCATTTTATAAGATGATTGCAAGTGTTTTAAAGAAAAGTAAACAATGTAGTCGAGCTTTTAAAGCCTGACTCCATTGTTTCTTTTATTTAAAAAACTATTTTGATGTGCTTATAACGTCGATTCAAAACCCCGATGTTCACCATTATATAGGGAAAGGAGTTTTTAAATGAAATTATATACATGTGGTCAGACTTTTAAAGCCCAACAACATGTATATGTAAAAAACTTAACACTTTTGTTGCAATGCGAAACAAAAATTTCATTTCCTTATAACGTCATTGGCAGTATTAAAAAAGCTTGTTTAATATATGAGTCGGGTTTTTAAATCCCGATGTCATCACTCATATCACCAAACAATGCTTGCAACGTCACTTAGAAAACGCGACTTCATTACTTGATGTGAGTTGTATGAAAAACGTCCCAGCATTTGCAATACCAGCGCTTGTAATGTGGTTATGAAAGCCCGACTAGGGCAGAAACAAAACATTTTTGAATGAAACAAAATCATTCCAAGTTGAGGCGTTGTTCGGAAAGCCCAACCTAGGTCAATTTCAATCATTTCCATTACTTGTTTTGCTTGATACAAACTGTGTTTTTCTCCTTGAACGCTATTTTTTAGCAGGATTGCAAGTCGGCTTGCGATCATCAGCTAGAAACTTGTTTTGGTGTTTGAAGAAGTCTTTGCAGTTGCTATTTTCTTGCAATTCGACTCTCATACTTGGCCATTTGTCAAAGAATCTATTATGGACTGAATATGCATTAATCATTGAGAGGATTTAGTCAAGTTTTGTTGCCTATTTAGCCAAGATTTGGGGATCTTTTCTCAAATTCGATTCAGCAAGGATTTGAGGATTTTTCTTCATAGTTCAAGACAACATTCTCATTGCATTTTTGGTTTTCCCAAAGAAATTTGTAAAGGTTTTTGTCTTTCCAAGTTTGATTGTACTGTTCTCACAACAATACAAGTTCTTCCCAAAATGATGCAAGAAGAAATGCAAGATTTTCCCCAAAGAAAGAACACTTCAGAATGCATATTTTCCCCACTTGCAAACAAAATTAAAAACCTCGCTTGTGAGTTTGTTTTGCCAAAAAAGAGCTGAGTTTTTTCCTTACTTGCAAGCAGGCTTTAAAAACCCAATTGCAGGCAGTAAAACTTCCCATATTGACTTGCAATTAGATTTTAAAAACCCAATTATAAGAAAGAGATACCCCTTTTGTATATATATGCACTTGCACCTCATTTTGATACCAAATACTTGCATTTCATTCACCTGCAGTGCTCAAGAAAAACCTCGTAATTCATCTTTTTCCCCGTTGTAAAAGTTGATTCCTTCCATTTTCCCTCAAGGTTTGATTGTTCAACATGCATAGCTCCAGATTTGCAAAGTTCTAGCTTGGAAGAAAGATCCTTGGCTTCTCCTATTTGCCCGTATGATCTAACCAATCAACAGATCATGGCATTGATCATATTTTGCAAACTGATTCCAAGACTAAAGAGTGACACGAGGCAAGAACAATCACATGATGGAGCCATACAAGGAAAGGGATGAGCGATGGAATGATTGCGGGCATAGAATGCTTTCAAGACAGAGATGGAAAGAAACGTTGAAAGGATGTTCTATTCTGAAATAAGAGAATAGGATGAATGTCCCAACCTGATTTAGCTAAGTGTAAATAGTAGTTGAGCGTTTTATTGATTCCAGTAGCAATAAGAGGGGGAAGCCTTCCCTGAGAAGTAGGAGAGACTGTGTCTCATGTGCTTGTTAACTACCAGAATTTGCACCCTAACACTAAGCACATCACACTTAGAAAATTCTGGATAACATGGGAACAATCACCAGTTTGTGGGTGAACTATGTGGGTGACTGAACCTCCGGGTTCTAGGCCGGTTCCTATTGAATTCTTCA
>MU223830.1:1442761-1465129 GCA_018584345.1 Thuja plicata | reverse complement strand
TAGATAGACTTTGAATAGTTCAAAGTTTGTTAGTTAGTTAGAGATAAGGATTGAATAAATCAAAGTGGTTAAGGGTTTCCCCTTTCTTCTCCACTTTTCTCTCTCCTCTTTTCCTATATAAAGGAGATATCTCATTGTAATTCTTCATCTTTTGTTTTGTGCAAATAAACTATAGGCAAAACCCTTGAGTTCTGAAGACTTTGTGCTTCATTGTAAGAGAGTTAAGCATTTGAAATAAAGGAAGAAAGATTGACAGACTTTGTGTTGTCATTTTGAAAATCAATAGATGTATTCTTATGTTGCACTTATTGATCCTTGTTCAAATTGAGATAGTTTCTTTGTTTAAATCATTTGAACATCTTTTAATTCAAGTTTTATGAAGACTTTGTGCTTCAGGGAATTGGGATTACTATAGATATTAGTGGCTGATATACTCCAAGGACTGAAGACTTTGAGCTTCAGTATTGGATAATATATTAGATTACTGATTCAAGGTGAGGACAGGAGACTTTGAGCTCATCGTATCACCTCGTCTTTAGATAAATCAATCGCTGCCTCGTTTGATTGTTCTTACGTCAATCATCGAGTCACCGACATTACTGTTGCAAGGTGAACTGTATGTGTTACAGTTCAGTTCTACTTGAAGCCACCTACGGTAAGAAGGGAGCCTCCCCTATTGCTGAGAGGAGAGAGAAATCTCATATACTGTTGCCTAAAACACACATTTTGCAAGTTGTAGTCTTAGTGACTTGCAAAATATTTAGCCAACAAACTTCAACAAAGCTTCAAGATGAAATCTAGGAATTAATGAAACTTGTTATGTAGTTAGGAATCATATTAAGAAGGTGTTGGGCAAAAAATTGATTCTCTTAGGTGTGACAACAAATAATAATGCAAAATTCAAAGCTACTTTCATTAGTGTGAAATGTGGAATTAAACTAAAGGTGGATAAATTATATTTGGAAGGAAACTCTCTTCTAATAGTAAATGCAATCAAACAAAAATACACCCCTAATTGGAAGCTATAGAAGTGGATTGACTCAATTTGGGTGTTAATTGGGAAATTCTCATATTTAAAAATTACCCATGTGCATAAATAGGGTAATGAGGTGGTTGATGAGTTGGTTGAATCTGTCCAATATTGGTGTTCTATTTTGCATGACATGAGTGATTGAGAATTGATGCATATGGAGTTTGGGTTGCATCCATGGTAGACACATGACAAAAAAGGAAATCATTGTAGGATTTGGATATATGTTTTCATCCCTTTTGGGAGAGTGATATTGTAGATAGTGGATTATGTACAATTCGGCGAAAAGTGTTGAGCCAAATGTGTATCTAGCATGAACTCTTTCCCTATTGGCTTATGCTTGTGTTGCATCTTAGGTTCGCATGTGGAAAGGTTGTAAGGATGGAAGGCTTCATTAGCTCCAATGCAGATAAAATAAATTATATTAGATGGTGGGTTTGGGCATCAATATAAGGGTATACAAAGTAATAATAGCTTTATGGAAATTTCCATATATAAGTGTTAGGTTTCCTATTTCCTTTGCATACTCATGCTTTGAAATACTTCCTCGTGGCCTTGGTTTGGTGAGTTGTGGGAGAATTAGATATCCAACAATGGATACACCAATGTGATGTAGAAGCATCCATGGGTAATGACAATCAGCATTAAAAAAATGATTTTGAGTTTACTTTTGATTTGGTTTGTTTGGTGGTTAGGCATCTCTTCTTGTGTTTTATTTGAATTCTAATTCAAGTCCCTTTATTAGCATTCTCCTTGCATGTGTCAACCTAGAGCTTTAGAACCAAGCATGGGCATCCCTCAAGTTAGATGTTGTAGTTGTGAATGCATTGGTAGATGTACATACGAAATAAGGAAGGATAGATTGGTGTGTAAATTGTTTGACATAATACTTCCATGATGTATTTTCTCGCAAACTAAAATGACCACAAGATATGCACAAAATTAATTTGTTGAGGAGTTATCATACGCCTTCAAATAAATCAATTAGCATATGTAAGTTACACAACATTTACCAGACCTTTGTGGTCCAAGTTGGGCATCTCTCAATGCATAATACACAATTTAACAACTTTTAATTGAAGCTAGTGAAAAAATGCATTGGGGTTGAAGGGAACAACATACCCATAATTAAAGTGTTGTGGATAGGGGAAGATGAGAGGAAAATGTGATTTGGTGAAGGGGTAGTGAGAGATGAAGTGACAACAGTATTGTCATAAGTGGTAAAGAAGACATGAAGTTAAGAGGGTTTATTAGGATGGAAAACCACTGGGAAAATAAAATAGAAGACCCTCCAACAAAATGATGGAATAAGGTTGTGGACACAGGGTTTTTTGGAAACACGGTAGAAAGGTGAGGGGCTTTATGTGAGGCTGCATAAAGAAAAGAATATGGGATTTGCATGGGAAGGAAAGGAACAACCCAAAATAGGGGTATGAACTAGAGGGAGGAGACAAGGTGATTATAGATTTGGCCAAATGAAGAAGAATGTTTACTAGGTCTATAGTAACAAAGAGGGTTCAATTACAGAGGCTTGGTTAGGAAGAGTGTAGATAGTGAAGAATATAGAGCGAAGAGTGAGAGTTTCATCAGAAGACATGTTTGTATATTTGTAGATTTGATGTTAAATTGATTATCACAATCTTGTGTTGTTTGTAAATAGAGAGTCTTTGTTCTATTTATGTTTTGATTTTTTAGGGTCAAGATTTTGTGTATTGCATCAATTTGATACTATTAGGTCGAAGCATACAAATTGCATTTTTAGGTGAAGCCTCTAACAAGAGACCGATATAGATTTTTAAATTTGACCATTGTTTGGTCATGCATGCAATTAGAATGGTGTTGGGGTAAAGATTATTTATGGGAAAACGATAGGCACAAGGTTAACGTTGACGCATCTTCCAAATTCTTGTCATCCATTCTGGACCTAGGGTAGTTGAACAAAGTGGACAATAACTTATGCAAGAAATCGGTCAAGGGAAGCTTTATGGGGGAGAACATATTGGAGAATGTTAATGATAACCTGTGCATCTCATCATTGAAGGATTTCTATGTGTTTCACATATGTGAGTGCAAGATGTTGAAGTATCATATTTTCCATTACCCAAACCTGATGGTAATTCTATGTAAGCAACAGTTGGTGGTATGTAGCATTTCATTCCTAAAATTGGTATTCGACTTGGAGGAAGAGGACAAGAGAAGGTTTCTTCAAAAGTACATATAGAATGTAGGCCTAACAGGATATGAGAAGTAGAACTTAGACTCGGGGAGTGACAGTGGTGGCAGTGGAGGAAACAATGTGGTATACTGTAGTAAGAACTTTGTGTTTATAGCAGAGTCTAAGGAAAACCTCTTACTGTTGAAAGACATGCTGATTGTGGCCCATAGTGCATTTACAAGGTGTGGATTGTGTATGGGAAAAGAATGAAGAAGAATGAAAATTTTGAGCATTTAGGGGTATGTATTAGGGGTTTCTATTTAGATAGCTTTTTAATTTAGCTTCATTTTGTAATAGGAGCATAGAAGGTAGTGTTTATAGTCAGGTCCATTTTGTAATACAGCTAAAGTAGTTATCTTGCTACATTTTTGGATAGGAGCATAGAAGGTAGTGGATTTACAAGGTGTGGCATTTACAAGGTGTGGATTGTGTATGGGAAAAGAATGAAGAAGAATGAAAATTTTGAGTATTCAGGGGTATGTATTAGGGGTTTCTATTTAGATAGATTTTTAATTAAGCTTCATTTTTTAATAGGAGCATAGAAGGTAGTGTTTATAGTCAGGTCCATTTTGTAATACAGCTAAAGTAGTTATCTTGCTTCAATTTTGGAAAGCAGCTATTGTTGTGAGGATATTATAAAAGGGTTAGAGTAGTTTCTTTTGGATTTAGGGGAGTGCTCTACTTGTTCATAATACTCTGGTCTGTAAGGATAGAATCAAGATGTAATATATTAACTTATCAATATAATGGGTGCAACCCCAATAGCTACTATTTTCTTATAAAAAAATACTAGCGCTTGCACCAAAAGAAGGTGCAAGGGATACACCAATAGTGATAATATGTTAAAGAACATGGAAACCAAATTATGAATGAATGTAAATATACTTGGGGATGTTGTGTATACAAAATGTTTGTACAATATCAAAATTGAGTAATTGAAACATATTTATTCTTGGTTGCCAAGATGTTTGCATTGTTCTTGATGTTGTCCTCTTGATGACAATCTTCTTTGTTAGATTGGTAGCAACATATTGTTCTTTCCTTAAGAAGATCGTTGATATAGAGCGGACAATAGGAGTAGCACGAATGAACAATTTTATCTGGTAGTAATGGGTTCCTAGGAAAATATGGAGGAGGATCCTCAGAATGATGCTTGATAGTCCATGTTGATGGTATATGTCCATAGCTTTTGTTCAATATCACGATGGACACATTTCCATTGTATAAGGGCATGTAATCAGTATATTATCATTATATAACATCTTTTTTTTCATGGAAAACTTCTATATATATGATGGATTTACTTTACACTATAAATTTTATTATATTATTATAATAGCAACTACATTTTTACTTACATATATAGATGTGTGTGTGTGTAATATAATATATTATAATAATAAAATCTAGCAATTATTATACAATGGAATTGAAGTAGTACATGTAGGAATTGGATAGTGAACTCCCCATACCCTAGGATCACCCGCAAGACAAAACAACCTTCCAAAAGAGATAATAATAATAATATTTTGCTTGATTATGGATGCTTAAATGATTGATAGAATCTAAAAAATAAATGAGATGTCTTGCTTATAAAGGCAAGGTTTAGACATGGGACTAGAGAAGATTGTGAATGATTGATATAATCTAAAAAATAAATGAGATGTCTTGCTTATAAAGGCAAGGTTTAGACAAGGGACTAGAGAAGATTGTGTTTTAATCCTATATTATGAGACACCTTTAATTTCAATTATTAGATGACTTTGGTACCTAAATGTAAATATCAAAAGATGAGATGAGATTTATAACAATCAACACCTTCTAGAAAGAATCCCTAAGACCTAAGTAAACTTAAATTTGTGATAGGACCTACTAATGAACTAGATGGGTAAAATACCTTATACGAACCAACACTCCCCTTAAGTGGAACTTCAGGAATAGTAAAATGATGAAAAATGAAGATGATTATGGGTCTTGATAGCTAGGCCATGTTAGGTACCCATGTACAATGAAATCTCTCACAAATAAAGGGGAAAAACTCATTGGGACAAGATTCCTCTCCAAAAGAGAGAACATATACAATCAAGTGATAAAAGATGGGTGACTTGATAATACTTCCCATGATTAAATCCATCACAAATACAATCAATCTCCCCTCCATAGTAAGAAAACACGAGAGACCACACAACTCCCCCAAAATGAGATAATCTACTACAAATAAAAATTAGAAGCACTTAGTTGAAGTAAAATCTGGAATCTTAATCCAAGAAACAAAGACAAGATGAATCTAATACAGAAACACTAGAAACTCTTGATCAATAGACTATCTCTGGAATCATATTAGGAGAATAAAAAATTGTTGATGCCAAGGAACACTGTAAAAATCTCTATTGGCACATTGGAATCTTTGATTGAAGTAGCAATTAATTGATAGATGATCTGGAACTAAAATAAAGTGCAAAGATCAAAATAACACATTCCCAAATGATAGGTTTATTTAATTAATTATCCAAGACACCCATCAAACAAGAACTAAAATAAAATGTTCTTGGGGCTAAAACTAGAAAAAAAAAATGCATGAATGGTTAGATGGAGCTCCTCAATATATTTTCAATGCTACAAGAAATAAAAAAGTTAGATTGTGGAAAAAGTTACAAGTTCAACAAAAAATAAAGATATATTTTTAAACAATAATAAATGACACCAAACAATAGAACCTATATACAAAAATTACTTGCTCCACTAGAAATTATACTAAACTAGCTTTTCGATAGTATCTCATTTTTAAAAATTGACTTGATATGCAAAAATTATGATTTTCCTCATAAGGTTATAATTATGAAAAATGCAACACAATGGCATCTAGGGGCCAACCTTAAGGACCCCATATGGTTGTGGGCTCGACACTAACAAAAAAGGGCCCCTACCAATCCACCAATGATGAAGTGGCACACAAATGGTAGGATAGGAGACACAATGGCAGTGGGATCCCCATGCCGCTTAGGTAAGTAGCCCCTGACCCAAGGTATAGAACTATGTGGGGTTGATGTAAAAGACCAAGAAGACAACATTGGACCAAACCATATGGAAACCGATTTCAAATAAAAATTTTAATTTATAAAAATATGATTCATATGAAATTTGTACCACTTGACTAGAGACCAAGGTACTATCTATGAAAATATGAGAAAAAATGGTGAAGGCTACAAATAGGATTATCAAAGAAAAAATTGAATACACCAAAAAAAATGTAGAGAATATTTTGTCACATTGAGGAATCATTTTTTCTATTGGTTGGAGTCATACAATACATCCATGTATAGATGCATACAACCGTATAGATTTGGACAAGTAGGGAAAATAACCTTTAATTTCCAAACATGATAATCACTAATTTTGATGATTTGACATGCAATATTTAAGTTTTCAATCCTTTTAGACACGATGATGGGGTCAAATTTGGTTTAAAGTTCTCTAAAAATATTGCTACCTCTAGGCTTAGGCAATCTTCACCATGTGTCAAACTCTTGTACAGATCTAGTTCAATATGTTGGATTTTGGTGAATAAAAAGTTAACTCTAACTTTCTTTATTGCTCTAGATTCAACTATGAAGTCCTTTAAAGCCTAAAAAATATCTAACAATCTATTTAATCCTAGTGTTAGTTCTCAAATCTAGAAATAAGTCTATAGTGCTTGAGCTCTGATACCATGTAGAAATTGGATAGTGAACTCCCCACACCCATGGATGTGGGGATCACCTAGAAGACAAAATAACCATCCACAAGAGAGAAAATCATAATAGTAGATTGCTTCATAATGGACTCTTATATGATTTATTAAATATGAAATGTATAATGAGATGACTTGCTTATAAAGAAAGGTTGAGACATGTGATTAGACAATATCATGTCATGTATCTTATTCCTATGTTAAGATGAAACTAAAGTGTCAAATATTAAATAAACTAGGTAACAAAAAGAAAATTTCAAAAGATAAGATAAGATCATATGACAACTAACACCTTCTACAAAGATTCTCTAGGATTTAAGTAAAATTAATTATGTGAGTAGGACACACTTATGAACTAGTTGGGTAAAATATCTTATTTTATTTATACCAAAATAAAAGCAATATAACATTATTAAAAATAATAAAAGTGAAGGAACTTGGAGTTCCATGCAAATATAGAGAAATCAAATACAAAAACCAAATTCTTAGGTGAGGTCCTTTAAATAAGCTTTAAATGTGGGTAGCTATAATGCATTCATTTAGAGTGGTGACTAACATCCATTCAAAAAAATGACAGATAACAATTTCAATAACCTATAATTATCATATGCATAACATAACATCCTAATTCAATATTTTTACTATAGTAACAATATACACTCATCGGCCCGTGAATGAGCCTTCTAGGATTAATCATTGTTCAACATAAAATGAGGTGGTGGTGTGGCCATCTCTAGAATTGGGGTGGATCAAAATTAACTTTGATAATGCCTCTAAAGGCAAACCAAGATTGTTGAGGGTTGGATGTGTTGCTCGAGATTCGTTTGGAAATATCCTTGCAATTGAAGCCGTTGATTTGGGAAATGCTATGAACAATGATGCCAAAGCCATGGTGGCTCTCCGGGAGATTCAAATGGCCAAGAAACCCTCAGTCTCTAAACTCTATTTAGAAGGTGATTCCTTGATAATCATTAACAACCTCATTAAGGTCGTGAACCCAGCTTGGAAGATCAACAAAATCATAGTCATTATTAGAAATATTTGAATGAATTTGAGGCTTTTAAATTATCTCATATCAAAAGGTATAGAAATCAAATGATAGACACCCTCTCTAATGTAGGGAAGATTTGGGAAGATTTATTTAACATCCTAATGGAGGATATTATTGGTCGGTATGTTATTGCATAAGGTGACACATAATCTTGAGCCTGTGAATTAATGAATACAAGATGATGAAATCAACATTTTCCTTTAATGATTTCCCTTCACAATGTGGTGCTCGTGTTGTATTCGGTGCTTTTGGTGGGCATTTTTATAGAGCTCTTTGATACTAGTGCTTCCTCTTTATTGTAGAAGTGGTGTTTGCATTATGAGTGTTTTGGCAGGTTCTTCTTATGTTGAGGGGAGAAAATATGGAGGCTAATTTTACTCTGCTTACTTGCAAGCAGCAACTCGCATTTATCGGCCCAATTTTGGAGAAGTGGATGAGAAATATTTTCAATATTGGTGATCCCTTATTATTCAAGATTATGGAATTAGTGTTGGGGGGGGATTATCTTAACTCTCAACATTGCTACATGACTAATATTAATATTGTTTCATTGATTTTGGTTTGTACATTGGAACTTGGTTTGAAAGAGGAGATGGAATGGGCTATACACTCATGTGTGGGAGAAGAATGCTTATATGGAATGAATTCATTATTGTCTACTCATCCTAGATTTGAGTTGGTGCATGAAGATGTGGAGTGGCTTCATGTGGGTGAATTTATGTTGCCAGAGCACCTCTTCCTTCTCTAGATTGCAATGTCAGATAAAGAGAAGCGATGGATGAAAACACAAATTGGTTGGATGTCGCCTTTATAATTCCTTGGAAAGAAAGAGAAGATGAAGAAGGTGGAGTTTGAGGTACATGTGAAGGTTGAGGAGGAGAAGAATGTTGTAGAGGACAAGAGGCCCAAAAGCAAGAAGAACCCCCAACCAATCATCATGGTACATGCATCCAAGGAGACCAAATTGTTTGAAAATGATAAGTATGGACCAAGGTTCTTTAGGATTTTTTTATGCTTTCTGTGTATATTTTCTAGATGTAGGGTTTATAGATATTTTGTTGATTTTGCAAAGCATATATATTTTGGTTTTTTTTCTATGTGTGGATACTAGGGTGGTAATGTCAAGTATGGTATTATTTTTCCCTAGTCTTAGCAGTTTGGACATATTTACTATGTATGTATGGTTTTAAGCCTCTAGTTTTTGGATTGGGATTGGATTTTTGGTGTTCTCCTAGCATAGAGATGATGGCTTTTCCCCTCTTGAATTATGTGAACATATTGTGATTATCTTTACTTTTATTAATAAAAACAAATAGAATTACCAATAAAAAAATAATATAAATTCATAGCTAGCATAAACAATAAAGATGAAGGCAACATGTGGATGATGATAATGTGATAAGTTCACTAAAGGTGGATGCAACACATAAAGTGGAATGTGATAACTACTATCACCACCTAAAGTGTAATTTCTTCTACGCTATGTGCAAATAAAGGTGCAAACTCCTAGGTGTCTCAAATGCAAACTACTATGAATGCATTACCAGTAAGCTTAAGTAAAGTGTAATTAGGTGAATATTTAATTACACCAACACCCCCCCCCCCTTAAGTACATCTTGGGGGAATGAACTTAAACTCATAATACAAGAGGGTCCTAGCTACTAGGCTATGTTAGGTACCCATGCACAATATGCAATTAAATGAAAGAAATCTCTCATAAGGCGGAGAAAAGGAGAAAACCACGTGGGAGAAAACTACTCTTCAAAAAGAGAGATGAAAACACACAAGATACATGGATGGAGGACTCAAGACCCCCCAAGAACTACATACATCATGCATATACAATCAAGTATCCCTTCATAGGAAGGAAATAAGTAGACATGATATCCCCCCCTCATAATGAAGAAGCTCTGATGTTGATGAAATGTGCCTACAAATAAAAGATGATCCAATGCCTACAAACAAAATGTCTCCCCTTAGGAAGAAATAAGTCCATCAAATGATGAAGAATCCAATCCATGTCCAAATGGAAGGAGGAAGGAAGTCTCCAAGTATACATTGTTGAAGACTTAATGAGAGTCTCCAAGCTTGAATAATTTATCACACAAGCATGATCAAGCTGAATCATGAAATGTGACATGTCAAGTGAAGGAGAATAGTCATGAATGTCAATCTCCAAAGAAGGCTAGTAAGTATCTCCAACTATGATGAAGTTGTCATCAAAGAGAAGAGAAACCCCCTCAAACCTTTCTCCCAAATCTGAAATGTGAGACTCCACAAACAATGGAATAATGTCTAGAAAGTAGGAATCCCAATTAGGAAGACAAGTAGATATCTCTTGCAATGACTCACTAGAATCACTAACAAAAGATGAATGTGTGATCTCAACTAGAGAAGTAGGAGCTGCAGGTGGAGTTTCTGGATTGTCATAACTCTCAAGTGTTGCAATTTATATAATCTCTTCTAAGGTATCATCATCAAATGGAATATTATTTGCATCATCAAGTGGATGGAGGCAATCTAAAATAGGATCATTGATTAGGAAAGGAGGAACATGCAGAGCTCCAAAAATCTCCCAAATAATGGTCCAAACTATGTGTGAGAATTTGATACCTCTAAACTTGGGGTAGATGTCATGGAAGAGACACAAACTAATGCTACTACAAGAAAATCTATGATATGAGAATTATTTTCACCCCAAACATATGGCTCAAGAATGAGTCTACAAATATGAGGAAGGAGTTTAAGCCATCTACAATGTGTGATGATTCCTTTTGCCCATGACTCATGATTATCCTTAGTCAAAATTATTACAGAAGGATGTGTTTCATAACCCATGATTACATGAATGATACACTTCTCAAATCACAAATTGAGATCAACAATTTATTACCCCTCACAATACACTTTGCAAAACAAGACAAAGTGGAATTTTGATTTCAATGGTTAGAACTACCAATATTATGCTATATTTGACTCTAATGAACAAAGCACAAGATCTCTCAAAGATCCAAGATAATACAAGTGCCAAAATAGGATAATATATACCAAATGTTAAAAGTGATATATCCACTCACAATGGCTAAAATCTAATAGCATAAATGAGACGTAGAAAAAAAATCATGCACTATAAAAAAAAATGGTGCCTGAAAATGTGTTTGGATGAGCCTGAATGGAGTCTTGGAAGTTGCAAAAATCAAGATTTGATAGAAACATACATTAAAATCAGTATTTTTTGGTAAATCTATACACCCTAATCAGAATATAATACCGCCACTAGATAGTTCACTATTTTCTACCCCAAATAAAAAAATATTGCTCGAAAAAAGGAGTTAAAACGAGCAAGTTATGAGCCTTCAAAGTTGGACTGCAAAATCAAAAAGCTCAATGATGAAGGGGGAGAAATTTCAAACCCTGGTGACATCAACCAAATATGTGATTAAATTTGACATTCATATGGTCGTAATGGGAAATACAACTTGCGCAGAAAATGACATCTAGACGACCGTCAAATTTAAGATAGTGATAAGTGATGTGTCAAATGTTGACTGGGCAAAATTGTTGATGTGGCTCTGATCATATGATGATGTGGTAGGCTATATCACTATGAAAATATGGAAAAATTCTTACATGTCCACTGGACACGTGTCATGTTGTGATTTTGTGGTGTCATTGATGTATCTGCTGAAGTGGCAAACTGTGTGTCTTGCTTTATCACCGAACACGTGGATGTGTCCTCCTACGCCATGTGGCGATAGAGCTAAAATGTAGCATGTTTAGGGCATCTCGATACTAGTGCATTAGCCCCAAATTTAGTGGGAGGGGAAACTTTTTCTTGTTTTATATCAAAATGCATGGTGGTAAATCAAAGCACAAAGAGTGGTGATTGATGATGTCGTTTGCAGATGGTGTGGTGAGAGCTTCTTAAGATCTCTGACAAAGAGTACCACAACTGGTGGTTGGTTAGTCTGATCACTGATAGAGAGTATTATACTCTCTGCAAATGTATAATATACTATCTAAGTCCAGTGTGGCCTGTGAAAATTGAGAAATAACAAGGGAATGGGGGCATCCCAAAAACATTTTTTCAGAACAAATATTCAAAAAAAAATTGTACATGCAATTGTTAAAATACATAATAATAATAATAATAATTTTTATTTGATCATACTGGGTTGCACATGTGGGGTCATACGACCTACCTAGGCAAAAATGTTTTGCTACAGATTTGAATTTTGACTAAAATAGGCAGATTTAAAGTCAAAATTCATCAAAACAAGCTCTTAGACGCAGTGGTGAGGTCAAATCTAACCCAAAATGCTCCCACAAAATGCTAGTCCTTAGATCTGCAATATTGACCTCCAAAGCATACACCAAGAACTCTCTAAAATATGCTAGTCAAGGACACTCGAATGGCTATGATACCATGTAAGGATGATTTGATACCATGTTAGAGTTCTAGGTGACTCTACAACACCCCCAAGATCAAATGAAAGACCAAGATAACTTCCACAAGAGAATGGTAAGATAATTGCAACAAGATGAAGGAATGATAATATTGCTAATAGACATAATCAACTAAATTACAATACCATAACTTGTGGCTTGAATGATTCAACTAGAATTCATTAATTTACAATGTAGACATGTTTTCTTATATTGGCAAGGCAATAAGAGGCTATGATAAGGAGGAGATAAGTTATCACCCACATAAGGTGGAATTACATGTCCAACAAAGGTGGATCATCCTCCATTATGCAATGAAACATGTGCAACATATGGAGGATGATAATGTGATAAGTGCACTAAAGGTGGAGACAACACATAAAGTGGAATATGATAACTACTATCACCACCTAAAATGGAATTTATCCTACGCCATGTGCAAATAAAGATGCAAAATCCTAGGTATCTCAAATGCAAACTATTATGCATGCATTATCTTAGGGTAAGATTAAGTAAAGGATAATTAGGTGAATATTTAATTACACCAACAAAGGGAATATTGAGTTTTGTTCATATCTAGATTCTTTTATTGCTTTCCTTTAGTCATTTTGATCTTGGATGGCTTTGCAACTAAATCTAACATGGTATTAGAGCCAGGTTGTTAGTTGTGGGTAAGCATTCTTGTAGGAATCTAGAGTCATTTCTTTCTTGAAAGAATAGTATGATATTCTCTTGCATCTAATGATGTTTCAAAGAATCAAAAACTCTTGAAAGAAATCTAGTCTGGGGGTTCCCATCTCTTTCTTTTTAGTGTAGTTATTTTGGGAGCTTCCTTGAAGAAATTTGAGCTCACCCTTGAGTTCAAAGCTAGCAAGAAAGTCAAAATTACCTTTTAGTTCATCCATATTAGTCATCAAAAGTAAATTTGGTGAAGGTTTGAAGTAGAGCTTTTATCAATAGATCGGGAGGGTAGCTGATTTTTCATAGCATCTTTAGTCAAAATGAATAACACCATTGTATCCAAAAGGCCCCAAAACCATAAAATCTACTCTCAATTCACCAATTTTAATGAAAGTGAAATCTGAGGCAAAAAAATTAGTAGGTAGACCATTCAACCACCCTGCACAAATACGATACGACAAAAATATTTTGAAATAAAAATATTTATTAATATGCCTTTAAAAGATATAGTCTTCCAAAGTTTTTCGTAGAGACAGGTTATTAATACAAAATTTTATTTTCTTTTGAAAATAAAAATAATATAAAAATTAAAATTAAAAATTAAAATAAAAAATTTATTTAAAAAAAATTAAATAAAAATAGGGTATCAACAAGGTATGTAGGGCCTTCTCCGCCCTATACACACATGGTTCTATGATACCCAAAGCCTTTAAGGCTCAGTCTTTATGCCCCCATGGTCAGGCCCCATTAGGTACCATACTAGCACCCCCATTCGAGCCCTTGTAACACTAGCCATTGAACTCAATGCATCTTGTATATGTTTGTCGACTCAGTTGGGACACTGCTTCTCATACAAGCTTGTGGTCTTAGTGTGGTAGTCATTGGGCTTGTGTAATGCCCTACCTGGGAATCCTTGGAAACAAGGATAAAACCAATACTATGGTAACATTTTTTTTTCTAAAGGAAATACATAACACATATCATAGCGCAAAGCGAAAGACTAACACAACACCAAGAACTCCCAAGCACGAACCAACACCAATAAACATTACTGACTATGTATGATTAACATACCAAGTTCATCCAGTTAATACATTATACCAGAATGATTCATTTTAAACCCAAAGTATAATTCCTACTGTGATTAAGTCATACAAGTCCATTTACCAGATTAAACGCAAAGACAACTACGAATAATATGCACTTATGCAAAAATGTTTGATACATAATCTATTCTAGTTGGGGAAGGTGTAACGCTAAAAAGGGTATCTGGAAACCCAACTTTCATCTTCCGAACGAAAACTAAAATGCCCTCTGGTCCCTATATGAGTAACACCGGAGGAATGTCGTATGAGTATGTACAGCTTCCCATACGAGTATATATGGGCTTCCATACAAGTATATATGGGTTGCCATACGAGTACTCGCAACAGCTGATACGAGTGTGTAGGAACTCATACAAGACCCTATATGGTCCCATATGATAAACTACACAAACTCGTACGAGAGCCTATAGCTACTCATACAAGATTCTGCCTCTCTGACTTAAGAGAAAACGTTAAGGAATTTTAAGCTAAAATAATGAATTTATCTCCACACCGAGGAGTACTAGAAGTGGAAAAATCGAGGAGGTAAACACTCAATGGCCCCAAAAGAACAAATACTTCAACATGAAAGAAACTAAGCATCTAAAATATCTATCTCGGTTATATTTAAACATAAGTACAAGAATTGCAACAAATCACTAAAAGTAACATGAATAACGAGTGAGCAACATGCTCCAATTCTACAACTAGAAGAAGACCATCTCTATACACCGATCCCAACAGTGGTATAGGAGTGCAACGCCACCCAACCATGTGTTACCCATAGGTCCACCCCATCATGCTCAATAGAAATAATGACCTGACCACAATGACATAAAACACAACCAAGCAAGAGGCTACACACACGCCAATCAATGCATGACTCAAGGTACGCAATGAAAATGAATGCAATGCAGTATTCCAGATCACTACTCAGAACACGCAAAGGATACTATGTAGGGACTCTAGTGGAGTGTCATCCCTTGGTTTGTACTATCCCAAGTGGTATGTGGTACGACAACTCAACTCCCTTGGGAGGCCTTGTACTGTGTCCTCGTAGCAGCTCACGCACAAGACTGACTATCGTCGAACACCAAACCCTCACCCTTGGTACTCCCAAGTAGCATATGGTATGGTAACTCTACTCCATTGAAAGGCGACATACCATATAGGTAAAATCTTTTTTTTTATTAAGTTTTATTACCCATGTGTTTGTTTGGTTATCACTTTATTAAACTTCTACACGTTACCTTGTCGGCCACTTCTAGGCTGGGATAACTATGAGAAGCCACTCCACACGTCTAATTGTACATACCCTTTCTCATCATACGATGAGTGCCAAAAGGAAATGCAATTCCCAACCCAACCCCCAATGATCAACTGTTCAACTGGCCTATATCCAGGAGTCCGGATATCGCAAGATCCAACATAGCACGCTCACATGTATGTGGTGGACACAACCAACACCATGTAACCAACAAATATAATGAAATACAATGGGTTAGATTCAGGGAATGAAACAAGGTAAAATAAAAAACCTCACTCGGGAAACACATCCGAGTGGAAACCAAAAGAGAAAACAAGGAAACAGACAAAATTGGCCAAAGGGCCAAAACCCCTAAAACGCACCAACTGAGCACTTTTGGATCGGGGTATGAAAATACCAGGAATGTCCTCTATCCATTCCAACTCCAAAATCTAACTTCGTATAGAAAAGGCTACCAAAAACATAACTCAAAATAGGCCAACAAAGCCACAACCAAGAACTGGGTGACACGCAAAATTAAGCGACGCCAAAAACACCCAAAATTCAAACTACTCAAAATTCAATGAAATCGAAAAATCATTTCTAAAACATGCCCAAACTATCAAAAATCCAATAAAATATAATTTTTGGCCACACATGCCAAATCTGACAACATAACCAGGTAAAATTTTAATTCCAAAAGTGATGAATCACAAAAGTGCTCGTGCCCGCCCAACCGGGTCATTAAAATGCCTAAAAACGGAGGGGAACACTAGTTCTCAACCCCCAAACAATTTACTATCGAAAGAATAAAAAAAAACAAAAAAAAAAACAAAGAAATTGAGGAAGCCCTACCTCACACGATTGGTAAAAACCAAGAAAGGGTAAAAAATTGTGATGAGACCTTGAAATCAGAAATGGCTCCACATGAAGGAAAGGAATCGTGACATGATTCTAAAGAATCACTACCCACAAATATCCGACGAGCGAATCAAACACAATGAGCACAAATCAAAATTTCTCCAAGAGGTTTTGGAGAAAAACTTCCAATTTTCAAAATGCCAAAGTGAGAAGTGAGTTAGAAACTCCCTTTTGCCTCTTATAAGCACTTTTTAAAAAGTGACTTATAAATTAGGTTATTAAACCTTTTAATAAACTAATTGGCTAAACCTCAAAATTAAATAAAACAATTCCAAGAATTTGGAATTCAACTACGATAAATTAGCCAAAAATAAATAAAATAAAGCAAACATTAAAATTCCCCTAAACAATTAAATCAACATTAATTAAATGACTTCCACGACAACTGCAGAACCCTAAATGCACAGACACACTCACTGGTCAACTCACATAATGCATTATGAATTCTGGATTTACCACAATAATCAGAGGGTTAGTAATAATAATAAAACTATGGATACGCCACCCATACCGGGAGGACATTGGCTCAACATGAACGACCAAGGTCACTATCTCCCAGTGCCATTGTCAGAGATAAAGGTACACACTCGAATCTTGTAATCAAGATGAATGTACCTAGTACATGTTCAGTAAACAAGAAAACATCAAGTGTAGCTGCCCAATTATATAAATAGTCGAAGCGCAAACAAGTACATAATTACATGAAGGAGAACGAGACATCATGTGGATCTCGCAAACAAGTGACTACGACTCTGTCTCACTTCGTACTAGCACCAACATGCAAAATGAATAATGGCGGTGCAGTACAACATATATATATATATATATAAAATCACATGATACGCATTAAAATTACAATATTACATAACCATTCATAACCATTTGAGCATATAACTACTGAAAATAAAAGATAGTTATCCACAACATAATTGCACCATAACAAGAAGTCCAAATAACAACCATCAAATAACAATATACTCCTTAGTCCAAGTTAGAATACAAAATAACCCAGATATAATCATAAATCATCATGTCACATCACTAGCATCATCATGCAGATATGATCAAACTGAACAACAACATCATCTAACATCTAACAACTATGATACTGGTAATCAAAATAAGGTATAGTCATTAAAGCATCTCATCATGCAAATAAACAAACAATAATCAAAGTGTCCCTCGATCAAAATAACCATGGATAGAATGCAAACACGGGAGGCACTACATCCTCCCCACTAGGTATAGGCTTACTCCTAGAAGCCTGCAAAAAGCTATGGGTACAAATCTCTTAACCGCGAAGCATCCTCGCATGTTGTATAATTCTCATCGCTCAGGTCCCATTGGACACTTACCTTCTCTGTCCTGACCTGTGAGGGTCCACCTCTGATGCTGAAGAATGTGGATGGGATCCAAAGAAATTTCCCCGTCCTCTACCTGTAAAGCATCCCAATCAAGAACATGGGTCACATCAGGAGCATACTGTTTCAACATAGAAACATGAAAAAAAATCATGAATGCGTAATAGGCTAGGTAACAACACCAAGATATAAGCTACATGACCAATCCTCTCGAGGATCTCAAAAGGTCCAACAAAGCACAGGGCTAACTTAGAGCCTTTCCCATAATAGATGGGGGTTTTCCATGGACGAACTCTCAAAAACACACAGTCACCAACATAAAAGTGACGATCCAGCGTATGGGCATCAACATACTTATTCTGCCAATCCTGAGTAGTAACCAAATGCTCTCTAATATGAACCACCTACTGCTCCATATCCTGAAGCATCTCTGGACCCAAAACTATTCGATCCTCTAAACGGTCCCAACTCAACGGAGTATGACACGACCTGTCGTACAAGGCCTAAAAAGGTGACATGCCAAGAGAAATATGGTACCCATTATTATAAGAAAACTCAACCAAGTATAAATAGTCCTCCCACCTTATTTGTCGATCCATCACGTACATGAAAAACATGTCCTCAAGGATCTAATTCACCCACTCTATCTATCCATCTGTCTTTGGGTAATAAGCAAAACTAAAATTGAGTTGTGCGCCTAAGGCATGCTAAAGAGATATCCATAGTGCCGAAGTGAACACTGGGTCTCTATCTAAGATAATCCTACAAGGAATCCCATGCAACTGAACAATATCCTCCAAGAACACATGCAGCAATAGTATATGATGCCCTTATGGGTGAAAAGTGAGATACCTTGGACAACTTATCCACTATCACCATAATATCATCATTGCGACATGATGACATAGGCAACCCTATGATAAAATTGATGGATATGGTATCTTGTTTCCACTCGGGAATAGAATGTGGCTGCAAGAGACCTGCAGGATGCTGATGCTCAGCCTTCAATCTCTGACAATCAAGGCATCAAGCAAAAAATTTATCAACATCATGACTCGTCCTGACCAAAATTATAATTGTATGATGTCTACATGTATATTCTTGATGCCAAGTTGTGCGGAATATGGTGCACAATGTGCTTCTGTCAAAATAAAGGAACCAAGATCCCCCAACACCGGTACATAAATGCGCTTAAGGTGCCGCAATAGTCCATCTGAATCCAACGAGTATCCTAAAAAATGCCCAGCAAGGATACGTCTAGACTGAATCTTCGCTCTAACCTCCTAATACCATGAATTACCAGGCAAAACCTCAAGGATCTGGCCATGCAAATCCACACCCAAGGACAAAACTAAAATCTCATGACTCCTACTCAACACATCTGCGACCACATTCTCCTTTCCCTTGATGTAATAGACATGAAAATCATACTCACACAAGAAATCCATCCAACGAAGTTGTCATGCATTTAGGTTTGGCTAAAAAAAGATATATTTCAAGTTACGATGATCATTATGCAGCTCAAACATGTGACCTAGTAAGAAATGTCTCTAGCGCACTAGTGCATGCACAACTATCGCTAACTCCAAATCATGAGTGAGGTAGTTCAGATCATGGTCTTTGAGCTTCTGGGACTCATAATCAATCACACATCCCTCCTGCATAAGAACTACCTCCACAACCTCCAAAGATGCATCACTGCACACCATGAAATCACCTGCAGGATCTAGCACTTCCAAGATAGGTGCACAAGTCAAACGCTCCTTAAGAGCCTCAAAAGTTGTCTCACACTATTCGGTCCACAAAAAATTCTTCCCTTTCCTCTGAAGAGAAGTGATAGGATGAGTCAACTGAGAGAAATCCTTCATAAATCAACGGTAATAACCTGCTAAACCCATGAAACTATGACCTCAAGGACACTTGTGGGTGCTAGAAAATCCATGATAGCTTGGATCTTAGAAGGATCCACTGCAATACCATCACCTAAAATGATGTGCCCCAAATAATTCACCTCAGATTGAAAGAAATCACATTTGGTCAGGTTGCCTTACAATTGATGGTCACACAAACACTGCAATACCTGATGCAAATGGATCTCCTTCTCCTTAATGGTCTTCAAATAGATCAATATGTCATCCAGAAATACAAGGATAAATCAATTGAGGTACGTGTGGAATACCCCGTTCATCAAAATCATGAATATTAATGGTGCATTGGTCAACCCAAAAGGTACAAATGTAAACTCATAATGCCCATAGCATGTACAGAAAGTTGTCCGATGAATATCAGCCTCCTAGATTCGAAGCTGATGGTATCCTGACTTTAGATCAATCTTCGAGAATACTCTTGCTCCCTTCATCTGATCAAACAAATCATCAATCCTCGAAAAAGGGTATCAGTTCTTCACTGTCACGTTATTCAACTGTCGATAGTCAGTACACAAGCACAAGGATCCATCTTTCTTCTTCACAAAGATGACTGGTGCATCCCATGGGGATACACTAGGATGAATATGGCCCTTGGCCAACAACTCCTCAAGTTGCAAATGAAGCTCACTAAAATTTTGAGTGGTCATGTGGTAGGGTGCTTGAGAAATATTCTTAGCTCCCTAAATGAGATCAATGCGAAAATCGATGTCGCACTGAGGTGACATACCTGGTATCTCATCAGGAAAAACATTGGCAAAATCACGGAGAAGTGGATGATCATCAAGAGTCACTTCTTGACCCTCGGCTTCATCAAGGTCACTAACAAAAACTACGAACAACTGACATCCTTGTCGCATACTTTGTGTCAGCTTCTTAGCTGAGATCAGACGAAGCAAAATAGGTCTCTGGACCCCAATAAGATCAACATGCCCACCTATGTCGTTGACACACTGCACCAACTTACACCAACAATCAATACTTACCTGACATAAATCTAACCAATCCATGCCCAACACAATGCCATAAGTACCTAAGGGTAGGACACAAAAGTCTATGGTGGTGGTGAAGGTGCCCAAATCCAACACGCAACCACGGACAAGGGAATCCACAGACAATTTTGATCTTGTGGCTAACTCAACCTGCCACCTATCAACTTTTTGTGCTGCCACTAGCCCACATTGCTGAATAAGAGAAGGTGAAATAAAAGAATCTCAAGCACCAGAATCAAATAAAATAGTGGTAGAAATATTGTGTAATACACCTGTAGTCTCGACTACGATGCTTTGGTGCTCGACCCGACGGTTATCAACCACCACAAAAACTCTGTGGGACCTACCTACATCCACGATTGAAGGTTTAGACATGGTGACACTCCTCTAACCCACTGACAAGTTCTGAGCACACATTACTTCCTTGTGCCCCTGCTGACCACAAGAGACACAATTCTAAAACATAACCATGTTCACTCTAAGGTGCATTGGATTGCTGAAAACTCCCTCTATTAGGGCTCAATTGAACACTTTGAGTTGGCCGACTGTGTTGTCACTGATTGTCCTAATACTGAGCATGCCCCTTTCCTCCTTGGGTACCAGAACCTTGGCCACTCTGTTAATTCTGACAGTGAATCGATATACTAAAATGAGGACGGATTCCCTTACAAGGTGTCGACTGAGTACGGGATGGCCCAGCAGACTGTGTCTAAGTAGATTGTGCATTTGACCCTGTAGGTCGTGCGTTGTGGCTCTGTGATCCTACCCTATTACTAAATCCCTTCGCCACATTGCTCTTAGCAATCCTTGCCTACTCGGTGGCAAGTGCAAGTGTCCTAGGCTGATGCATACATACATCTCCAATAATTGAACCATTAAGGCCCTGAACATAGTGCTAAGTCAAGAGGACCTCATCATGATTATAGTTGGAATATTGCCTTAGCTTGAAGAACCTTTGGTCATACTGGTCCACTGACATAGCACCTTGTCTAATCTCATGAAACTCATCTGCATAAGTCTCTCTATACTAAGTAGATAGAAACCTCTCTCTGAACCATTCCTCAAATATCTCCCAAGTGAGATCTGCAAGACTGATATGGAGCTTCTGCTCCTCTATATGCCACCAAGTGGAAGCATGATTTCTTAGATGCGTGACCACACAACGGGCTCTAAGATTGCTCACATAGGGGTACATAGTGAAGCAACATCCAAGTTCTAACAACCATGTCTCATCCTTATTTCCACCTCTCTTACCATCAAATAATGGTGTTCGAGACTGCAAGAGGTCTCTCATCATGTCCACATGAATGGTGTCCTCATCACCTGCAACCCTGCCTCTCCTAAGAGATCCTCTACCACCGGGTGATGTACGACAATGCTCACACTCTCTCCCCCCTACTCCCTGCTAAGACATAGAGGAATCTCCCCCCTGTGAACCTCCATGCTGAGATCCCTCATGTTGTGACCCGTCAACTCTAGGTCCCAACTGAGCAATGAGTTCTTGAAGCAAACACACCAATGCCTCCACACCACCTTGGTTCTCTCCCTGCCTTTCCTCCTCCCTATGTTCCTCCTCATGATGCTCTTCCTCACGATGTTCTTCCTCATGGTCATTTTGACCAGCATTCCTTCGGTCACGACCCCGTCCCCATCTGTGTGCAGGAGGCATCCTTCATAGGCCAACA
>MU223830.1:1431754-1442394 GCA_018584345.1 Thuja plicata | reverse complement strand
TATATATATATATATATATTAAAGGGAATACATAGCGCACATCATAGCACAAAGCAAAAGACTAACACAATACGAAGAACTCCCAAGCACGAACCAACACCAATAAACATTACTGACTACATGATTAACATACCAAGTTCATCCAGTTACTACGTTATACCACAATGATTTATTTTAAACCCAAAGTACAATTCCTATTGTGATTAAGTCATACAAGTCCATTTACCAGATTAAATGCAAAGAAAATACAAATAACATGCACTTATGCAAAAATGTTTGGTATGAAATCTGTTCTAGTTGGGGAAGGTGTAACGCTAAAAAGGGTATCTGGAAACCCAACTTTCATCTTCCGAACGAAGACTAAAATGCCCTTTGGTCCCCATATGAGTAACACCAAAGGAATGTCTTACGAGTATGTACTGCTTCCCATACGAGTATACATGGGCTTCCATACGAGTACCCGCAACAGCTGATACAAGTGTACAGGAAGGCGTACGAGACCCTATATGGTCCCATGCGACAAACTACACAAACTCGTACGAGAGCCTATAGCTACTCGTACAAGATGGTGCCTCTCTGACTTAAGACAAAACATTAAGGAATTTTAACATAAAATAATGAATTTATCTCCACACAGAGGAGTACCAGAAGTGGACAAATCAAGGAGGTAAACACTTGATTTCCCAAAAAGAACAAATACTTCAACATGAAAGAAAATAAGAATCTAAAAAATCTATCTTAGTTACATAAACATAAGTACAAGAACTGTAACAAATCACTGAAAGTAACATGAACAAGTGAGCAACATGATCCAATTCCACAACTGGAAGAAGATTGTCTCTGTACACCGATCCTCAGGAGTGGTATAGGTGAGCAATGCTACCCAAACATGTGGTACCTGCAGGTCCACCCCACCATGCTCAATGGAGATAATGACCTGACCACAATCACATAAAACATAACCAAGCAAGAGGCTACACACGCCAATCAATACATGACTCAAGGTACACAATGAACATGAATGCAATACAATATTCCAAGTCACTACTCAGAACACACTAAGGATACTATGTAGGGACTCTAGTGGAGTGTCATCACTTGGCTCGTACTATCCCAAGAGGTATGTGGTACAGTAACTCAACTCCCTCGGGAAGCCTCGTACCGCGTCCTCATACCATCTCGCGCACGAGACTGGCTGTCGTCGGACACCGTACCCTCACCCTTGGTACTCCCAAGTTTCATATGTTATGGTAACTCTATGCCCTCATGAGGCCACATAACATATAGGTACTCTTATCTTTTACTAATGTTTATTACTCATGTGTTTGTTTGGTTATCACTTTATTAAACTTCTACACGTTACCTTGTTGGCCACTTCTGAGTCGGGATAACTGTGAGAAGCCACTCCACATGTCTACCCGTACATACCCTTTCTCACCATATGATGTGTGCCAGAATTAAATACAATTCCCAACCCAACCCCCAATGATCAACCACTCAACTTGCCTATATCTAGGAGTCCAGATCTCGCAAGATCCAACATAGCACTCTCACATGCACGTGGTGGAAACAACCAACACCACGTAACCAACAAATATAATGAAATACAAGGAGTTAGATTCAGGTAACAAAATAAGGTGAAATAAAAAACCTCACTCAGGAAACACATCTGAGTGGAAACCACAAGAAAAAACAAGGAAACAGACAAAATTGGCCAAAGGGCTAAAACCACCAAAATGCACCAACGGAGCACTTTCGGATCAGGGTACAAAAATACCAAGAATGTCCTCTATCCATTCCAAATTCACAATCTGACTCTGTGTAGCAAATGCTACCAAAAACATAACTCAAAATATGCCAACAAGGCAACAATCAAGAACTGGGCGACGCACAAAATGAGGCGACGCCAAAAATAACCAAAATTCAAACTACTCAGAATTTGACAAAATCAAAAACCCATTTCTAAAACATGCTAGAAATACCAAAAATCCAATAAAATATAATTTCCAAGCGCACACGCAAAATCTGGCAGCATAACTAGGTAAAAATTCAATTCCAAAAATGATAAATCACAAAAAATGCTCATGCCCACCCAACTGGGTCATGGAAATGCATAAAAATGGAGGGGAACACTAGTTCTCAACCCCCAAACAATTTATTATCAAAATAATGAACAAAAATGAAGCAAAAAAAAGAAATTGAGGAAACCCTACTTCACACAGTTGGTAAAAACTAAGAAAGGGTAGACAATTGCGAAGAGACCGTGAAAATAGAAATGGCTCCACAGGAAGGTAAGGAATCACGACATGATTGCGATGAGCCGCTACCCACAAAGATTCGACGAGCAGATCAAACACAATGAGCACAAATCAAAATTTCTCCAAGATGTTTTGGAGCAAAACTTCCAATTTTCAAAATGCCAAAGTGAGAAGTGAGTTAGAAAACTCCCTTTTTGCCTCATACAAGCACTTTTTAAAAAGTGACTTATAAATTAGGTTATTAAACCTTTTAATAAACTAATTGGCTAAATCCCAAAATTAAATAAAACAATTCCAAGCATTTGGAATTCAACTATGATGAATTAGCCAAAAATGAATAAAATAAAGCAAACATTAAAATTCCCCCGAACAATTAAATCAACATTAATTAAATGACTTTCGCGACAACTGTGGAACCCTAAATGCACAGACATGCTCACTAGTTAACTCACATAATGCATTATGAATTCTAGATTTACCACAATAAATGGAGGGTTAATAATAATAATAACAAAACTATGGATACGTCGCTCATACCGAGATGACATTGGCTCAACATGAATGGCCAAGGTCACTATCTCTTGGTGCCACTGTCGGGGATATAGGTACACACTCGAATCTTGTACTCAGGATGAATGTACCTTGTACCTATTTAGTAAACAATCAAACATCAAGTGTAGCTACCCAATTATATAAATAGCCAAAGCACAAACAAATACATAATTACGTGAGGAGAACGAGATACCGTGTGGATCTCGTAAGCAAGTGACTATGAATCCATCTCACTTCATACTAGCACCGACATGAAAAATGCATAACGACGGTGGAGTAAAACATCACAATATATATATATATATATATATATATATATATATACAATCACATGATAACGCATTAAAATTACATTACATAACTATTCACAACACAATTGCACCATAAAAAGAAGTCCAAATAACAACCATCAAATAATAGTTCTAGACTCCTCAGACCAAGTCTGAATACAAAATAACTCAGATATCATCATAAAGCATCATGTCACATCACTAGCATCATCATGCAAATATGATCAAACTGAACAACAACATCATCTAACATCTAACAACTATGATACTGGTAATCAAAATAAGGTATAGTCATCGAAGCATCTCATCATGCAAATAAATCAACAATAATCAAAGTGTCTCTCGATCAAATAACCATGGACAAAATGCAAAAATGAGAGGCACTATAGCTCGTGGGACTCCTTGGCCTTCGGTTGGGGTGAGGAAATGCTCCCTACCATATTTAATCTATTACATTCTACCTATGTGTGTAATTTTAATCGATGCTTTGAAATTGGAAAACCAATACTCTTTATTTGCAGACAATTGAACTTTGGAAATTCACCATACTTAGCACTTGTTTTGGTCATTCATCTAAAGTTGGAAGACTTCTCTAATTGATTTGTGTACACCTAAATTTAGTGGCATGTCCAAATATAGTATAAATTTAACCAAATCTGGTGGAGGTTGACTTTTGTAAATTAGTGACCCTTCATGTTTAGAACTTTTCATTTTTGCCCCTGATCTTTAGACAATTTGTTCTTGAGTATACAAAGGCATTTTTCAGTGCAAATTATTTTTTTGAGTGTAATTTTATGCTCTTTGTGATGATGTGATCAATTTTTTCTCAAGTGCTCCTATTTTACTAAAATGTAACTTTCCTCATCAGATCTGAAGGACAATATTTATTTTCAACTTCAAATAGATGTAACAATCGTATATGACCTCTAATCGAGGTACAAGCTTCTTTTTTTGAAATTTTATATTTTCCTAATAACTAAATATTGGTGCCATTTTGAGGTTGCAATCACGATATTCTATTGTAATTTCAATATTTAGTCCATTTTCAAACATTATAAAACTCTAGAAACCTACTCCAACATTGTAAACACACCACTTTACAAAGTGCGACAATCATTTTTTGTTAGTGGGATTCTTGATTGAGTTAAAAGGGTGGATCTCTCTTGGTGTAAGTTTTTTTGATTTATTTTCTAGTGCTCTTCTTTCCAGTTTACATGGATAATTCCAAGGTTCCTTTACTTACACCTTATAACTATGCAACTTGGAATCAACATGCATGGAATGCTCTAATGCAACTTGGGTTTACACATATGTTGAAGAAAAAGTAGTTGAGCCTACAGATGATAATAAAAATATAAAATGGAAGCTTGAAAAAATAAAAGCTCTTGGATATCTTCGTAGTTTTGTTTCTCTTGATTTTATATTTTAGATTGAAGAATGTAAAAAATCGAAATTAAGCTTGGGAAAAGTTTAAAAAATTGTATGGTATAACATATGAAGTTAGATGCTATCATATTGATAATGATTTGATGATTCTTGATCCAATGAACTATGAAAATATACATGATTACATAACTAAGGTTAATGATTTGAGAGCACAATATAAAGAATGTGGTATTCAGAAAAATGACATTCAGTTGGTATATAATGTATTGGACAAACTTGGTCTTGGATATGCATCTTTATTTTCTAGCTTTCAAAGTTGCATTATAACTATGGGATTGGTTTATGTTAACCCTTAATTTTCATCTTTTTTTGATATGTTGATACATGAACAACAAAAGCTTCTTTATATGGGTCTCATAAAGTAATCAAAGAATTGGGCCTTGTTGACAAGTTAGCCTACACGATAGAAAGAGTTTGGTTATTCTAATAAGAAATTGAAGAACTTAAAGAAAAATCCACATCTAGATCAAGCACAACATAAATAAATTTTAAAAGATGACTCAATAAAGAAGGATAAATCTACTTGTGCATCTTTCAAGAGGACTACATATGAAAAACATTCATGTTTTAAGATAGATATTGATGAGTAGTAACATCTTCTTAAGAGAACCAACATTATCTTCCTTACAAAATGTTTGATTCAACTTCTCCACATTCAAAATAGTCTGGGTATACTAAGGTAAAAGGTCATGCATGACTTTTTTGCGAATCTTCTAAAGGTAAAGGTAAACATTTTTGTGCTTCTACAAGTTTTGTATCAGGGAGATGGCTACTTGATTTTGGAGCTTCTCATTATATGGATTCTACATAGTCTATGTTCTCTTTCTTTTGAGCCTTGTATTATGCCACCTATTCTAATGGGAAATAATACTTATATGAGTGTAATTTGAAAAAGGTTCTATTGATATTAGGGATGGTAGCTTCAATTATGTTTTTTATGTACCTCATCTATCAAACAATATTAATTCCATCTATTGTATCACCCATGGTGGAATAGGGAATATTGTGGAGTTCACACCTAATTGAATTATCATTTGAGACTTGGAAAATAATAATATAGTTTCTATTGGGATGGTTGATCATGCATCTCAGTTATATACCTTTTTAGACTTTGCACTTGACGATGTTTCTAATCCTGTGGCTGTTGACACACTTCAAGTGTGAATTTTGATTGAGGAGAGCTTGGATATTCTTAGATAAGATCTGGTTCATAAACCTTTTATTTCATATTCTCCATCTACAATTACTTCTGAGGATGCTCATTTTGCTAGATTTATGCCAACTTATGATTTAGTGCACCATGAAACAAATTGTCTTTCAAATCCAGTTCCATGAGATGACTACTTAGCATACATTGCAGGTTTGTTCATAGAGTCCCGTCTTTTAGACTTGGGAGACACTATTCATGACATTCATATTCTCTTTAGTGAAGTTGATTCTTCTTAATTTTTTGCGGAGGAAAATTTAGATCCTCTTGTCCATTCTCCACATAATCATTCATCACAAATTGATACAATTATGGATACTTTTGATTAATATTTGGAGGATACACCTTTATATTTATAGGAGATGATTGAGTCATTGGATATTACTCTACATACATCTCCACTGGCTTCTAGACTATCATTTTCATCAATGTGGCTCAAAACACATGATTTAAATGTGATAAATTTTTGCAATGGCATGGAGATACATGAGCGGTTTTCAATATCTTCTACATTTTATTCCTTCATATTCATTTTGGGAATGGGAAGTTGTTCTTCATATACCTTTGGTTTTCCTTCTTTGTCAAGAGGGGAACATTGTTAAACAAACATGTTTCATCACCTACATCTAGTTTTGAGCATCAACTATTGGTACAATTGATAACTTGTGGGAAGGATACATATTCATCCTTATCCACTCTATTTTGGAGGAAATTTATTCCTTGCATGGGATTATTTATTGTGTTGGGAAACTAGTTTTATTTTCTCTCTTTTGGGGAGGAGTTTTCTCCAGTAGGTTTTCTCCCTTTCCCCATCTGTGAGAAAATGTTTTTTTACAGGGTTACCTGACATGGCCTTGTAGCCGAGACCCATCTTTGTGTCATTTCACCCACCTAAGCTACACTTAAGGGGGGTGTTGGTGTAGGATTTAATTTTCCTTATAATAGTGGGGAATATTTATTTTTACTACACATTATTTAACTTGATTAGGCTATATTAAAATGATAGGAGGAGGACTCATTGTACAATCATATAATTACATGTGTCATTCACACCCACGTTTGGGTAGTTGAATGTCTCATCCTCTCTTAAGCTTATTTTTTACCTCGCATGACCATTTCTTTGTCTTTGACTAAGTTGGCATAACCATGTATTTGGCATTTACCAAGTAGGTAAAACTCCCACCTATTTTGGATTTTTGGTTGTTATTATTTCTATTGGATTTATTTGCCTCTATTTTTATATATAAATAATTATCATCTCTCTCTATGCCAAGATTAAGAACTCATCTATTCATGAGTGCTAGTCTAGTGTTAAGGGAGTTCTGATTTTTGTTCACATCTATTTTCTTTTATTGATTTCCTTTATTCATTTTGATCTTGGATGACTTCACAACTAAATCTAACATGCCACACCCACTTAATTTTGATGAAAATCCATTCATGAAATCCCTCATTACCGAATTAACTTTATTTTTCTAAGTACAATTTATGTGATGTTTGACCATATTAAAATCCCTAATAATTACCTAATCACCTTAAGGTGAATTGTTATTCACTCATTCTCACAACTCACATCTTATTTTTTTTCAATTTTGGGATCATATGTAGAAAAAATAATAATAAATTTTCCATTCATAAACAACAAGGCACATTATGGAGCAGAGCGGAGCAGGTGCAGACAAAATGGTGCGGAGAAAGGGTTTCATATAGGTTTCAAGTAGGTATCATGACTTCCAGCAGATGGATCACTGATTGGACACACTATGGATCATATCTCAGGACCCATTGAGTGTGTTTGTTGTGGGAGAAAGACAGTGGGAGGATGATTTCCACCTTGGTCAAGGCTTAGGGTTACAAATTGACCCAGTGGCTGGATCACATGTAAATAAGATTCCTTCTTCAAACACAAAAGTTGGGGTTCAGTAGTCTATCCAATGTCACAAGATTAGGTATAAGGTTGATTCTAGGACTAGGGCCCTTGTAAATAAGATTCCTTTTGCAGGGGACCAACAACATGGAGATAAGGGAAAATAATGGGCATCACTTTTTGGAGTCAAACCTACTAGAAAATCTATGTTCCCTCTCATCGATGATATCTCTGACCAAAATAGTGGTAAGTTTTTTATTTATGTCCCGGATCAAGTTATTGATCATACTATTTCCATCATGGCTTTATCTTTGGTTAGAAACTTTATGGGCCCTCGACCTAATATTGAAGTAGTTAGAGATTTTGTGAGTAGAAAATGAAAGTAAAAGGACCAGGTTTAGGTTTCTACTATGCCAAAAGGGTTTTTTCCTTTATCTTCCCTTGTGCTGAAGATATCTCTACTATAATTTTGAGGGGCATGGGTGATTGGTAAATCTTCTTTAGCACTTAGAAAATGGAACCCTATGTTGGATTTTTATGATGCTACCTTTGATGTGGTACCAGTTAGGGTGAGATTTCTAGGTCTCCCACTGGAATACTATATGAGGATGTGTTTAGGGGAATATATAGCTCCTTTGGTGAAGACCTATCTATTGATGCTATGACATCAACTCAAAAGTATTTTCTATTGGTATAGCCCAGTCAATGGATCTCCCTTCCTCTATTGACCTTGTCTCTAAACTTGGGAAGTGGGTTCAAACGATTGAGTTTGATTCACTACCCTTTGTGTGCTTTGTATGAAAGAAGTCTTGGCATTGGGATAATAGGTGTCCTCTTAGGAATAGCCTCCCAATCCCCAAATCCAAGAAGAAGCTTTCAAAAGTCTAGAATCCTAAACAGATGAATGATGGTGACTCGAAGGAAGATAAGAATATACCTGAGAAAGGGAATGGGAAGCTTGATGGGGTCACCAATTTGGAGAAGTTCTAAAATCCTATGGGTAGTGAGGGAAACCAACAATCTAATGATGATATGCTCATATCTAAGAAGAATGTTGAGAATAAAGGGTCCTAAAAAATAACTAATGATGATAATGTTGAAAAAGGAAGGTTGCACAATATGCCTAAGAATGTGGTCATAAATGAGAAGAAAAACAAGACCCTGGATGAACATAATGTTGGCTTTGAGGGGTAAAAAAGATACTTGGTGAGTAGTGTTGAGAAGGAGCAAGGATCTAATCAGAATATCCCAAAGGATAGAAAGAGTGTGTCCCCTTGGTCTTCTTCCACTTGCTTCCCTCCTAATACACAAATTGTCAAATCCACATTGCCTATGGGTTCTCTAGAAAAAAAATCTAAAAGAACTATCTTTACAGATCTAGATCCTAATGTGGTGGTTCCATATTCCATTTCTTATTTCAAGAGTATTGGTGATTCAGAAAGGAATGGTAAAGAGAATGCAAGTCTTGAGGGTGTGGAGTTTGATGATGATGCCTCATTTACCAAAGTAGAAAAGAAAAAGAAGAAAAACTCATCTATTACTACTCCTGGGAGTGATGGGAACAAAACCCCTAGCCCTAATGGGTTCCCCTTGTTCTTATTTTAGACCTTTTGGAATATTATTGTTGAGGATGTGATTAATGTTGTCAAGGATCTACTTATAAAAATTGTTGTCACGGAGTTTTTTGTGTGCTAGATCTATGTTGAAGGAGTTAAACTCTACTTTTATTGTGCTTGTTCCAAAACATTTTGGGTTTGATACCTTTGGAGCTTTTATCTCTATTAGTCTTTATAATTATTTTTACAAAATCATTTCTAAAGTTCTTACTTCTAGATAGTTGTTGATTATCCCCTTGCTTATCTCCCCTTAGCATAATGGTTTTGTCCCTAGGAGGAAAATTATTGATTTAATCAGTACTATTCATGAGAATATTCATTCACTTGAAGCTTCCAAAAGCCAAGGATTTCTTCTAAAGACTAATATTTGTAAAGCATATGATAGAGTGGATCAGGACTTCTTGATTAAAGTTCTTGGCGCTTTTGGATTTTTGAGAGAGTTATTCACCTCATTTGGAACTACCTATTCGATGGTTTTTTATTTTTTAATAGGTCCCCTTCCCACTTCTTCAAGGTGTCTCAGGGTGTTAGGAAAGGGGATCCCATTTCCCCCATCCTCTTCATTATAATGACCAAGATCTTGGGTAGATATATACAAAAACATATTACTAATGGTTCTTTGAGAGGTCTTAAACCTTCTTTGACTAATTTGACATGCTCACATCACTAGTTTGTTGATGATACAATCATGATGGGGAGCTCCTCTATTGGAGAAGTGAGAGCCATCAAGAATCACTTGACCCTTTATGAGGAATCTTCTGGGAAAATTGTGAACACGTCAACTCTTCAAAATCTTTCCGTCTACGCTATGAGTTTATTCAAATTCCTTCTAAATATGTGGATATTATTGAGAAAATCCAAAAGTGCTTTCTCTGGTCTAGTGTGGAGGAAAGAAAAAGGATACCTTTGATGTCCTTGGAGGATATTTTCAAACTGAAGAAAGTGGGAGATCCTGGTTTGAGAAATATCAAAATGTTTAATAAAGCTCTCTTGGCGAAGAAGATATGGAGAACTTATAACAATAGAGGGGAATGGAATAATATTTGGCATGATAAATACCTTCACAATATTCAAAAATTAAAGGGTTTCCTTCATTCTCCTAATCTTCCAAGTGGTTTTTTTTTATGGAATAACAATATTAAGGGTAGGGAGGTTGCCCATTCGCATGTATGCTAGAAAAATGGTAATGGCAGGAATTGTAACACCCCAAAATTGGCACCTAATATCTCAATCAATTTTGGTGCATTTTCTTATCTCCGAAGTCCTATTGTATTAGGCAAATTCTTCTCCTAATTGACTTTAATTGACTGAGTTTCAAATGCAGAAAACCCAAATTTGCATAAATCTGACATTACATTTAATTCCTAATTCTCAAATGATTATTAGCTAAAAATCCCTATGATT
>MU223830.1:1374477-1398674 GCA_018584345.1 Thuja plicata | reverse complement strand
AAGGGTTTGAAACAGGGATAGGTTTATCTGAATTTTTATAAAAGTATGTAAAGAGAGAATAACCTGTTGTTCCCGGGGTTGCAGCATCTCTGATGTTCATGAAGTCATCTTTAAACACTCCTGCATCAATCTTCCTGTTCTGTGTTGAACCTGGTAGCAGCTGGAGAAATTCGTCTGAATAGCTAGGTTTTCCTTTCTGCTCTTCTCCACTGCCTCCACTTGTAGAAGCAACGCTCACAACTCTACTCATCTTTGCAAGCACTTTGAATCTCTGTCTGGAATGATATTGAAACAAATCTAAATTCCAATATCAGCTATCTGTTCTGTATACAATTCTCTGCAACCTTAGAAATTTCTAATCACTTGAAAACACTGCAACTACTCTGAATATCACTTCTTACTGAAAATAATCAAATTAGCTCTGAAAACTTGAAAGCACGATGAATACGAATGAATGCACTATCCTCTATTTATAGCCATTTCGATTCAGAGTACATGGCTCATAACTCGAAAACGTCAGTTCTGCCATTAAGTTACCCTGTCGTGAGCTTTCAAAAACCTAGCCGTAGTTGCACGAAGTTGACAGAAAATCAAATTTCAAATTATCAATCTTTGGCACAATCATTAAACGTTTAAGACAGCTGACATGGCATCCTCTGGTTCGTCCTCTGTCATACATCTTAGCTACCTTTTGTGCATAGTAATCAAAATTTTAGTATATGATTGGCCGCCGAGAGATCCATTCTGTCATGTCATCTACTTGGTGCCGCATATTTAGATCTCAAGATCTGGCGACCTCGCGACTGCAGGAAGTCTCTTTGTCGCGAGCACTTTTCCCTAACCCTGGTTTGTTCTCTAGACCTGGCGACAATGCATGTTCTTTATCTTAGCTGACCCAAGTCCATCTGGCGATCAGGCGACAATAGTGAAATCAAGGTTGCGTGGGGTTAACACTAACTCATCATTCTTCTCCAGACTTGGCGACAAACCGTATATCATTAATCTTCATAGTTATCACTAAGTCGCAGGATGCTCATATTCCTTCTCATGACCACACAATAACCTTAGTCGCTGAGTCGGGGGATAACTTAAACTTGATCTCAACATGCAGCACGTGTCTTTATTTCATTTAGAGTGACTTTGCGACATACCCTAATTGCCAAGTCGGGAGGACTTTTTCCTTGGGACACTTTTTTCTCCAGATAACGCAACCACCGTCAGATCTCTTTATTGCTTCATCGAACGGCAGGCGCGTGATCGCTTAATATTTTCACATACCCTTAATTCATTTGGAGACCTTGCGACTGAAGGCAAGAATACCTTAGTCTCTTTATCGCTTGATCCATTTTCTCCTTCCAGCGACCTCCCGACAACCATTCACCTTATGACAGATGTCATCTATTCTTTTGTCCACTTAATGTATACTGAAGAGCTGAGTCATTACTCCTGTTCTGGCGACATCCCGACTGAGGGAAATCACTAACACCAAACAGTTAGTCGCGTAGTCTAGGCTGTTATCAATTAACTGTCATTTGATCACGAGACCACGTGACTGAAGAAATACTTAACTATTTACCATGGCCTAATCTAGCGATCACGCGACATGAAGTGAATCGCGAAGTCTAATAACATTTCTTTGACCTTTTGACTTCTCCTGTGATCACCCGACTGAGCAGTGGGTCCCATTCTTTCAAAGCTTATGCTATGAAGTTCATGCGACTACCCGACTAAAAAAGATATCGCTAAGTCTCAAGAAGCTGAAGGAATATTCCATTTTCTAAGGAGACTACGCGACAAAAGGCAAAAGCGAAGTCGGGAAAGGTTTTAGCATATTCATTCTGGGTAACGCGATCAGGCGACCTAACTTAAAGCACATGTCTTAAGTGACTTTGAAAAAGTAACAACGAAAAATAAGACATGGCCTAGGGTTTTAAAATGCATCATTTTAACACTTGGATACTAGGGTTTTTCAGGGTTTTAACAATTTTGGCAAGGCTTAGGCATGAAAACCTGAAAAATTTCAGAGGGCAGGACCAGGAACAAGGCAAAGCAGCAAAAACAGGAAATACAACCAACACTCCATTTTCTGCAAAAATTGCACCCTTGGCTAATTGGACCGTTCTGGATTCATTTTCATGATCAAAATTGAAATCTGACACTCCTAAGTAGCTCAAAATCGCATTTTAAAAATTGTGGGCCGATGTGATTGGACGCTTGTGCAGTCATTTTTTTTCTTATTGGTTCCTTGTCAGTGTTATCTCTAGTCATTATTTTCTCAGTTTCTACAATCTTTTCATCAAAGTCAACTCTAGTCAACTATGGTCAAACCTAATCAACAGGACCTCTCGATCGCTCTAAAATGATTATGCTCTCTCTTGATCTATCTTTTTCTTTGATTTCTCGCTCTCATCTTTATGATGTGTCTTCTTTCGATTTCGCTCCCGAGGGGGCAGGATGATTGCATCATTGAACCTTTTTGCATTATTCTTGAATCAGTCTGAATCTAAAGTCCTTGTCGCTAGGGGCATCTCATCACTTAGGGCATATTCAATTTTTTGTACCTTATGGTCAAAATTGGATATTCCATGATCTCACATCTCGTCATCTATCTTGCTAGGTATCTAAGCAATCTAACTCAGATCCTCAAGGATCACGCTTCATTCTGGGAAATATTCCTAAATTGATTATCTTTTGAGACAGGTATTGGGGCAATCTAACCTTGATTCTTGAAGGTTGAGCCTTGTTCTGGGGATAGTCTTGTGAAAGATATCAATCTAACCAATGTTTGGGCAATCTAACCTAGACATTGGGGGACTAAGCTTTGTTTTGGAGAAGATTCTTGAAATCTCATTGGGTATTGGGGCAATCTAACCCTAATTCCTGAAAGTCATGCTTCATTCTGAAGATGACTCTCAAAAACTCTTTAAACCGTTATCTAGGAAATCTAACCTGGATCTCGGAGGGCTTACCTTCATATTGGGGCAATCTAACTCTGATTCTGAAGATAGTCCTAGATCATCATCATCTCTCAGTGGACATTGGGGCAACCTAACCCCGATTCTGATCTTCACTTCATACTATTCTTTGAATCAATGCGCTGCTCACACATCAATTCAAAGAGGGGCAAAATGTAACACCCCAAAATTGGCACCTAATATCTCAATCAATTTTGGTGCATTTTCTTATCTCCGAAGTCCTATTGTATTAGGCAAATTCTTCTCCTAATTGACTTTAATTGACTGAGTTTCAAATGCAGAAAACCCAAATTTGCATAAATATGATATTATATTTAATTCTTAATTCTCAAATGATTATTAGCTAAAAATCCCGATGATTAATTGATTTAATACTAAAGTCCTAAGTGCTTTTAATTAAATCAATTCCACCCCCTTTGGCTAATATACATAAAAGGAATTGAAAGTTTATTTAATTATTGAATGAATTATCCTCAAAAAAGGGAATTCCATAATTCCATGTGAAAGGACACTTATGTGTCAATAATTCATTATTTTATTTAAATAATCGTTGCTTATTTGTCTCAATTAGAGAATGAAGAGACAACTGTTTCTTTTCAAGAAACTCTTCATCCTCTTTCCATGGTTTTCTATAAATTGGACCTCCTTTTCTTCATTAGGGGGACTTTTTGGAGAGCATCAATACTATAGGAAATTTACTTTGATTTCATGTTTCTAAGTTCATTTGCATAATTAGGCCAATATTTCAATTGGAATTAATGATATATGCTTTCATTTGATATTCATTCTCATATCTAACATTTCAATTTGATGTTCTCAAGTTTTCATAGATTACAAGTTTTCAATTCTAGATTAAGAGCATTTACTTTCCTTTGCTAGTTTAATTGCATCTTTACTTCCATAGAGTAGTTGCAAATCATTCTTAGCTTAGTGCAAATTCAATTTCTTAGTCTAAATTGCATCTCTTTTCATAGACTAGTTGCAGACTTTTTCATAGAATAATGGCATTTCTCATTTTCTTGCATTCTTAAATCCTCCATGTCAGCAATGGTCAGATTGTTGGCTCTTGTTCTGAGGGTAAAACTCAACATCCACATCTAATTAGGAGGCAACAGGTCGCTTCAATCGTATTTGCAGAGCAAACAATTCATGTTTGTCTTTGTGAATTGAGCGATTGTGTAAAGACTATGTTGTGTTTGTGTTGAATTCAGAGGTCCACATTCAGCATACAACAAGAATACCCTCTTTTGGGATGATTGTTAGATTAGCAGGGAGCCTTTAGCTAAATATCCTGAGTGTGATACTTTCAAAGATAAGTGCGTTTATAAATTTGGAAGGTTTTGTTAAAATAACTAAGGGAGGGGGGGTGAATCAGTTAGACTCAGTGCCCTCACTAAATTACCCTACAGTCCCAAATTGCTCCAGATGTATAAACAAACAAATTTAATTATATATGTGTGTGTATATTATGTACCTGATGAGAGAGACACAACACATCAATAAGTTATTGCATTAGTTCAAAATGGTTAGATAAGCATGTAAAACTACTAATATCGACCTATTGCCTTCTAACTAAGAAGAGTATGATTAGTAACATAAAAGCCCTCAATTTATGCTACCATCAGTGACATATACGACCTAGCATGAAGGATTTTAATTTAAAAACAAGCTCAATGATTATAAAACATGCATCCTAGCTCTAAAAATGGAAATAAGAACAATGTGAAAGCATGAAATAAGAAGTGAAATATGTGTCTAAGGTTAATCTAACAGCATAACATTGCATTTAGGATATGAGTTGAAGGCTTATTTGCTTTCAAAAATGGCTTCTATTTATAGAAGAATGAGAAGGAAGGAATCTTGAGATTCTTTGACTTACTCAAGTGGGTTGAATTGCTAAGCATTCCTTAATAGAATGTGACAACATTAGGAGGTGGGTTAGGGTAGAATTAGGATTAGGATTAGATTAGAAAGGGTGAATGGGTTGAGATGGGTTAGAACCCAGGGTAGAAGTGGTTGAGATAGGTTAGGTTGGGGTTTAAGGGAATATTAATTAAATGAATTAAACTTATTTAATTCATTCAAAAATATAGGAATTAATTATTTGAATAATTTAATTGCTTTTTAATAATGAGGGGACTGTAGCCATTTTAATTAAATTAAATAGGCTAGAGGAATGGGTCATTTGCAAGTGGGTAATTGATTTACGGATTTATTTAATTCCTTTATAATTAAATACTATAGCCATGTTTGATTTTGGTTTGATTTAATTAGTTTGAATTGATTAGGATCATATGGCTATAATAGTTAATATAATTTAGTGATAAAAATCACCTAAGATATTAAATTGATTCAAAGAATTATGCCAAGCAGTAACATGGTCGTTTGGACATAATTGAGGGTATGATCACACTTAGGGAAAATAGGGTCCGTAGTTGGAACAGACCAAATTCAGGTGGTTACATTTGCCCCTCTTTGAATTGATATGCGAGCAGCGCATTGATTCAAAGAATTTTTTTGACTTTGACTTCGGAAAGATTGAGAATCTCGTTCTTGGTTATCAAACGAAATGTTGATGAAATCAATCTCGCACTTGATTGAACCAAACTGATAGAATTGATTTTGAACTTGGTTGTCATCCAAAAACCAATAAAAGATTTTAGAGATACCAATTCTGAACTTGGTTGTCGTCCAAAAATTGATAATACTGATTCTGAACTTGGTTGTCGTCCAAAAATCAGTATGAAGCTTCCAGGAGCTTAATAAGAATATTTTAAAATGAGGAAACATAAGATATCGAGCTCATGAGAACCAAAGCTTTCTATCCAACAGTTTCGACTTTAGTCAAAGAAACTGTTATGCCCCTAGTTTGTTTGATAACGAAGTCATTTTGATGTTGTTTCGAGAAAAAATTTATGATGAATTGATGATAGTGTGATCATGCCCCCTCAGGAATGAAATTGAAGGAAAAGAATAAAATCCCTCAGTTGAAAGAACGTATCACTTGCAGGAAGCGGTTAGGATAAGAAAGAATGGAGCAGAAGAAGTAGAAAAAGAAGGTGTGTTTAAAAATAAACACACGATTATCAAGTTAATTACGTGAAATTGGGAGTGATAAGACTGATAAAACGATGTCGAGACCAAGATATATGATAAAATGTCCAGTATTGACTAATATTTCGAACAAATGAAGCAAAGTTGCAATTTTTGAAACTGTCACAAAAATGGCACAGTGCTGCTGAAAACATTCTAGGCACCTTCGATTTGGTCCCCGATTGATCAGAAAGATAACATAAATGAATTTGTAGTTGTCCGGGAGGAGTTTCAGAAGTCCTAAATGTCTCAAAAGACCTATATAAGCCTCCAAAATTACCATTTCAATATTCATTTTCACTTTCCTCCATATAAATTCAGTGAGCTTTGCAGAGAAGATGGTAGTCCATGTGAGGAAGCACCATTTTGAGATGAGCCATCGACATCAGTGTCTAGCCGACTACCTACCACTGGTAAGTGCTTGATAAACTACCCTGTGAATTTTGCAATTTTCAAATTTATGCATTTTTGTGGCTTTTAGAGCCCTTTCAATATAGGATCGCATTCAGGATTCTGGATCGCATTCAGGATTCTGGATCGCATCCTGCAAATCCCGCGTCGCATCTGATTTTTCCCTAATCGCATCTGATTTTTCTGGATTTCTGCGTCGTATCCGGGATTTCTCAGATCGCATCCAATTTTAGTATTTTTGGCATGTTTAAATAGGAAATCCGTCAGTGGGTCGCATCTTGTTTGCTTAGGATCGCACCCCACGTTTAGGATCACATCTGATAAACACAGTCGCATACTGTATTTCCAGGATCGCATCTGGTAGAAAACTTAGAATTTTAACATGTTTGCTCTGTTTGCATCCTGCGAACTTGAAATGACTTAGTTGATTAGGAATCTGCCCCTGCAATGTAGATATCATACTGATGTATAGCATTTTGCGGCACTTACCCTGCATGTGTTCTTGCATTGTCAGGATGTTTGTCAGATGATGAGTACACGACTGTGATCTGATGTGGATTGCGCTCGTTGATGGGTTTACCCGAGATTAGGGTAAACCGTGGGTTGTTGACTGCTCTAGCCGAGAGATGACACTCAGAGAACAACACCTTCCATTTACCTACTAGAGAGATCACAGTGAATCCTGAGGATGTCTAGAGGATACTGTGTGTACCGATGGTCAATCATGAGGTATGATTTGATTTGACGGCAGCTGTGGCGATTGGTGTTGCATGGAGATATTTCCAGGATGACACCATAGACCAGAGATATCTATCATGGGACTACATGGTCGATCATTATGATCGATTATCTATTTATTTAGCAGGTCTTATAGGCGACATCCTTATGCTAGATAGGGGCCAGGACGGTTTTATGGTCGGCTGGGTAGATATGATTGAGGAGATGGTGACCCACCATCAGCAATTTTCTTGGGGGAGCTATATCTTAGCTCACATGTATCGAGAGCTACATGAGATTGTTTACCATTATACCCGCAGTATGTTTATGGGTGTACTTATTCTTCAGATTTGGGCCTGAGAGCACATCCCTGTTACACGGCCGATTGTGGATAGGCAAAGGGCCCCTGAGCAGCCCTATGTATATATGTATGCAGGCCTTTTGTAGCAGCCCCATCTGGGAAAGATTGAGTATTGGCGCCGATTATTTGATGACATGATAGACATCGTATGGCGACCATATCTAGATTGTGAGGTGTAGACCTCGGATGCCTGGCAGGTGCCATTTTTGTGTCAAAGCAGTTATCTTATTGGTCGGACCAGATATGTTATAGAGCATTTTGTGATCACTAGAGTATTGAGGCAGTATGGTCGGCGACAGGGCAGGATGGAGGACATTGTAGTATACGCCCGCACCAGAGATGAGACACCACTATGGGGTGCACAGTTGACTTATGAGACTGCTCACCAGGAGGTCCGAGACATGGTTGCAATAGACTGGGATCTTTGGCCAGATGTAGAGGATGCAGGTGTATCTGATGGTTATGCTGCTGAGAGGCTCTAGTATCCATTTCCTAGATTTACTGGTCCAGAGGAGATCATTCCTTGTATAGAGGAGCCACTAGACTACGATCTTGATGATCAACCAGTCAGGGGCAGAGGAGGTGCACAGAGAGATAGGGCTCTCAGAAGATATGGAGGCCGTGATGGTGGTAGGGACGGTGGTAGAGATGGCAGGCATCCTCCTACGAATGATGGCCATGATGGTGATGACAAAAGCGGTGGTGGAGAGACAGTGGATATAGGTGTAGCCAACAACAGTGGGCAGGGCAGACACCAGAGATTTAGATTTGTGGCCCCCCGGAGGGACACTGGTCCATTGCCTACAGCAGAGCAGCAGCGATAGAGGTGGCAGGGAGCCCATGAGCAGGATCCAGGTAGGGACAGAGATGCATTGTCTAGATGCGAGCAGGAGAGAGAGCAGCTCTGAGCTAGGCTCATAGCTTTGGAGGCCAGAGTCACTACTATTGATGCTCTACTAGTGAACAAGGATCTATAGCTTGAGCGGCTGAGAGAAAAGAGGGATGCACAGGCCCAGACAACAGTCCATCAGGGACAGAGGGCTACATATTATTACACCCTGTATCATGCAGTAGTTCTAGAGGGACAGAGAGCACCTTCATTTTCCTGAGTAGCTCAGCAGTCAGAGGGGGCCATGCCTCCTCCAGCAGCTCCTTTTGCACCACCTCCTCCTCCTCCTGACCAGGGAGAGGGGGTGGGACAGAGTTGATTTTCTTGTATCATCTTTATGACATGTATATTTTTGAGATCATTTTTGTATATATGGATCTTGCTGAGATCCCATCTTTTGTATATCTAGATCCTTCTGAGATCCATTTTTGTAGATGACATTCATACATGTATATCTGATTCATTGATAAATTGATACTCTTTATGCTTAATGATTCACTGATATTCTTTATGCTCACTGATTCACTGATACTCTTTATATTTGATCTGTACCATGTTACGATGATATATATCTAATGCAGCTTCTCGATTCTTATATGTTTTATGAGTTATGTTTTCTTTCATAGATATGATAAAATATATCTTTTACACATGTGATGATATCTTGATCTCCTGATGAGGTAGTTGTTAGATGATAACATCATTTTATGATTGTATGTGATGGGTCTTTACTGATATACATATGTTTTAAATGATACTCATGTGAAAATGCAAATGTATGTTTCTTTTGATTTACCAGTTATGCAAAATAGATGTATGGATGCACTTAGGATCAAAAAAGTAAAAATGCAATACATGGATGCTTTATTTTTGTATTTTCTTGTTTCTTCTTTTCAATGAATGCAAAATGTATGCTATGGATGTGCAACGATATTTGATATTAGTAATATGGATGATGTAATTAACTTGATTTAGAAGAAAATAGAAATCATTTTTGAGCACAAAATTCCTTATGCTATTATTTCATTCATAAATGCATCATGCAATCTCTAAATGTAGCTATATGCAGACTCTTAGGACTTGTCACTGATTAGCAAATATTGCAACATTTTTATCATCATTGGGTGCTTCTCGGAATGGATACCACCTGATAATATAATCATCACTAATACCCTCTGATATTATGATAATATGAATACTATGTTTTATTGAAATGTCGAAAATAGACTTAGGCATCAAGGCATAGAAGCGAGGATAACAAAATAGTCACTTTCCTTTTAATATACCAGATTCTGATTAAGGCAAGATATTGGACCCGCAATGACCTTGAAAATTCATATCCTTGGGTACATTATGATTCGTATACCTTAGTGAGAATCTGGATCATAAAATAGACAAGGAAATTGTTTCAACCTCACCGTAGTTTACACATAACAAAGATCGAGATATATGCGGCTATCCACCCATAGTGGCAGCTCTTAACAAAACATCCAAGTTAGGTGAAATTTGTAGGATCATTTGGAACAATCACCATACATAGAAATTTAAGAAAACATTATGCCCCCTATCCTTGTGACTCTTTGTCTTTGCGCAGGCGCCATTGAGTAACTAAGAAGACATAATAAATTATTAATTGAGAATCAATTAAATAAAAATTTTAATTACTTAGATGCCCCTAGTTGAAAACATCATCAGGACATAAAAGAACCATTATCAAACTGTGTGTTTTAAGAAGTACTTTTTCACTCATATGTCAAACACAGTAGACATTCATCAATAAGAAAATTGTAATACAAGCAATATGGTGTTCCATGTCTGTGTATTGATAGGATAATCCATTCTTGTTTTCAATCCAATATAGCCTTGTAGGACCTCCGTTAATGGAAATGTTGTGTCTGATGTTTTGAAAAGATACCCTTGTTTTGGAAAGTGACATTGTTTTGCATGTATCAAGAAACATTGCATTCGTGAGGCAAACCATCCTAGAGCAACCTAGCAACCGCAACTGACTATGCCAGCAAAAATCCCCCAGTGCAGAATGACTTATTCCTAAGACGTAAAGATAGACAAATCCCAAATGAGGATAAGATAGTCATTTTGGAAAATGAAGTCAGCGTATGAGCATAGGAAAAATTATGAAGGCCTTGTATTAGTATTGCATTGATAGATGGAGCGCAGAACACAAGTGACACTTGATTGCCAGGTTTTCACCATTGGCAAGACCTTGTTCTTTCTTTTTGCTACCCGGATGCCTGTTTTACCAGGTGCTCATCAAGGCACTTTTTTATTTTTCAAATTTTTTTCTATTTTTGCTTTTTTGAATGTTTTTGGTAGTATCAAGGCGCCTGTTTACCAAGTTTTCACCAAGGATACCCTTTTTGTAGGACCTTTTGCACTGTTTTTGGTATTTTGCAAGAAATTTTTACTGTACAGGCTCTGCTAGCCAAACATTAAGCGTAGAACCACTTCAAATGTAGAGTGTTGATAGGATCTGGAAGAACATCTCCCTCAGGTGTAGCTAATTGATAAGCTCTGGTCCCAAAATTAGCAGTGATAACATAAGGTCCCAACCAGTTAGGTTCAAACTTTCCTTTTTTCTCCATGTTAGGCTGGTTCTTAGGATTCTCCTTGAGGACGAGATCTCCTACTTCAAATTTGCGTGGTTTGACCTTTTTGTTGTAACCTTTGGACATTCGTGCCTGATACACTTTGATGTGATCGAATGCTTGTTGTCTATGCTTATCTAGGAGGTCTAGAGAATTTACCCAATCAACGCGGTACTACTCATCAGTAACTAGTGCTTGTAAAGATATACATAAAGATGGGATTTCAACCTCAATGGGTAGTACTTATTCAACACCATAGACTAGAGAAAATGACGTGGCTCTAGTTGGTGTTCTTATGCTTATTCCATAGGCCCATAGTGCCAGATTCAGTTGTAGATGCCAGTCTCTGCCAGACTTACTTACAGTTCTATGTAGAATCTTGAGAATATTTTTGTTTGACGCCTCAGCCTGTCCATTACCTCAAGGATAATAGATCGAGGAGCAATGTTGAGTAATATGGTAATGTTCACAAAGGTCATCAATGTCTTGATTTCTAAATTGGCCCCCATTGTCTGTTATAATTGAAGAGGGTATCCCATATCTACAAATAATGTAGTTCAGAATGAACATAGCTACCTGTTTGCCAGTGGCTTTGATTAGCGACACGACTTCAACCCACTTCGTGAAATATTCAGTGGCCGTAATGATAAAATTGTGTCCATTTGAAGAGTTGGGATATATTTGTCCAACCAAGTCAAAGGCCCATTGGTGAAATGGCCAATGTGTTATGAAAGGTATAAGTTCTCTGGCAGGAGCATGGATTGGGTTTCCATGTGTTTTGCATTTAAGACATGCTTTTGAAAACTGAATAGCATCTTTCTCCATGGTAGGCCAATAATAGCCTATTCTGAGCAGTTTCTTGGCTAATGTAAAGCCGTTCGAGTGTGATCCACATACACCTTCATGGACATCTTTTAATGCTAGATCAAACTTTTCAAGTTCTAAAGACCGAAGAAGTGTATCGTCGAGACCACGTCGATATAGGTTGTTAGTTATGAGGACGTAACCCGATGTTGACCTAATCAAGGATCTTTTCTTATTTTTAGATAGATTGGCGGGAATGGTTTGGTTAGATAGGTAAGAAATGATACTGGCATACCGAGATTGATCTGGGGTATTAAGGGTACATATTATCTAGTATTCAGGGTTTGCAAAGGCAGGATAGGATATTTCTTCTACCAAGAAGTCATAGCGGAATTGATGCTCCTCCAGTTGTAACATGGATGCCAAGGTAGCCATAGCATCTGCAGCTTTATTCTATGATCTTGGTATCTATTGGAAGGTGACAAAGACAAAGTATTTCTTCAAATCATCAACTAGTTGCTTGTAGGGCATCAAATTTTCATCCTTTGTTTGATACTCCCCATTGACTTGATTGATAATTAGTTGGGAGTCACCATACACGTGTAACTCTATGATCTTCCATTCCATATCTAGCTTGAGGCCGTTGACCAATGCTTCATACTCTGAGATATTTTTGGTGCATGGATACATCAATTTGTAAGATTTGGGAATCTTGTATCCTTGTGGAGTTATGAAGAGGACCCCTGCTCCAGATCCTTTTTGAGTAAATGAACTGTCAAAGTACATCTTCCATGGATGTTCAATGAGATGCATGATTGTTTCATCAAGGAATTCAATTAGTAACAGTGCATCATTCTAGAGTGGTGAATCAGCCAATTGATCTGCAAGTACCTGTCCTTTGATAGCTCTCCATTCTACATATTCAATGTCAAACTCACTTAGAATCAGGACGCGTTTTGCCAAACATCCTGTTAATGTTGTTCTTCTCAAAAGATACTTTAGAGGATCGATCTTAGCAATGAGATTCACTATATGAGAGAGCATGTAGTGTCTCAATTTTTGTGATGCGAAGACGACTGCAAAGCATGATTTTTCAATAATGCTATAATTGAGCTCATAAGTGACTAGTGTTCTACTAATGTAGTAGATGGCTCGTTCTTTCTTTGTTTCATCTTCTTGCGCCAGTAATATTCCTAGGGATGTAGCTGTAGTTGAAATGTATAGGAGTAAGGGTTTTTCATGAATAGGCACCATAAGAATAGGTAGAGAAGCCAGGTACCCTTTCAATTCTCTGAAGTTTGCTTCACAGTGTTCATCCCATTTGAAGGTAACCCCTTTATGTAGTAGTTTAGTAAAGGGTTGTGCCATATCTGCAAGTTGGGACATGAATCTCTTGATAGACTGGAGTCTCCCTTGTAGCATCCTCATTTGACTGATGTTACGTGGAGGAGCCATCTCTAGAATAGCCTTTACCTTTGCAGGATCTACCTCGATTCCCTTTGCTGATACTATGAATCCTAGGAGCTTCCCTGATTGGACCCCAAAAGCACATTTCTTCGGGTTGAGCCTGAGTTGGAACTGTTCCATTCAATCCAATATCTTTTTTAGGTCAGCAATGTGAGTACCTCTCTCCTTAGATTTAGCCAATGTGTCATCTACATAGTCCTCCATGTTCTTGTGCATCATGTCATGGAATATTGTTGTCATGGCTCTTTGATATGTTGCACCGACATTCTTTAACCCAAAAGGCATGACATTTCAGCAAAAGATGCCCCACACACATGTGAATGCAGTTTTCTCTTGATCCTCAGGGGCAATTTTGATTTGATTATAGCCCAAGAATCCATCCATTAATGAATACATCTAAAATCCTGATGTAAGATCTATGATCATGTCAATGTTTGGTAGAGGGAAGTCATCTTTCGGACATGCTTTTTTTAGGTCTTTGAAGTCCGTACAAATCCTGATAGATTTATCAGATTTAGAAATGGGGACCACATTGGAGATCCATGCTGCATAGGCAATGACTCAAATAAATCCAGCTTTCAACAACTTTTCTAGTTTTGCTTTTACCAATAATGCAACATGAGGATGCATTTTTCTAAGTTTTTGTTTCACGGGCTTGATCCCAGGAGCTATAGATAAGTGGTGCATGATGAGATTAGGATCTAGCCTTGTCATATCAGTGTAAGACCATGCAAAGTTGATCTTATTCTCCTTCAGGAACTCTGTGAACTGTACCTTCTCTTCTTCTGATAAGGATTGTGCCAGATGAACTATTTGAGGATTTTCAATGGTGCTCAAGTTTACTTGCTGTGTTGGTTCAATCAATACTGAAGATCTTTCTTGAAAGTGTTCTTGGCGCCTCGGAAAGGTTTTCACCATTGGATACATCTTTTTTCTTTACTATTTTGGGATCTGATACTGCCACGGAGTGGTTTTCACCATCAGTCCCCTTTTTCTTTTTATTTTTTAGTTTGTGACTAAGAAACTTGATATCCCCTTGTGACATGTTCTCGCTCCTTGAATTGGTGGAAGAAGGGTAAGGTTTACAAGCATTGAGATAACAATCTAGGGAGTGGTCATTGGAAAAGTTGAGGATAGGACTAGGATTTATTTCATTCCAATCAATTAGGTCTGGAAGTACCAATGTTAGGGAATCAATTTCTGGAAAGGACAACATCGCGTTAGGATCAAGACCATTAACCGACATGACACGGTCTGTTAAGTTAATTTATTCAATATTTAGATCAATAAGAGTGAGATCGTCGTTAAAAGGGTCATTGTTAGTCATATGTGGACCAAACTCTAGTGACTCGTCAGTAGAAGTCTCATCATCATGTCTTTGTAAAAGGAGGCTTTTTGCTTGTAGCCTATGAAATTCTTCTAGACTTATGTATTCACCTGTGTCTCCATCAATGATCAGGGTAATGAACTCTTCTTCTACTTCAGGAGGATCAGTATCGATGAGAGTAGTGTCAGATCATTTGCTAGGAGCTAAGGGAGCTGCAAACATGTGAATTGTATGTATCCCAATATCTTCAGAGGTAGTAGATAGCCGATCCCATTCATAGTCATGAGAATCAGTGACATCATCATCAGATCTGTTTGAATATTTAGCAATGGCTATGTGATGTACTCGATTATCTGTTTGTAGATCAAAGTGGGGTAGATCAAGGACATGTGAAATTGTGACCAATTGCCCCCAGTTAGGATGTAAATTCTGTGGCCGGGGTACCTCTTGAGTAATTGTTGCTATGGTGTCTCCTACCTCTTGAATGGGAGGTTGTGCTAGTAAAGGAGTGTGGAGATCCTGTGGTACCTCAAAGTTGGGTACAGAGCATTCTCCTTGATATTCAGGATTCTTTGTACCAATATGTAGTAATCTTTTGTAAGGCCATGGTTCTAGTACTATCTCATCTATTTTATTGCTCCCTGTCTCAGAAGGTGGACTCTCTTTGGAAGTAGGTTTATCAATTTTAGCATTAAAACCCAGTCCTATCTTATCTCTGGTGTTGCGGAATTCCATGGGTATAGGTTCAACAATCCCCTGTCTTGTGTCATTTAGAGGTCCCTTTCCTTTGTAACCCATTTGTGTGAGGAAATCATATCTCTTTCCATACTATTCTAGGGATATCTTTACATGTTTTACCTCAGATTCAACTGGTTGTCCCCTGTAAAGCCAATCTAAGACTGCCTATTCTTCTATGTTATCTGAAGAAGATGTGGATGCCTTTATCATGCCAGTTGCCTTGTGTACTTCTGGCTCTTTGCATGCAAGAGGTGTGAATTTTGATGAAGGTTTTCCATAGGATCTTGGTGACACTGGAAGGTCTGTCAGTGAGGGAGTCAGGTCCAGCTTGTACTCTCCCATACCTGTTTCTGTTAGTTTCAAGGTTTTGCTAAAACTCTTCATAACCATGCCCTTGGTAGTTTCAAGAGAAACTGCATCCATAGCTTCTTTGTTATGTGGGATCATGCTACCAGCTTTGATATTGTTGCAAGTGTAGTTAGCATCAGCAGGAATTTTCACTTCCACCCCCATTATGTGGGAATTTTATGCATTGGTGATAAGTGGACGGTACAACTTTCATTTCATGAATCCATAGTCTCCCTAGTAGGATATTGTAGGCCAATGGTAAATCCAGAATTTGACATATGACATTCCTCTCAATTGGTCTGACTCTAATAGGTAGATCAATAAGACCTCTGGAGGATCTTTCTTCCTCATCATAAGCTTTGATGGTTATCTTGTTTCTAGTGTCAATTATTTTTTCTGAGAGACCTAGTCTCTTGATTAGATCCAGTGTACAGATATTCAATCCTGTGCCTCCATCTATCAACACGCATCTAACACGAGATTTATGAATAAGGACTTCAATATGGAGGGGTTGATTGTGTGGATGGGTTAATGACTTATCATCCTCTTCAAAAAAGGAGAGGTAGTGCAGCCCTGAGATGTGATTGACCATCGCTTGGAACTTGTCTATGTCAATATCTTTTAGAACATTAGCAGCATGTAGAGCCTATTCTAGGACTTCCCTATGTACCATGGATATCTTGAGAAATTCAATAATAGAAATTTTGGCAGTGGTTCGTTGCAATTGGTCTACCAAGTCATATTTTGCTCCGGGGATAGTGACCATGTGTTTTGCTGCTGGTTTAGGAATAGTTACAATAGGAACCTTGGATGTTGACGTTGATGTCAGTTTTGGAGGTCCTTTGATGGTAACCTGTGCCTAGCTCTGTGTTACAACATTTGAGTGGGATGAGACACCCTTAATCGTGATCACATTGATGGATTCAATTTTAATGTTAAGCATATTAAGCCCATTGTCACTTTTGGAATAGGTGTAGTTTACCTCATTACCCTTCCCTTTAGATGTTTCTCCTTGATTATAATTAGGAAAGGGTTTGTTAAATGCTCTATGATCCTCATTGGTAGTATGTCCGTCTACTTTGATCTTACCTCCTTTGATGAGGTCTTGGATGACATGTTTAAGTTTGAGACAATTATTAGTCTTGTGACCCTTGTTTTTGTGGAAGACACAATAGGAGTTATCATCCCACCACCTGGGTTTGACCATTGGCTCCCACGGTTTAGAATCGGGAATTGTAAGAACTTTGTTATCCACCAATGTTTTCAAAATGGTCTCAAGAGTCTCCCCCAAAGGAGTGAATGTTCTTTGGGGTTTTGAAGTCCATGTTCGTTCCTTATTGTCATCATTGTTTGCTTTGGGGATGGGAGGTGTGATCTTAGCATCTTTGCTTGATTGCATGCCATTGGTTAGATTGAATGCCTCAGGTTTAGGATTAATGTTAGAGGCGTCAACCACTCTGTCATTAACAACATTCTTGTTTTGTTTCCACCATTTAGGCTTAGATTTGGAGTTGTTGCTTTTGTTTTCATTTTGAAGGGTGATTTCCCCTCTTTTAACCATGACTTCCTCAATACGGAGGGCATTTTTAATCCTTCTATCAAAGCTAGGAGAGTCTTGCATTTATAGAGCATAGCTCAATTCAGGCACTAGATTGTTAACGAAGATTTCCATCTTCTCCATTTTGGGAATTACCCTTGAATATCGTGCAAAGATCTTCCTCCATCTTTGTAGGAAGTGTGTGAATGATTCTCCAGTTCATTTTTTGGTGTTACATAGGTCCATCATAGTTACGTCATGTTGGATGTTGTAGGATTAATGTTGAATGAACCTTTGGATTAACTCCTCAAATGTCTTAACCTTAGGGTTTAGTTTTGAGAACCACTCCATGGTATTACCTCCTAGACTTCCTGGAAATAGTCACATGAGGTATGTGGGTTCGTGCATGTACTCAATGCTTAAAGCACAAAATTCCCTTACATGATTATGGGGGTCAGTTTCTCCCATGTATTTTTCATACTTTGGCCTTGCCACGTTGGGGGGGAATGGGACCATAGTGATACTCTTGTCAAAAGGAAATGAACAAATGGCGTCCAAAGACTATTTTGTTTTGGATTTCTCTTTCTCTTGTTTGAGGTTTGTGAGCTCTGTTTGCATTAGATTGAGTTTTTTGGTGAGGATAGATATCGGGTTTGGTACCTCCTTTTCTTTGAGATTTTCTACATTATAATCCTTGGGTAATTTGACACCTGTAGATGCTAGATGGAGGATGTATTTTTTTTTATCGTCACCAATTATCCGTTCCAATAGCTTGTGGATCCTTTTACTTTGTTTGAGTTTTTTGTATTCGTCTTCAGGGATCTCCTCTTCACTGTCTAATCCAAATGGATTATGTTCAAACTTGGGTCTTTCTTCCTCTTCCATGCCTTCGGGTTTTTCGTGTTTTCCATCATCATAACCCTCAAAAGCCTTACTCCATTGATTAGTGTTGCTATCCATTTGAGGGGAATCTAGATCAAGAAGGGAACTGCGAGATGTTTTTCCTTGAAAGTGTGGTGTTTTAGGAGGCACTTTTGATCCTTTAGTTATGTACTGGTTGCATCTTGTGTTAACCATGAAGTTTGTTTCTCAAATTTGTTAACATTTTCCAATAGTGTAAGTAAGGATTTCAGATCGTTCAAGTGGGCGTGTCTAGGTAAAAGCAACTATTTGTTTTTGTGAATGTAAATGATTCCAGTGTCAGAGGGTTAGAATGCCCTGATAGCAAGCTGGGAATCAAGTTGTTGATAGGAAATGGGTAGACCACACGTATTGAACTGATCGAGAAAGTTTGACTAAGCATGCAAGGTGGATGTTTTGAAAGTGTTTTAAAAATACAATAGGGAGACCAGAAGAGACAATAGGAACCAGCTAAAGAGAAAAAAGGGTATCCTAATCAACTGAGACTTCCTAAGAAAAAATTCTACAAGTACCCACTCTCCTAAATGTGAGCTTCCAGATGCGAGCCTCTGATGGTACCAGATGCGATCTTAGAATCTGGATGCGACTTCTTGCTGACCAAATGCGATCCTAAATACCAAATGCGATCCTAAACACTACATGCGACTTGGGAAATATAGGATGCAATCTTATGATGTCTTGGTCAGTTTTGGTTAGTTCTGAAAAGTTTTTTTTTGAAGTGCGTGAAGTTGCTTGTTTCCAGATTGTGTTAAGAGGTGTCGTAAGGTGTGAAAAACACTTGTACTCCCGGGTTTGAAATTTTTTGATTGTTTTGAGGAGCTTATCTTTTTAATGATCTTTTGAACATGTCAAACAGTTTTGCATTGTTAAGAGGGTGAAACAAACACTCATATTTTCCTATTTTCTAGGTGGAGGATGAAAATGTTTGCTCATTGACTCAGGTACACACTCAAATGCTAATCAGAATATAAGCATCACCAAGCACGCAATGGCTCCAGTCATGATGTTATATTAGCCGACTCCAAACGTAAGTGAGGGCACAATATGATGAGTGTCTTGGGGCAATTAATTTTTGCCTTGCACAAAGATTATCACCCTTTCAGGGGTGAATCGAGAATTTTTTTAGTTGAAGTTGTTGTAGATTATTGGGCAATCCATTTGAAACTGTCTCCCATAGAATTGCACAAGGCAAAATTCAGGTGTATAGCCCTATGAGTACCCTAATATATGTAGTCTCGCAAGCAAGATTCAAGCGGCTCCACTCTACATATACCCAGATATGTTCAAGGAATGATGTCAAATTTCTAAGAACAAAACCAGTTCTATCTTTCGAGGCTTTGGCCTACGAGGAAACAACTATTTATAGTGAGTTGGAAGGGTCGGCGTAAAACCTGTCCTCACTTGGGTCATTCCCAAGAGATTTTTTTCCTCAACCGGTAGGCCCTCTACTGTTTAAATGTATGTAACCAGAATTGGCAAGCTTTGGATGTCAGGATTTCTGATTCTTCCAAAGAAGAGCACACTCTCCTAATCTAAACCGTTTTCTCTCAAAAAACTTAAAGCAAAGTTTATTCCTTCAAGCTATGTTGAGCTCGATTTAGTTGTTCCCATTTTAAAGAAAATAGGATGCTTGAAAAGGAAAGTTTTCCTTGTTCAATTAACCACAAAATTTAGTGAGTTGCTTGTTCAATTACTAATCCAAAAAAAATTAAACGATTGAACTTGTTCTTTGATCCCACATATTTAGTGATTTGTGTTGTTCAATTTCTGAATCCAAAAGGAATTAGGTGATGTGTTTTCTTGTTCATTTACCCCCAATTTCTATCACAAATGATAAGACAACGTTTGAATTTCTGATTTTCCGCAAGAGGAAAAGAGAATATTATTTGGTTGTTTTAGCAAGTGTGGAGAAAAGGTCTTAAGTTTGGAAAGAAAGTAAATAGAAGTCAAGATGGGGGGTTGGCAACTTGTAAAACTGAGTTAGTATCTATTTAGTTCAACTCCCACAAAATCCTCCAAAAACAACCTGCAAACACTTGTTAAGTTGCAAAACACCACAAACACCACTTGTTGAAATGTTAGAATTAGGCAAACGAAATGCACAAGTTTTTAACCAGACGTGAGCCTAAAATTCTACTGGATGCGATGCAACATACTGTATACGAGCCTCCTTACCAAATGCGATCTCTTTCTTACCAGATGCTAGCCAAAACTGAAAATGATCTGAAAAATCCTGAATGCGAGCCTAGTTTTTTGCGGTGAGATGGCGTATCCCGGATGCGATCTTGAATGGTCAAAAATGACCCTATGACAGAATTTTGAGCATGCAAATTAGCAAAAAAGTGTTAGAAAATGAGGCCAAGTTGGAAATCTTGCCCCACGATGGGCACAAAAAATGTGTGTATATTATGTACCTGATGAGAGAGACACAACACATCAATAAGTCATTGCATTAGTTCAAAATGGTTAGATAAGCATGTAAAACCACTAATATTGACCTATTGCCTTCTAAATAAGAAGAGTATGATTAGTAACATAAAAGCCCTTAATTTATGCTACCATCAGTAACATATACGACCTAACATGAAGGATTTTAATTTAAAAACAAGCTAAATGATTAGAAAACATGCATCCTAGCTCTAAAAATGGAAATAAGAACAATGTGAAAACATGAAATAAGAAGTGAAATATGTGTCTAAGATTAATCTAACAACATAACATTGCATTTAGGATATGAGTTGAAGGCTTATGTGCTCTCAAAAATGGCTTCTATTTATAGAAGAATGAGAGAGAGAGAGGGGAGACAAGGCTCATTTATGAGTTAAGGGACTCATTAATGGAGGTGTAAGAACCATTAATGCCTTGGGCATTAATAAGGCATGGGAGAGACACAGGCTTAAGACATCTTCATTAATAAGACATTAATGAAAGCCTTAAAGAAGCAAGGGAAGAGTGTAAGAGGATGGCTTGAGAAGGTGGACCTTAATGAAGGAATCTTGAGATTCTTTGACTTACTCAAGTGGGTTGAATTGCTAAGCATTCCTTAATGGAATGTGACAACATTAGGAGGTGGGTTAGGGTAGAATTAAGATTAGGATTAGATTAGCAAGGGTGAATGGGTTGAGATGGGTTAGAACCCAGGGTAGAAGTGGTTGAGATAGGTTAGGTTGGGGTTTAAGGGAATATTAATTAAATGAATTAAACTTATTTAATTCATTAAAAAACATAGGAATTAATTATTTAAACAATTTAATTGTTTTTTAATAATTAGGGGACTATAGCCATTTTAATTAAATTAAATAGGCTAGGGGAATGGGTCATTTACAAGTGGGTAATTGATGTAGGGATTTATTCAATTCCTTTATAATTAAATACTATAGCCATGTTTGATATTAGTTTAATTTAATTGGTTTGAATTGATTAGGATCATATGGCTATAATAGTTAATATAATTTAGTGATAAACATCATCTATGATATAAAATTGATTTAAAGAATTATGCCGAGCAATAACAGGGTCGTTTGGACATAATCGAGGGTATGATCACACTTAGGGAAAATAGGTTCTATAGTTGGAATAGACCAAATTCAAGTGGTTACATTTTCCCCTCTTTGAATTGATGTGGGAGCAGCGCATTGATTCAAAAAAAATTTTCAATTTTGACTTTGGAAAGATTGAGAATCCCGTTCTTGGTTGTCAAACGAAATGTTGATAAAATCAATCTCGCACTTGATTGAACCAAACTGATAGAATTGATTTTGAACTTGGTTGTCATCCAAAAACCAATAAAATATTTTAGAGATACCAATTCTGAACTTGGTTGTCGTCCAAAAATTGATAATACTGATTCTGAACTTGGTTGTTGTCCAAAAATTAGTATGAAGCTACCAGGAGCTTAATAAGAATCTTTTAAAATGAGGAAACATAAGATATCGAGCTCATGAGAAACAAATCTTTCTATCCAACAATTTTGACTTTAGTTAAGGAAACTGTTATGGCCCTAGTTTGTTTGATCACGAAGTCGTTTTGATGCTGTTTTGAGCAAAAAATTATGATGAATTGATGATAGTGTGATCATGCCCCCTCGGGAACGAAATTGAAGGAAAAGAATAAAATCCCTCAGTTGAAAGAACGTATCACTTACAGGAAGCGGTTAGGATAAGAGAGAATGGAGCAGAAGAAGTGGAAAAAGGTGTGTTTAAAAATAAACACATGATTATCAAGTTAATTACGTGAAAGTGAGAGTGATAAGACTGATAAAATGATGTTGAGACCAAGATGTATGATAAAATGTGCAGTATTGACTAATGTTTGGAACAAATGAAGCAAAGTCATAATTTTTGAAACTGTTGCAAAAATGACACTGTGCTACTAAAAACATTCTAGGCACCTTTGATTTGGTTCCCGATTGATCAGAAAGATAACATAAATGAATTTGTAGTTGTCCGAGAGGAGTTTCGAAAGTCCTAAATGTCTCAAAACACCCATATAAGCCTCCAAAATTACCATTTCACTATTCATTTTCACTTTCTTCCATAGAAATTCAGAGAGCTCTGCAGAGAAGATGGTTGTCCCTGTGAGGAAGCACCGTTTTGAGATGAGCCATCGACATCAGCATCCAGCCAACTACCCACCACTGGTAAGTGCTTGATAAACTACCCTGTGAATTTTGCAATTTTCAAATTTATGCATTTTTGTGGCTTTTAGAGCCCTTTCAATATAGGATCGCATCCGGGATTCTGGATCGCATCCTGCGAATCCCATGTCGCATCCAATTTTTCGCGGATTGCATCCAATTTTTCTGGATTTCTGCGTCGCATCCAGTTTTTTCAGATTTCTGCGTCGCATCTAGGATTTCCTGGATCGCATCTAGTTTTAGTGTTTTTGGTATGTTTAAATAGGAAATCCGTTAGTGGGTTGCATCTTATTTTCTTAGGATCGCACCCCGTGTTTAGGATCGCACCCCACGTTTAGGATTACATCTCGTATTTTGGGGATCACATCTGGTAAATGCAGTCGCATCCTATATTTCTAGGATCACATCTGGTAGAAAACTTAGGATTTTATCATGTTTGATCCGTTTGCATCCTACGAACTTGAAATGACTTAGTTGATTTGGAATCTACCCCTACAATGTAGATAGGATACTGATGTATAGCCATTTTTTTCTAAAACAAGCCCAGTTTGAGGTAGTCGCATTTCACGGCACTTACCCTGCACGTGTTCTTGTATTGTCAGGACATTTGTCAGATGATGAGTAGACAACTGTGATTCGATGTGGATTGCGCTCGTTGATGGGTTTACCCGAGATCGGGGTAAACCGTGGATTGTTGACTGCTTTGGCTGAGAGATGGCACTCAGAGCACAACACCTTCCATTTACCTATTGGAGAGATCACAGTGACACCTGAGGATGTTTGGAGGATACTGCGTGTACCAATGGTCGGTCATGAGGTACGATTTGAGTCGACGACGGCCATGGTGATTGGTGTTGTACAAAGATATTTCCAGGACGACACCATAGACCAGAGATATCTATCATGGGACTACATGGTCGATCATTATGATCAATTATCTATTTATCTAGTAGGTCTGGTAGGCGGCATCCTTATGCCAGATAGGGGCCAACATAATTTTATGGTCAGCTGGGTAGATATGATTGAGCAAATGGTGACCCACTGTCGGTGATTTGCTTGGGGGAGCTGTATCTTAGCTCACATGTATCGAGAGCTACATGAGATTGTTTACCATTATACCCACAGTATGACTGTGGGTATACTTGTTAGCTCTCAAAATTTCACCCTGTTAAGCTCATAAAAACTTAACCTTTTGGAGTAACATGGAAACACTCCTGGGTAGTGGGTTTCCCAAAATTAGAGTGAATCTCCGGGTTCTAGGCCGGTTCCTATATGATACTTCACCTTAAGCTCATATAAAAAGGTAAAAACTTGGCTGGGAAAAGAGATAAGAAATGTCTTGCTGAATGAACTCGGAGTACTAAAAA
>MU223830.1:1316585-1340454 GCA_018584345.1 Thuja plicata | reverse complement strand
GGGGGGGTGAATCAGATCTTCAAATTTAAATACTTAAAACAAACTGATCCACATTCATACATATATGAATCTAATGTAATATCAAATAGCATCCACACGATGAAATAAATAACTCATAACACAAGAACTTAGTAACCCAGAAACCCAAATAGGTAAAACTGGGGTGGGGATGACACCCACAATATTCTCCACTAGTGCAGTAATAAAGTGTGCATGTTAGGGCTATAAAAGTTGATTACAAGATGCAGTCTACCCTATTAAAGGTTTTCCCAGTTAAGAGCTAAAGATCATTACAATCTACCCTGTGAAAGGATTTTGACTTACAATAAATTAAGCACTATGTTAGGAGATTTAGAAAGGTCTGCTAGAACCACTCTGTTAAGAGATTTTCACCTGATACAATGATTAGAATGTTTCAAGTAATGATCCTTCGATATGCACTCAAATGCTGATGACAGATCTCCTTTTTCTAGTACCTTCTATGATCTCACAATCTGATATAACTTTACTCTACTGTTCACTGTGCTGTCACTCTGCTTGATCTCTGCTTCTTAACAAAATTACCCTCTGTGCATTTCACTTCAAAAATGCAGTCACCACTTCTCTCCACACACTTAAAATAGGGTTTAGAAGCAATCTTATATATCTGTTCAAGTCTGATAGTGAGATCTAGATCAACGATCAAGATCTAATACCCATACCTCCAAGGTATTACAATTAATGATTACAACAGATCATGCATAGGATAAAACAATTAAATGCATAACTGACTCCATAGAAAAATATTAAATGCATACATAAGTTGGCCCAAAAAGATTATATAAGTCAGCCTGAACACTTATCCTTGAAGTTTGAATCATTCCAGACATGTATACAAAAACTATTCTGCTCAGCACTTAACATCTCTGTCGCTCAGCACTAAGTATCCTACTCGGCTCGACATGATACAACTCGGCAACCTGAATACTGCTCGACAATGTTGCTCGGTCTTGCATAGTTTTAGCTCGGCCACAGTGATAGCCAACTAAAACTGCCTAAGTGAATGACTAAGTGTTGGTCACTAATCATCAACATAACTTAGAGATTAATAGTGTGTTTGGTCAAGATCAACAAATCCTTTAGGTTGTTCAATGTATACCTCCTCTTCTAGTATTCCTTTCAAAAATACGGACTTCACATCTATTTGATATACCTTGAATCCTTTATTTGTAGTGTATGCAAGTAGTATCCTTACTCCTTCAAGTATAAAAACGGGTGCAAAGGTTTCTCCATAGTCAATTCCTTCTTCTTGTGCATACCCTTTGCAAACTAATCTTTCTTTATTTCTGGTTACATTCCCATCTTCATTCAATTTTTTTATGAAAATCCATTTGGCACCATTGAAATTTTTGTCTTTTGGTCTTGGAACTAATGTCCATGTATTATTTTTCTGTATCTGCTCAATTTCTTCATTCATAGCATTAATCCAGCCTTCATTTTCTAATGCATCTTTAACATTCTTTGGCTCAAATTCACAAATTAAACAAGTTTCATCTCTGAACTTACTTCTTGTCAAAATGCTTTCTCTTTTATCTCCAATTATCTGATCCCATGGATGGTGTCTTCTTACATATCTATCAAGTATAGGTTTATTTCTTGGTCCTTCATCATCAAGTTCAGTATCTACATTGTCTTCTGGTTCATGATCTTCTATTTCAACATTTTCCCAATTATCAGTTTGTGCTATCTACTGCCTGGTGACATTAGTTTGTTGTCCGGTAATGTTAGTCTATTGCCTGGTAATGTTAGGCATTTGTGTCAGTATAGTGTCAGGTTCTTCCCAGTAAACAAATCTACTATAGTCCTCTGGTTCTTTCATGCTGTCTTCATCATTTAACTCAGAAAATTCATCAACTTTCACATTTGCACTCTCAATGATTTTGTTATTTGACTTGTTCAAACATTTGTAAGCTTTACTCTTATTAGAATATCCAAGAAATATTCCTTCGTCACTTTTTGTATCAAATTTTCCATTTCGATCATCTTTTAGAATATAACACCTACTTACAAATATTCTAAAATAGCTCACATTGGGAGTATTACCATACCATAGATCATAAGGTGTTTTGTTTGAATATTTCTTCAGTTGTACTCAATTTAGTGTGTAGACTGTTGTGCTAACTGCTTCTCTCCAGTATGTTTGTGCAACTTGCTTTTCAATCATCAATGTTTTAGCACAATCAATAATTGATCTGTTCCTTCTTTCATCAATCTCATTCTGCTATGGTGTCCTTGGTGTAGAAACCTATCTTTTGATTCTATTCTCATTACAAAAGTTAGTGAACTCATCAGAAATAAATTCACCTCATCTATCAGATCTCAAACACTTCAGATCTCTACCAATTTCTTTTTCCACTTTTTCCTTATACCACTTAAACATCTTAAATGCTTCAGATTTCTCTTTTAGAAACATTACAGTCATCATCCTAGAGTAGTCATCAACAAATAAAATAAAATATCTATCCCCAAAATAGCTTTGTGTTCTCATTGGTCCACATAAGTTTGTATGAACTAACTCCAAAATGTCATTAGATTTGAAATTCTTGCTCTTGAAACTAGATTTTTACATCTTACCCATTTGACAATTTTTGCACATTACATGGTCTGGTTTAGTTAAGTTTGGTAAGCCTTTAATCTTTCTCTTTCTACTAATCTTAACCATGTTTTAAAAATTTACATGACAAAGTCTTTTATGCCATAATCATATATCTTCATTCTTTGCCAATAAACAAGTAGTTTCAGCTGTGTCAAGATAGAATAGGTTACCTTTTGATTGTTCACTAGTACCAATCAATTTTCCTTTTCCATCATAGATTCTTGCTTTTCTGTTCTCAAATACAACTCGGTGTCCTATGTTATTCAACTATGAAACACTCAACAGATTGTAGTTAATTCCTTTTACCCAATAAGCATTTTCACATTTGATTTGATTGTTCAACATAATAATACCTTTTCCTTTTACTTGACATGGTGTATCATTTCCCATTCTTACTGACCCTCCATCATAATATTCGAGAAATTCAAATTTTCCTTTATCACCAGCCATGTAATGTGTACAACCACTATCAATAACCCAAATATCATGTTTTCTAACTTTAGAGATAAGTGTTGTTTCTACATACCTTTCATCTTCATCTGAATCATCTTTCAATGCTACAAACAGTGTCTCCATATCTTCATCACTCTCAGAGTTACTGTCATTAACTTTATCTTCAACAATGTAACAAGCTTTCTTACCTTTATCTTTGTAATCTCGGTTATCTCTTATGTCATATTGTTGGTTACTTCTGAAATCTCGTTCATCCTTTCTGTCATTAGATCTATCATTTCTATCATCAATCTTTTTGTTAGGGCATCTTGCAGTAAAATGACCAATCTCTTTACAGGTAAAGCATATCAAAGGTAGTTTACCTTTATATCTTCCTTTACCTCTATGTAATCTTCTAACCATTAAAGCTTCAAGTTCATTAAGTTCCTTGTCACCACTATCACTATCACTGTTATTTCTGATTATGTGTTTGCTACTAGATTTGCCAATTTTAAAAGTAGACATAAATGCATATTCCATAGATGGTACAATACTATTGTCAAAGTTATTCATCTCAAAAGAAATCAATCTTCCAACAAGACTATCAACAGTAATGTTATTTCCAAGTGCAACTCTCATTTCATGTATTGCAAAGACTCTTATAGAATAAATAGGCAATAGAGTTTTAATAATCTTACTCACAATTGCATCTTCATTAATGGTTCCACTAGATCCTCAAATAGCATTCACAACTTCATTAAGTCGGGTACTGTATTGTGTAATGTTTTCTCCTTCCTTCATTCGCATGTCATCAAAATTTCCACGAAGGCTCTCAGCTTTGGCTCTCTGTACATTCACATCTCCTCCATAAACTATTGTAATCTGATCCCACATCTGCTTGGAACTTGTACAATTCTTGATGTCCTCAAATTCAGAACCGGTAAGTGAAGAGGCAATCTCCACTATGATAAGGTTATGATCATGTTTTTATTTCAACTGATTTACTGTCAAAGCTCCACTAGGTAGAATGAATTCATTGTCCAGAAAATCTTCAATGTTGCTTGAAATAACTGATAGGTATAATCTCATTCTACTTTTCCATGTCTGGAAGTTATCCTTGCTCATATTAGGTACATCTCTATTATACATCTTGTGATCTTTAGCTCAAGTCCTTGAAAAATTTCTTCTAAGCACTCCTACACTAATAAGCACTCCTACTCTGATACCAATTGTTAGAATAACTAAGAGGAGGAGGAGGGGGGGGGTGCGGGGTGAATCAGTTAGTCCCAATGCCCTCAATAAATTATCCTACAATCTCAAATTTCTCCATATGTATAACAAAACAAATTCAATCATATATAACTCAGCTCAGTGAAATATAAACTGTGATTTCAAAACTTACTGTTAAATTGTCTACCGAGTATCAGTAAATTAATACTGTGATTACCGATCTAGGTCAATAAAATAAAGTGTAAAGTAAAATAATAATCCACAACATTCATACACATTGACACATAGATTTTTAACATGGAAACCCTATTAAGGGAAAAACCACCTGGGACCGGTAACCCAAAATATTTTCACTCTTCTAAAGTGAGCTCGGTGAAGAGCCAACCATGTTAAAGGTTACAATGCACACTGTTAAATGTGACCTTGTTATAGGATTTAAAACTACCATTTCTCTCTTGACCATGCATTCACTATGGGGTCAACAAGAAAATAATTAACGTTCTCTGAATGTTCTAATAAGGATTCACTATCCCACTCGGTTAAGAGATTTATTTGTAAAAATGGTTAAACTGATACAGTAATGATCTGATTCAAATACAACTCTGATTTGCTAATAGTCAGATCTATTCTAAGTACATAATACCTCTGATCAATTTGTTCACTTTAGTTCATATCATACTTTGTTCTTCTCGGTAATCCTCTTTCCTTTGTTTTCCTCGACGATGTCTGTAGAATTTCTCAGTTTTGTCATTAACCAGTTTGATCAGTCATGCATCAAATTTGCATGTATGCTTCAACATCTATGTACATGATTCAAAAAATGAATCTCTTGTCTCTTAGATAGACATCATGTATCGTTTAATTTCCATCCTTCAAATCTTTCTGCTTAATCTTCATCATTCATTTTCCCGCTTGATCCTTCCGTGACAGTTGTGTTAAAAACATGTTTCAATCTCTATCGTCCGATCTTCCTTGAATTTTCATAACCGTTTGATCAAATAAAAAACTTTATCTGTTACCTCAAAATCATCAATTTCCATCTCAGCATTTTAGTCGGCCTTGGTTTGAATTAATTGCTTAATCAATAGTTGTGTTGGCAATCCCTTTCTCAGTTAACACTATTGCTCGGTATACACTGTGTTTTACTCGGTTATTACTGTCACTCAGTGTATATGGAACTCTTCATTTTTCTAACCACATAAACATTGTTTGTTGCAAATATTCAATACATAACAAATGTTTTCCACCATAATAATGCTCAAATAAGTTGACATTAATGACAATACATTAACTAATAATGTTTATCATCACTTCTGCAACTTGGTTCAATATCAACAAATGACTTCAAACATATAATTAGTTATAGTTCATCAGGTTTTTTTCTTCATATTAGGTGAATGGAAAGTGGGTTGACTTGAACCATTATCAACCCCTTACTCGTTCCCTTGCAAAATTCATTAAATTCCTTTTCTTTGGGATAAAGCAGAGAGGATGATATGTTGGTTTGGAGAAGTTCTTCTAATGGTACTGTACTATGTGCCTTTTATTGTGACTTTTTTTTATCTCATTCCTCCCTCCCCTCTCATTGTTGCTCTAAGGTTTGGATTAAAAAAATATTCCCAAAAGTAAATACATTCTTTGGTTGGTGCGTTAGAATTGAATCCGCACTATTGATAATTTATGTAAGAGAGGTTTCTCTATTCCTAATAGATGATACCTTTATCTAGTTGATGATATGGTTAATCATCTCTTCTTTCTTCAGTTGAGAGTGCCCTCTGATAACCATATTTTGAAACTACTCGGTAAGTATATTTTCCCACATGTGGCTTGGGGAATTTGGAAACAATGCAACAACCGTATTTTCAGAGAAAAACATCTTTCACCTGAGATTATTTTCAAAAAAATCTTCAGAGATATTAGGGTAAATATTAATGTTCTGAATGTTCTTGTGGGAGACAAGGGGAAGCTAAGTTGTAAGGATTATGATTATAAGGTTTCTAAGGAATGGAAAGTTCAAGTGGACATCTCTTTTGCTTTGTTATAATATGAAGAAGAGCAGGGAGAAATGTGTTTGAATTCATCCTCCTTCTGGCTAGGTCAAAATAAACTTTGTTGGGGCACCCAAGGGTAATCCTAGGAAAGTTGAGTGTGGGAGAGTGATTAGGGATGAATATGGAAAGTTAATCTCGATTGTGATGCTCCCCTTGGGTAGCCAAACTAACCATGTAGCCGAAGCCATTGGTGCTTTCTAGGGTCAGAATTTGGCCCAACAACACTATTTCAAGTTTGTGTGTTTGGAGGGAGACTCAAAATATAATTCAATGTCTTAATGGTAAGCATCAACCCTCATGGACTATAGAAAAATGGATCAATTTTTGTAAAGAGATAATTGCCTCATTTGATAAATGAAAAATCTATCATGCTTATAGGGAGGCAAATATGGTTGCTGACTATTTTGCTAACAAGGGTGTCATCAGCAATGAGAATCTTATATGGAAGGTTAGGGACAAGTTGGAGGCTTACATCATAATTCTCCTTCATTATGACATATCCCACGGGGGATATTTAAGTAGCATTACCAAGCAATGATGACATTTACCATCATAAGGCGATGTGATAGATTTCCCTTTTGGAAGTACACCTTGATCACAAGTTTATTGAAGGTTGAGGATATGAAGGAAACACGATGTCATTGTCACTCACATGGTTTGTGGGCATTTTGGGTCCCTACCTGGATTTTCCTCCTCGTTTGTTTCCTTATTGCTTTGCTATCTCAAAGTTATATAGTGTGATTGACTTGAAGATGTGTGACGATGGATGCAGAGTAGAGCCCTTGGATTGTGAAAAATGGAGAAAGAAGCCCACTATTTGGCATATTTTGAAGAGGGGTGGGCTCGACCTGTACCTTAAAAGGTTGCATGGGAGGAAAGTTACACTAGATGAGAAGCTAATTGTGGAGGTGATGAGTCTTTCTTTGTACAACATGAAGTTTTATAGGGAGTGTAAGTAATATGAGGTTGCAGTATAGAAACTCCCTGACATAGAGGAAGAGAGAGAAAAGTTTTAGCAAAAACCACAAAGCTTCTATAATACTGGGATCATCAATATCATTTAGAGGCAAGTGTTGAAGATATTTATGGAGAATCTAACCATCGATGATCATTTTAATAGGGCATTTGGCCATCACTTTGTCTTTTTGAATCATTTTAGACACCATACTAGGGTTTCTCTTCCGTATTATCTATTGTCTTCTCTTACAACAAGCATCAACGATCATATGGATAATCCGAAGAAGTACCTTATTTTACATGAGGGATTACTTGTTTTAATTAATGACCAATTCAAGGTTCTCCCTGCTCCTTTTAATTATATTCATGTTTTAGAGGTGGAGGATACTAGTAGTGAGTTAGAAGGGGAAGAGTATACTGATACTAAGGAGGAAGAGTTTATACAAGTTGTCAAGTTGACAACTACCATGTCAACTTTGACCATTTCAAACCATGACTTGCTTAGACACCTTGTATAAGGCTTAAAACATTCTAACCCAACCAAAATACTATCTCTAAGGTCATCTAGACCTTATAGTGACCCTTAAGGCATATTTTGCCAATAAGGCACTATTACAACATTTTAGCACATTTAGTGCATTTACAACATTTTAATGGCTTTCTTTCCATATTACAATCATTGATGACCTTATAGGTATTTAATCAATCTCACTTACCCTTGAATCAATCAAGTGACCCCAAGGCTACCTTACTAGCCCTTATGCCAAGCATGACTTACAAATCTTGTTTATGATCATAATGATCCATAAACATTACAACATGTTTTAAATAATATGAAATGATCATCCATGGTCTCATTACAATGCCAAATGACCCTTTATGGTCATGTCCCCATCTCCCTAGGATCCATAGTGACCCTGGTGTACCTTCATGACCTTGGTGCTCCTGCACCACATACCATTTTGGTAGGGGATCATCCTTTTGAAATGGTCAATGTCTTAGAAGTTTTAGGGTTAGGATGTTTTCTAGTCTTATGAACAGATGCAATTGTATGATAATGAAAAAAGACATATTGTTGGCCCTTCAAAGGGCATGTTGCAAGGAAATAGAGAGAATTCTAGAAGAGGATGACTAAAATATGTGGCATATATAGCTATTAATGGGTCCAAGACATTGTTCAAGAATGAAACAATGATAGCAAGATCTAAAATTGAGCATCTGAGTCACAATGATCAGCCTAAGTACCTTATAGAGTACATGAAAACATGTATGGGACAGTCATATAAAATTAAAGCATGGTATGAATTACATCAATGTCAATGATGCATCAAAGAGAGTGGCCATGAAGATAAGAATATACACCAAGAAATGTAAGTCTAATACATTCGATCTGCAATCTGCAAGAATTAAAATCTGTTAGCATACACATAGATCAAAAGTAATAAAAGAAAATTAAAAGTGTATCTATTATTCATCTATTAACAATGTAATCAGAATTTTAATTAGGAGAAGATTGGGATGATGAAAGTTCATGCTTGGATGTCAAATATATACTGATCCAATGTTCATGGTTGGATGTCGGATGTTCTGATCAAATATGTCGATCTAATATTAAGTGCTGATCAAAAATTCATGGTTGGATGTCAATGTTCATGGGTGGATGTCAAATATGCTATCTAATGTTCATGGTTGGATTCCAAATGAGTGTTGATCCAATGTTAATGGTTGGATGTAAAATGTGACATCAAATGTATGTTAATCAAGTAAGTTCATTTAAAGTTCATGGCTGGACGTCAAAAATTGTTGATCCATTTAACGTTCATGGTTGGATGTCAAAATTTGTTGATCTAATGATCTTGAGGTGTTGTGATCTAAAGCTCATGTGTTAGGATATCCATGTAATGGCTCCATTATTAAATAAATAAAATAAACTTGTATTGTGGTTCCGATCGATTTAGCTTATCTTAGACCCATCTTTTATTTTAGCATAAGTGTTAGTATTGTCATGTTGACTTTATTTGTACACCTCGGGATTTTTTATGACTGGCGTGTAGGATGTATTTCATATATGTAGTTTTGATATTTATTTGTAATTGCGAATTCTGGTTGGAATTTTGGTGTGCGCCATTTTGGAAGTGAAAGACCTTCCCTATTTGGCCTGTTGTAATTTTGGTGGGATTCAACCCTCACCCTACTCTGCTTTGTTCTGCTTGTATCAGATCTGGAAAATCTAAAGTACTTCATTATTCATAATATAACCTCCTGACAATTGTTCCATATCTGGTACTTCATTGTTCTATGCATCTGTTAACATCTGGAGAATTGCTAAGTAACTGCGTTGCAGCGAAGAAGCAAACCTAAGGGGCAAACATATCACATACGGACTTCTAGACGACCGTAGGAACTACCAGGTTCTACCGTAGGGACTTCCAGACGACCGTAGGAACTACCAGGTTCCACTGTAGGGACTTCCATACCACCGTAGGAAATACTAGGTTCCACCGTAGGGACTACCAGGTTCCACCGTAGGGACTTCCATACCACCGTAGGAAATACTAGGTTCCACCGTAGGGACTGCCAGACCACTGTAGGGACTACCAGGTTCCACTGTAGGGACTGCCAGACCACCGTCGGGACTACCAGGTTTCACTGTAGGGACTGCCAGACCACCGTAGGCACTACCAGGTTCCACTGTAGGGACTACGAGACCAACATAGGGAATACAAGGTTCCACTGTAGGGACTACTAGACCACTGTAGGGGCTGCCAGGTCTAACTGTAAGGACCAGGCACATCGTATGACCTTCAATCTTTGTCTGTTTTCTGAAGAAATTGGATTAGGGGTGCAGTGGGTACATTATAGTGGTATCAGAGCTGGTGATTCTGCCAGCTTGTGGGTTGTGAATGCAAGTATATACCAGGAGAATAAGAAGATATCATTCGGTTGATAGAATGGAAGATCAATAGGATCCTGCTGCTCAAGTCATGGCATTGCTAAGAGAGCTCACTAGAAACCAAGTGCAAATCAATTACACTCAGAAACTCATGGAGGAGACATTAGGAAAATTGGCTGAAGGCAAACTATCCACAGAGAAAAATGGGCAAAGTGACAATTTTGTTTCAGGTAGGGCAAACTCCGAACAAACACGCTCTCGACCGTCGATGCCCACCTTCCCTCCTCAAATGGAAGCACAACACAAAGAACAACCAACATTCCAAGATATGCAAGATCAACTTCAGGAGGACTGGAAGAATGCAAATCTGGAAGGGGATATAACCTACAAGGATTATGTAGATCTGAGAATGAGATATTCAGGTTGCAACAATCGGGGTGGCTACTATAACGACGACCTTAGGAGAAAGATCGGTAAAGTTAATTTGTTAACTTTTGATGGTTTTGGTTCCACCACAGCTAGGGCATGGGTGCAAAAGGAAGACACCTATTTCCAACTTAACCCTATGTCAGAGGATGAAGCTATAAAATTTTTGGCCCTACATCTGGAAGGGTTAGATCATGAATGGTGGCATCATGGCATGGTCACTCTGGGCCACGATCAGATAACCTCCTATGCTAATTTCACTGAGAGATTAATGGATCATTTTGATAGAAGAGATCCATAGATTAATTTAAAAGATTTGGCTCAGTTGAAACAAATGGGTACAGTGGACAGTTTCATTATAGAATTTCAAAGATTATCAGTCCTGATAACTGATATTTCGAAGAGACAATTGGTCATGCTATTCATGGATGGGTTGGAAAAACCTCTAAGAGGTTGGGTGAAGGGGTTCAATCCCATCACACTCACATAGGAAATCAAGAAGGCACACAACATGTCAACATCTTCGTCTTCCTCCTCCAAGAGTTATGCACTGTCCAAACCACCCCTTATTCCAAAAGAAAAGGACAACAAACCTCCGCCAAAGAGACCTCTACTGGATGAGGCTACTCGACGGGAGCTCAGAAGGAGGAAGCTATGCTTCAATTGTAGGGGGCCATGGGAACCTAGACATCATTGCCTAGGCAAGGGGAAAATCCACTATATTGAAGTAATGTTAGATGATGAAGAGGAAGAATAGGCACTAAAAGCTGAGGAAGATGAACAACTAGCCGCTCGAGACGTTAACCTAAACTATGTGGAAAGAATTGCCACATTGTTGAAAAGAGGCGGGTCCATTTCTATTTTAGCTAGAACTCCGAGATGCAATATCTTCCAGGTATGAGGTAATCTCTAGGGATAGAGGGTTGTGGTCATGCTAGACAACGAGGCTACCCTCAAATTCATCAACTCCTCACTGGTCAAACGAAGGGGTTTACAAACAAAGGCACACCAAGGATTTGGCGTCAAGGTGGCAGGAGGAAATATTTTGTCTTGCACCCATTTTGTTCCACAACTGAGCATTACTATGGGTAACCACACAGTGACAGATGACTTCTTCGTAGTTGATTTGGACGACATGGAGGTCATCCTCGACATTCAGTGGATGAAAACCTTAGATGAATACATACAAAGTTTCAAACGGATGTAATTTTCATTCGAGGTGGATGGAAAGAAGGTTTTTCTAAGAGGAATGTCGAATGGAGGACCGAGGGAAATTTATGCCCGATGGATGGAGGCCATCCTCAGGCACGAAAATGTGGTCTGGGCTGCACACTATTTTATCTCATCAGAACCTGTACATGGATATCCTACCTTCTATTAGGATGAGGAACTTCAAAGTGTGTTGGATAAGCATCAATTGGTCTTTGCTGCCATACCACCAAGCCTACCACCGCACCGTGGGTTTGAACACACTATTGAGATGGAGGTTGGCACCAAACCTGTCATCACAATACTATACCGCCATCCTAAAAGGTTTAAGGATGAGATTGAGAAGACAATACATGAAATTCTCGACAAGGGATGGATCAGGCCCAGTTCCAGCCCTTTCACATAATCCATCGTACTGGTCAAGAAGAAGGATGAAACTATAATGATGTGTGTGGACTACCATTCATTAAATAAGAAAACCATCAAGGACAGACACCCTATTCCCAAGATCGATGAGCTACTGGATGAACAACATGGTGCAGTCTATTTTTTGAAAAATAGATCTTCGATCTGGGTATCATCAGATCCATATGAGAGGAAAAGATGTGGAGAAAACAACCTTCCGCTGCTACTATGGGAATTGCGAGTTTCTGGTCATGCCATTTGGATTGACCAATGCTCTCGCCACATTCCAGTCCTATATGAATCACATCTTCAACAAGCAATTACATAAGTTTCTATTGGTATTTTTTGATGATATACTCATATATAGTAAGACGGGTGGAATATCTGAAGCATTTGGATGAAATACTGGAGATTATGGAATCACAGTCCTTAATTGCCAAAAGGTCAAAATGTGAGTTTGGGATGACAGATATATTGTACCTCAGGCATATTGTTAGTGGGAAAGGGGTTCAAGTGCATCAGGAAAAGATTCAAGCCATTCTGGATTGGCTACCGCCGAAGATTCTCTCAAACCTGCGCGGATTCTTCGGGTTGTGCAGTTATTATAGGTGGTTCATGAAGGGATTCTCATAGCTCAGTGCACCATTGACGGATCTAACAAAGAAAGGATCGTTCCAATGGAGTGAATAGGCACAAAAAACTTTTGAAAGGCTCAAGGAAGTCATGAGCTCTTGCCCGGTGCTATCACGTTCAGATTTCACTTGACCCTTCATTTTGGAGTGTGATGCCTCCGGAGAGGTTATTGGGGCTGTGTTGATGCAAGACCATCACCCGATTACATTTGAAAGTCAGAATCTCTCGGGAGACAAGAAATTGTATTCCATATACGACAAGGAGATGCTTGCCATCATGCATGCCTTGACAAAATTTTGACAGTACCTCGTCGGAGCTTAGTTCACCATGCATATAGATCATAACAGCCTTTGGCACTTCCTGGAACAATGGGAACTCAATGAAGGAAAAAAAAAGTGGGTAAGTAAAGTACAACCTTTTGATTTTGACATTAAATATATAAAGGGAAAAAATAATGTGATGGCTAGCGCCTTGTCGAGACGGCCAACGATATGCTCTTTATCTGAAATCTCAACTGATTGGAGAGAACACCTACTGGTTGAGTATTCCAAAAATACTTTCGCATGTTAGTTGCTGGAAAGTGAAGGAAAAGATGACAGATACAAGGTGGTTGATGATATTATATACTACAAAGGCAAAATATACTTGGTGCCTGAATCCAAATTGAAGGTGAACATTCTAAAGGAGATGCACGACTGATCTCTGGCTAGGCATCAGGGATATTTGAAGACTTACATGAAGATTAGGGAAAGGTTCTCCTGGAAGGGTTTAAAGAATGATGTACTCTAATATGTCCAGGAATTTCCTACCTGTTAGTAGAACAAATCAGAACACACTATGCCAACAGGTCTACTTCAGCCACTGCCGATTCCTGAGCAGAAATGGACTAGCATTTCAATGGATTTCATTACTCGCCTTCCGAAGGTGCAAGGAAGAGATTGCATCTTTGTGGTGGTGGAAAAATTAACCAATTATGCACACTTCTTTTCTATTTCAGGGGAATACCAGGTAGCACAGGTGGCAGACTTGTTCTTCCGGGAGGTGTTCCGCCTGCACAGACTCCCTCAGAACACAGTGAGCGATAGAGATAGTCATTTTCTCAGTACTTTCTGGAAAGAAATATTTTGATTGGAAGAAATAGAGTTGTCACTGAGAATGAGCTACCACCCGTAGACTGACGGACATAACAGAGACCGTGAACAAGTAGCTGGAAGGATATATATGAAACTATGTTTCCGCACAATAGAAAGCGTGGGTCAAGTGGCTACATCTAGGGGAGCACTGTTACAACACCACCTATCACATGTCCATCGAAATGACTCCCTTCAAATCCTTATACAGGTATGAACCACCTTCATTTGTGGACATGACGTTGGGAGATAGTCGTGCACCAAAGGAAAAAGATTGGTTGCAGGAAGGAATAGATATCTTAAGATCACTCTGGGAGAATCTCCTATGGGCCATAATCAACAGAAAATATATGCTGACAGACATCGCATTGAGAGGAGTTTTGAAGTGGGAGACTTGGTATACCTTCAAATTCATCCATACAGACAATCGTCCCTGAAGACATCTGGGAAGGAGAAATTGAGGCCGCATTTCTACAGGCCCTACTGTGTTTCCAAATGGGTGGGTGAGGTTTCCTATGAACTGGATCTACCCCAGGGAAGCAGGATTCACAATGTAGTTCATGTGTCTTGCCTGAAGAAGGCGGTGGGGAAACATGTCACTATGTCTAAAGATTTACCACCTCTCAACGAAGAAGGGTGATTAGTTCTGGAGCCTGCTGAAGTCATTACCACCCGAGAGAAAATGTTGAGGACTCACACGATCAAAGAATTTCTGGTGCGTTGGAGGATGCTACCTGGGAGGGCGAGCAAATTCTGAATCATCCAAGTTTAAAATTTCTTGAGGAAAAGCAATCATTGGGACGAGAGGACTGTAATGTCCCCATTATTAAATAAATAAAATAAACTTGTATTAGGGTTCCGATCGATTTAGCTTATCTCAGACCCATCTTTTATTTTAGCGTAGGTGTTAGTATTGTCGTGTCGGCTTTATTTGTACACCTTGGGAGTTTGTTCAATGGGTATTTATGACCGGTGGGTAGGATGTATTTCATATATTGAGTTTTGATATTTTATTTGTAATTGTGAATTCCAGTTGGAATTCTAGTGTGTGCCATTTCAGAAGTGAAAGACCTTCCCTATTTGGCTTGTTGCATTTTTGGTGGGATTCAACCCTCACCCTACTCTACTTTGTTCTGCTTGTATCGGATCTGGAAAATCTAAAGTACTTCATTATTCATAATATAACCTCCTAGAAATTGTTCCATATCTGGTACTTCATTGTTCTACGCACCTGTTAACATTTAGAGAATTGCTAAGTAATTGCATTGCAGTGAAGAAGCAAACCCGAGGGGAAAACATAACACTATGGACTTCCAGACCACCGTAGGAACTACCAGGTTCCATCGTAGGGACTTCCAGACCACCGTAGGAACTACCAGGTTCCACCGTAGGGACTTCCAGACCACCGTAGGAACTACCAGGTTCCACCATAGCGATTGCCAGACCACCGTAGGGACTACCAGGTTCCACTATAGGGACTGCCAGACCACTGTTGGAACTACAAGGTTCCACCGTAGGGATTGCCAGACCACTGTAGGGACTACCAGGTTCCACCATAGGGACTGCCAGACCACCGTAGGGACTACCAGGTTCCACCGTAGGGACTTCCAGACCACCGTAGGCACTACCAGGTTTCACTATAGGCACTGCGAGACCAACGTAGGGACTATGAGATTCCACCGTAGGGACTGCTAGACCACCGTAGGGACTACCAAGTTCCACCGTAATGACTGCCAGACCACCGTAGGGGCTGCCAGGTCTAACTATAAGGACCAACCACACTGCACAACCTTCAATCTTTGTCTGTTTGCTGAAGAAATTGGATCAGGGGTGCCATGGGTATATCACAATCCAAGTTATCAAGAAAATGCAACAAAATGCAAAAACTTGATAGATAGTACCTAGGGATGAATCTGCAAAAAGTGCATAGACTGAATGATAAGACTCTTCAATATCTTTCCAATGCCACAAGAATCACAAAAATCGAAGATCGTGGCAAAAAGTTGAGCTTGGGAGTCCAAATAGAAGGGTCAACTTCAAGCTACAAAAAATGATAAGAAACAAAAAAAGCAAGGAGAACAACCTGAAGCTCTTTAACATCCTAATGATGGATCAAAAACTGTGATTTGAAATATTGATGCAAAAAAACACACACAATCTTATCCAAAAACAACTAGTAAAAGGTTTTTATATTTCAAGGTTTATAAACCCTTAGAACAAGCCCCCCTTTCTCAATTTTCAAGGTGTATAAACCTGTAGAACAAGCCCTCCTTTCTCAAATATGTGAAAAATGGTAATGGTAAAGAAACAAATAATATAAACTTCACATAATACACATCTTATTATTCAATAAAATATGAATTGATTGGAAACATCAGTTCTAAAATTCAGTAATACTGTAATTAATATACCTTCAAACTATTGATTGGAAATCATCAATTCTAAAATTTAGTAATATAATAGAATGTTTTTTACAATGTTATGTTGATCTCTTCTTTCGTAGTGGCAACGATGGAGTTACCATCTATTTAATGATGTCAATACGTGATCTAGATCTCAAAACACATCATAGTGAAAAAATACAAATACTGAAATTAGAATCCTACTCCTCGGTGCTGGAAGTCTATGGTTAATGATGTCAACATATGATCAAAATTAGAACCCCACTCCTCAGCACTGGAAGTTTGTGGTTAATGATGTCAACACATGATCTAGCTCCGAAAACACTTCAGGGTGAAACTAGAATCTGACTCCTTAACACTAAAGTCTGATATGATATGATAAACCTTGGTTTGAAACAATTCCTATGATTATAATGTGCTTCACTTTGTATCATATATCACCAATAATCTCCACAAGAACATTATCCCTCTTTGAAATGACTTCATCTAAATAAAATACAAACCAAGCTTACATGGTCAGGGTGAGTTCTAGAGGGTTCCAATAGTTCAAAGATTTTGGGAGCATCCTCACAAAAGCCATGCATGGCATAGCCTGCAATCATTGCAGTCCATGACACAATATTTCTTTTCTCAAACAGTTATTGTTCCTTGTGATCCTTTCAGATTTTGAATACATGTCTACCAATGCGTTGGTGAACATAATATCTGAAGAAAGTACACATTCAATTAATTAGTCTGCAATGTATGTCCTTACCAAGTTCCAAAGTTCCCATTGGGAGGATGTTGGCCAATGTTGTTGCAACGAGTACAGTCCATTATACAATATTTCTTTGAGGTATTTTTTCAAACAGTTTACATCATCCCACAAACTCTTTACGGTTCAAGTTAACAATAAACTAGAGTTTTAGAGAGTCTAAGTATAATATGTCCAAATGAGAAATGTATAAATCCTTCTCTGCACTAGTTATTGTAGAGAAAAATATAAACTGACGATATCGTTTCCAAGGTCCAAAATTGGAGACCAATTATTTGCATGCAAATGACCAAAAAAAGTATCTATCAAATCTTATCATGTCTAAATTTTACAGGCAATTAGCTAAAGACTAGAAAAAGTACTAAATTTGAATGAAGCTTCACAAGTTAAGAGTTTAAAGCTTCCACATTCCATAGATATATCAAGAGATTTCTATAGAGGGGCTGCAATTAAATTTGAAAGTTTCATGATTTAATTAAAGAATTATCTTTTCAAGAAATGTAAATTTGATCTTGCAAGTTGTAAATAGAAAGTGAATATCCTGCTAAATATTTGAATTATGGGTTTTTTATAAACTTTAAAGGATATAGAGGTACAGTAGAAACATACAATTTAAAATCCTTTCCCTATTTCTGATGAGGAAATATTTTAAATTTTCCAAGTTTGGACTTTATTGAAGCTTTGAAATTTTGTACAAAACAAGTAGGTTTCAATTTAAATTAAATTTGTATTTTACGTATTTGAAACTTAAATTTTGAGTTTAGTGGTTGTCTACGAGCTCTGATTATTCTTATCCTAGCTTTTTTTGTTAAATGGGATGATTAATTTATTAAGTACATGCAATACTTTAAGTGTTTTTATTACCTCAAAAAGGGATGTAGCAATCACAAAAGCCAACCAGGTGGATGCAAACAATGCCCCAGACATTCGACATGAAACTACAACATTTTCTATGACAAGATATGCAAAATAAAAAAAATAATAATGCTAAAAATAGAAGAAGGTACTCCAGTGAGAATGATTAAGAGACATTATCTCTAGTTGGAATGAAAATAACTTGTAGGGGAAATGTATTGAGATATTGAGAAAGAGAAAGAGCGTGGTATCACCTCCACCAGCTCCAGCAGGACCGGTATGTTAGAATAACTGAGAGGAGGGGGGGTGGGGGTAAATCAATGGCCTAAAAATTATTCCAATAAATCAACCCAAAAACTTAGTACCACAATATTAAGCCTCTAGTTATCTTCAGTCCTACAAGATGTATGCTTTGAAATAATCTTAACAAATAACTACTGCTCGGAGTTCACTATTGAACCTTATTCTTACTATTTATTGATTAGCAGTCTTTCATTTACCGAAATACAATAAATTACTTAGTGTATACCGATCAATCCAGATTAGTTATATGTAATGCAAAACACTAAAGTAATGACTCATAAACACATTGACACGTGAATTTTTAACTTGGAAACCCTGTTAAGGGAAAAACCACTTGGGACCGGTAACCCAAAATATTCACTCTTCTAAAGTGAGCACGATGAAGAGCCAACCCTGTTAAGGTTACAAACATACTGTTAAGTGTGACCCTGTTAGAGGATTTAAATAGAATAGTTTGTCACTTGATATCTGACATCTCTATGCTACCTTCTATGACCAAACCTAGTGTAGTTTGTCAATTGGTATCTGACATCTCATGCTATCTTCATGACCAAATTTTTTGATACTCCTATGGATGTATCTCAATATAGAAAGGATCGTTAAGTCTTGCTCAGTTAAGAGACTTTCCGATCCAATGGTTAAATTGAAACAATAAATGATCTATTAACATATACAACTATACTTTGCAGATTTTCAGATCTATTATAAGCTCATTATACCTTTATGATCAATGTATCTTTTCAATACCTTTGCTCCACTTCTTTCTGCTCGATGATGCTGTGCTTCTCTGTTGCTCGGTGTCTGCAGAAATAGTTCTGTTGTTTATCTTGATTGATCAGGACTATATGAAGTTGTTCTTCATTAGTTTCTCTTCAGCATCCTCTTCTCTCTTCACTCCCCTAATTCATAATGGATTAGCTTGTCTCTTTACAGACATAATTTCACCATTTCTTAGTTCTTAATTTTCTTATTCTTGGCATGACCCGTAATTCTAGCCAATCTTTCTTTAAAACAATACTTTAGTTTTATCTCGTAGATTTCTCTTTAAAAACTGCAATAAAACAACTTTAAATATTTTACTTATCTCTGGCTTTAACTTGTTGATGAAAAAAATATTAACAACTAGTTAACTCCTTTAGCTCTTGCCATCTAAGTCTTTTGTCATTTTTGAACTTCAGTTCCTTTCGGTATTTTAACTCTTGTTAGCTTCGGTCAACACTTCAGTTCTCCTTGGGAATCTCCATCGGGGTTGTCTGTCCGTCGGTAAGACTCGTGATTCTGCTCGTCGGTAATGCTTGTGATTCTTCTCGTCGGTAATTCTTGTCATTTTTCTTGCTCGGGCATCACTGTGATTTTCCTCTTGGGGTTCTCTATCCGTTGGGGTGTACTGCTCATCGGTGTTTGTAGTCACTTAGTGAATATTGATCTTTTATGCATTACTGAAAGCATAACCTTTATCTTTCTGGTTCTCTAAAGTCTTTGACACTTTGTATATAATCAATTAGATTATATCAAGTTGACATCAATGACAATACAATCCATTAACTGATTTAATGTCTTGCATTATCTTTCTGCATTTTGGTGATCATCAACTTAACATCTTCAAACTTTCAATCAGTTATGGTTCATCAATCTCTCCCTTTGGCATTGATGGCAACACACTACATTATCACAATATATTATTTCTAATACAATATGAAATATACCAAGTTGTAGTTCATCAAACTACTGATATTATTGTTCTATAACTAATACAAATGTTTGGCTCTCGGTAAGCTCATATAGCTTAGATTTGTTTCTTGTAGAGTTCTTTCTTCAATCTTCAATCCCTTTTTTCTGGATAGATGTATCAACTTTTGATTATGTTTCTGATATGTGCTCTCCCTTGACTATTCCTGTCCTTGATCATCTCTTTTTCCTTTGACAACAATCTCTCCCTTAGTATGTATTCTCCCCCTTTTGATATTCTCTCCCTTTGATGGATATTTCATATGTAATCTCTCCCTTTGGATATTCTAGATATTCTCTCCCTTTGGATAATGATAATCTCTCCCTTCGAATCCTTAGGAACTTCTCTCCCTTTGACAACAATGCCAAAGTAAACATTATCATTTCTATGTTATATCCTTTCACCTTTTTAATAATATACTCCTTGAATTTTCCTCCCATCAACAACATAGCTCCGTATTAGCCAAAATTATCTCTGGTGTTTGGTGTAGATAAATACCTTGCTGTGTACAGATGTATCTTTACAGTCCATTTCTTTTTTGCATCAACATGAATGATCTTTTGATTTGTGTATAGGCTGATGCAATCCCCTAGTCAGCTTACTTACTGATAGACAAGGGTCAGACCCCTAGTCTCTTTCTCAGGAACTCAAATATATCTTTGGGCAATGTCTTGGTAAATATATCAGCTAATTGTTCCTTTGATTGAACATATTATAGTATCACTTCTTTCTCTTGCACTTGTTCTCTTAAGTAATGATACTTGATAACAATATGCTTAGTCTTAGCATGCATGCCTGGATTCTTTGATATGTTAATTACATTGGTATTATCACAATAGATAATCATTGGTTTAAGAATGTTCATATTCATACCTTCCAGTAATTGTTTGATCCAAACAATACTTGAGCAGTAGCCACATATTCTGCTTCTGCAATAGACTGTGAGATACATCATTGCTTCTTGCTGATCCTTGTGACAAGTCTGTCACCCATGAAGAATGCTCCTCCTATTGTGCTCTTCCTGTCATCTAAGTTTCTAGCCCAATCAACATCTGTATAGACTTGAAGCTCAATTTTTTCCTTTTTTTTTTTATACCATATGCCATAGTCCTCAATGTTCTTTAGATGTCTCAAAATTCTCTTGACAACAGTCATATGTGATTCTTTGGGATTAACAGAGAATCTTGCAACCATTCTAACTGCATGTGCTATATCTGGTCTGGTATGAACAACATACATTATTTTTCCAATCATTGATCTATATAGGGTATGATTTACCTCATTTGACTTATCTTCCTTTGTCAACTTACATCCGATAGCCATAGGCGTTCCAACTGGCTTGGAATCTTCCATCTTGAATATCTTCAACACTTCCTTGATATATTTGGACTGTGTGATATATATGCCTGCATCTTGTTGAAGAATATGTAGACCAAGAAAGAATTTGATCTCCCCAAACAAAGACATTTCAAACTCTTTTCTCATTTCATTAGCAAAATATTTACATAACATATCATTACCCGCAAATATGATATCATCAACAAATATTTCAGCAATCAAAATATTATCATCAGTATCTTCTTTTAAGTATAGATTGCTATTTTCACTTCTCCTTACAAATCCAATGCTTATGAGATAGGAGTGAAGTCTTTCATACCAGGCTCTAGGTGCTTGTTTCAATCCATACAAGGCTTTATGTAGTCTACATACCATTTTTCTCTTGTTTGGATCAACAAACCCTTCTAGTTGTTCAATATATACCTCTTTTTCTAGTATTCAATTTAGGAATGCAGATTTGACATCCATCTAGTATACCTTGAATCCTTTGAATGTAGCATAAGCAAGTAGTATTCTGACTCCTTCTAGTCTAGAAATAGGTGCAAAGGTTTCTCCATAATCAATTCCTTCTTCTTGTGCATACCCCTTGCATACTAACCTTGCTTTGTTTCTTGTGACTTCTCCATTCTCATTTAGCTTGTTTCTGAATATCCATTTGATATCAATGACATTCTTGTCATCTGGTCTCGATACTAGTGTCCATGTCTTGTTCTTCTCAATCTGTTCTATCTCTTCATTCATAACACTTACCCATTCTTCATTTTCAAGTGCAGTATTAATAGATTTAGGCTCAAAATCACAAAGTAAACATCTAGTGTTCAGTGACTTACTTCTAGTTCTCATTCCAACCTTCTTGTCTCCTATGATCTGGTTCTGAGGATGATGTCTTCTGACATACTTGGCAAGTTTTGGTTCATCTCTTTGTCCATCATTCTGATCATTATCTTGACCTTCATTCTGATCTCTATCGCTCAGAATATCATCTTGAGTATTTTCCTGATTTTTGGTAATTGCAGCCTGATGCTCGAGTGCAATTTTCTGTTGCTCAAGAGTAATACACTATTCCTCGGGTAGAGTGTCAGGTTCTTCAGTGTAAAAAAACCTATTGTAGTCTTCTGATTCTTTTCTACTTTCCTCATCATTTTTCTCTGCATATTCATCTATTTTGACATTTGCACTTTCAATGATCTTGTTAGAGGACTTGTTAAGACATTTATAAGCCTTGCTTTTGGTGGAATACCCTAGAAAGATACCTTCTTCACTTTTGGAGTCAAGATTTCCATTTTTACCATCTTTTAAAATATAACATTGACTTCCAAAGATTATGAAGTAACTTACATTGGGTGTGTAACCATACCATAGCTCATAGGGTGTCTTCTTGGTGTCTTTCTTCAACTGTACTCTTTTCAATGCGTAGACAACAATACTGACAACTTCTCTCCAGAATTTTTGAGTGGTGATTTTTTCTATCATCACTGTTCTTGCACAATCAACAATGGATATGTTTCTCCTTTCAACAATCCCATTTTGCTATAGTGTTCTTGGTGCAAAAACCTATCTTTTAATTCCACGCTCATTGCAATAGTTTGTGAATTCATCAGAAACAAATTCCCCTCCCCTATCTGACCTTAAGCATTTTAATTCCTTACCACTTTGTTTTTCTACCATAGCTTTATACCATTTAAACATCTTGAATGCTTATGATTTTTCTTTTAAGAACATAACTGTCACCATTCTAGAATAATCATCTACAAATAGAATAAAATATCTATCTCCATAGTAACTCTTTGTTCTCATAGGTCCACATAGATAAGTATAGACTAATTCTAGAATGACATTAGATGTACGGGCTTTACTCTTGAAACTAGACTTTGTCATCTTACCTTTTTGACAATTCTTACACATGATGTGCTCAGGTTTTGACATGCTCGGTAAGCCTCTTACTCTTCTTTTATTGCTTATCTTAATCATGTTGTCAAAATTCACATGACATAATCTCTTATGCCACAACCATATGTCTTCGTTTCTAGCCATCAAACAAGTGGTATTAATGTCATCAAGATAGAAAATGTTACCTTTTATCTGTTCACCAGTTCCGATCAATCTTCCTGATTCATTGAAGATCTTTTCCTTCTTATTTTTAAATGCTACTTGGTGACCTGTGTTATTCAGCTATGAAACATTTAATAGATTATAATTAAGTCCTTTAACCCAATACACATTTTTACATTTGATCAGGTTATTCAACATTATGGTTCCTTTACCTTCAACTGGACAAGGTGTCATTACCCATTCTTACTGATCCACCATTGTAATACTCAAAAGTTTCAAACTTTTATTTATCACCGGTCATGTGGTGAGTGCAGCCACTATCTATGATCCATACATCATTCTTACTAACTATTGATATTTATAGCATCGATCAGATAAAATATTGATCTTATAATAATAGATAAATTGTGAGATATATATATATATATATATATA
>MU223830.1:1299709-1311803 GCA_018584345.1 Thuja plicata | reverse complement strand
GTATTACGAGTTATGTAATACTTATCATCACGTGTTATGTGATGATTGTCTTCACGAGATATGTGAGACTTATTATTCGCAAGTTATGCGATATTTATCATCACGTGTTATGTGATGATTGTCTTCATGAGATATATGAGACTTATTATTTGCAAGCTATGCGATATTTATCATCACATATTATGTGATGATTGTCCTCACGAGATATGTGTCTTGTTATCGCAAGATGTGCGATATTTATCATCACATGTCATGTGATGTTTGTCTTCACGAGATATGTGAGACTTCTTATCACAAGTTATGTGATACTTATCATCACGTGTTGTGTAATGTTTATCTTCAAGATATGTGAGACATCTTATCTCAAGAAATGTGATATCTATTTTATCTTCCCTAGCTAAGAGGGAGTGTTGATATTTATAGCATCGATCAGATAAAATATTGATCTTATAATAATAGATAAATTGTGAGATATATATATATATATAGAAATAATAATAATAATAATAATAAATATTAATAATTTATAATATATATATCTATATTAATAATTATTAATCTTAATATCTATTATATATAGTTTATTATTATTGCTATAATATAACAATGATAATAATTATCATCATCATTATTATTATTATTATTATTATTATTATAATATAATAATGATAATGATTATCATTAATTATACTATAAACATTCTGATCGAATAAGAAATATAAACTATCGACTTGATTCATATATTAAACGGTTCATGTTCAACATTTTATACTATTGCGCCGAACATATGTTAAATGGTTTATATTATTAAACCCCGTACATTTGTTAAATCCCGTATGTTATGAAACGGGTCTAAAAATAAATGCAAGCATGAAGAGCCACGCCTATGATAGGCGTGACTCCTCAAGGAGTCACGTCTATCATAGACGTGGCCTCCCATATGTGCTGAAACAAATAAATACACCTTTGACATTGAAATCTAAGTGACACACCGAAAATTGATAAGTGTTGTTCAATTCACTGATTTTAGAATGAACAGAGTTATTGTATTCCAGCAAAGGCAAATACTTATTGTATTCCAGCAAAGGTAAAACACTTCAATATTATTTTCTAATTTATATTTAGATCTGAATATAGATTCAATTGCATTTACACTAACCTTAGATATGAGTGTAGTTTCTACATACCTTTCTTCTTCGTCTAAATCATCGTTCATGGCTACAAATACCATCTCAATGTCTTCATTAGATTCGGTGTCAGTGTCTCCAGCTCTGTTCTCAGCTAGGTAACAAGCTTTCTTCCCTTTGTCCTTGTAGTCTCACGTATCTCTTCTATCAGATTGTCGGTTGCTTCGGTAAACTCTGTCATCACCTCTATCAAACTTCTTTTCATATGTTATATCATTACTTGGGTAATATTTTCTTCTATTAGGACATCTTGCAGCGAAATGTCCAACCTCTTTACAATTAAAACATACAAGTGGTAATTTACCTTTGTATCTACCTTTTCCTCTCTGCAATCTTCTTTCCATTAGTGCTTCAATCTCATCAATTCCTTGGTCATCACTATCACTTTCACTATAATTCCTCATAGTGTGTTTATGACTTGACTTACTTATTTTCAAAGAAGATTTGAATGCAGACTCTATAGATGGTAAGACACTATTATCAAAGTTATTCATCTCAAACGAAATCAGTCTACCAATCAGACTATCTAGAGTAACATTATTGTTTGCAACTGCTCCCATTTCTTGTATAGAAGATACTCTAATAGCATATACAGGCAGTAAGGTTCTTAGAATTTTACTTACCACTGTCTCTTCTTAAAGTACACCTCCAAATCCTCGGATAGCATTGACTACCTCTTTTATTCTGCAACTGTACTAAGTGATATTTTCTCCTTCTTTCATCCTTAGATCATCAAACCTCCCTCTTAGGCTTTCTTCCTTAGCTCTTAGTACATTAGCATCTCCTTTATGTACCAGCTTCAATTTATCCCACATTTGCTTTGCAGAGGTGCATGTTTTGACATCTTCAAACTTAGCATCAGAGAGTGAGGAAGCAAGCTCTATCATCATGCAATTATGCTCGTTCTTTTCTCTCAATTGCTCAAGTGTGTGAGGTCCTGTAGGAAACACATATTCAGTATCTAAGTATTGAACAACATCATTTCCAATACCTAATAGGTGAAGTCTTATTCTACTTTTCCATGATGCAAAGTTGTCTTTGTTCAACTTGGGAAAATCTTGTTTGTTCATCTTATGATCTTTTGCTTGAGCTGTTAAACTCCCTTTCTAAGCACACAAGCGCTGATACCAATTGTTAGAATAATTGAGAGGGGGGTGAATCAGTGGCCTAAAAAATATTCCAATAAATTAACCCAAAAACTCACTACCACAATATTAAGCCTCTAGTTATCTTAAGTCCTACAAGATGTATGTCTTGAAATAATCTTAACAAATAACTACTGCTCAGAGTTCACTGTTAAACCTTATTCGTACTGTTTACCAATTAACAGTCTTTCATTTACCGAAATACGGGTCATTGCTTAGTGTATACCGATCAATCCAGATTAGTTGTGTAATGCAAAACACTAAAGTAATGACTCATAAGCACATTGACACATGGATTTTTAACGTGGAAATCCTGTTAAGGGAAAAACCACTTGGGACCGGTAACCCAAAATTTTCACTCTTTTGAAGTGAGCTCAGTGAAGAGCCAACCCTGTTAAAGATTACAAACACACTTTTAGGTGTGACATTGTTAAAGGATTTAAATAGAATAGTTTGTCACTTGATATCTGGCATCTCTATGCTACCTTCTATGACCAAACCTAGTGTAGTTTTTCAATTGGTATCTGGCATCTCATGCTATCTTCATGACCAAACTTTTTGATACTCCTTGGGATGTATCTCAATATAGAAAGGATTGTTAAGTCCTGCTCGGTTAAGAGACTTTATGATCCAATGGTTAAATTGAAACAGTAAATGATCTGTTCACATATACAACTATACTTTGCAGATTTTCAGTTCTATTATAAGCTCATTATACCTTTATGATCAATGTATCTTTTCAATACCTTTGCTCCACTTCTTTCTGCTTGGTGATGTTGTGCTTCTCTATTGCTTAGTGTCCGTAGAAATAGCTCTGTTCTTTAGCTTGATTGATTAGGATTGTATGAAGTTGTTCTTCATCAGTTTTTCTTCAGCATCCTCTTCTATATTCACTCCCCTAATTCATAATGAATTAGCTTGTCTCTTTATAGACATGATTTCACCGTTTCTCAGTTCTTGACTTTCTTGTTCTTAGCGTGATCTATAATTCTAGCCAATCTTGCTTTAAAACAATACTTCAGTTTTATCCCGTAGATTTCTCTTTGACAACTAGAATAAAACAACTTTACATCTTTAACTTATCGATGAAAACAATATTAACAACCAGTTAACTATTTCTTTAGCTCTTGCCAGCTAAGTCTTTTGTCATTTCTAAACTTCAGTTCCTTTCGGTGTTTTAACTCTTTTTAGCTTCGGTCAACACTTCAGTTCTCCTCAGGCATCTCCATCGGGGTTGTCTGTCTGTCGGTAAGGCTTGTGATTTTTCTCGTCAGTAATGCTTGTGATTCTAATTGTCGGTAATTTGTGATTCTGCTCGTCGGTAATGCTTGTCAATTTTCTTGCTCGAGCATCACTGTGATTTTCTTCTCGGGGTTCTCTATCCGTCGGGGTGCACTGCCCGTCGGTGTTTCTAGTCACTTAGTGAATATTGATCTTTATGCACTATTGATAGAATAACCTTTATCTTTCTGGTTCTTTGAAGTCTTTGACACTTTGTATATAACCAATTAGATTATATCAAGTTGACATCAATGACAATACAACCCATTAACTGATTTAATGTCTTGCATTATCTTTCTGTATTTCGGTGATCATCAACTTAACATCTTCAAACATTCAATCAGTTATGGTTCATCACGGTATGATCTCCATGGATAGGGTCACCATTTTAGAGCCTCCAACAACCATATCTCCATGGTCCCTTTGAGTGAGGGCACCACCACCACCACTATCTATAAGTACCCCTAGACAATTTGGAAACAAGGTACCCCCATTGGATCATGATTTGAAGACCAATGATCTAAGTATGTGTGGTTTATGATGTTTATTTATGATACAATAGTTGATTTGATATAGTAGATAATTTAGATATACGATGATGATATAAACATGATATCTTTCTCTTTTTGGATGCAGAGTTTATTAGTAGTGGTTAAGTTTCATCTTCCACGCCCTGGAGGAGACAATGGCATAGTTTCTTAATTAGGGTCCTTACAAGCCTCACAACTCAGTGGGGTAGCATGTGGCTCTCTTTGGACCAGTGTCTTGCCTAAGGATTGCATATGAGGAGAGGTGTTTGAAGTTGGTACATAGAGATTCTTAGGTAGCCACTATGATAGGGAAAATGGATCAACATTATGTTGACCTACATACCATTCTTAGAGAGGGGGACATGGCTATGAGGAAGCAAGACTAAGAGGCAATGCAAGTAGAGAATGTTAATCAGACATGTAATTACCTTCATGCCTAGGTCGATGAACTCTATAGATAGGTTGACATGGCTTGGAGGGGTGCAATTAGTGACCTCAATCACCCTCAAGTACGCAAGTTGATGGATGATCGTGCAATGACCAAAGAGTGAGAGACAAAGTTGTGAGAGATGATTGTGTATCTCATAGAAGAGTTGAGAGGGCTGCATACATAGAGTGCTTCAACCACTCATTCACATTTAAGTACCCTTTCCATGGTCACAATCCACCAGGACCTATAGGCTCAAGGACCCATGCCTTAGGCGGATCTTAATTTTTCTTACACATTTTTGGATTGGTAGAGCGAGAGATTGTGATTGAATAACATTATTTTTGTATGCATATACATAAATCACCTTTTTATTATTGAGATGGGATAGATGTACACTTAAACTTTATGATATATACATATACATATATATTCTTGGTTCTCTAAACTTATTTTTCTCATGGATACTATGTATTTTTTAATGTATGTCATGGATGCTTTATATATGGTTAGATTAGATGGAATCATATGGTTGATGCTTTGCACATATTGTACATATTTTATATGATGATCCAATACTTGTAGATTGATGTAGATGTTAACATAATTTTATATATGTAATAACAATTTATACATATATACATGCCGCCAATTCCTATACGTAGCATCCACACACATACACATCATATCACAATGATCGTAGAATGTGTTGATGAAGGAATGTCATATCAAGACCACTTTGGTACTCAAGATCATGTATATGACACATAGGAGCTATAGATAGTATCATCGTAGATGTGTGGCATTTATAGGTTCCTTGAGTGGAGTACCATACATCTTAGATAGACTATAAGCTCTAAAGCCATAAAGTAAGGTGATAATGTATGGACCTGGCCTATGTAGAGAGATATTTTTGGTAATCTTGAAGATGTTGGAGGGCCTTAAGATGACACTCATCTATAAATTCCATCTCATGCAGACAATTGACATAATTGGTATCATCATCAGTTAGCCCTCTTAGGGAAATATGCAAGGATGATATTTCTAGCTCAAGAGGCATTATAGCATCAACACCATACACAAGAATATATTGTGTAGTACAAGTGGTCGTATGAACACTCGTGTGATAGCCCATAGTTTCTCCTGCATCTGTTGCTCCTTCTAATTTTGCTCATGTGTGGTGTGAAAGAATGTTCTTCATCTTTTGCTCCTTAGTAAGGGGTTATGGACAAGCTTGTTCTTTGAGTAGACTCCTCATCCTCCAAAGATCACACAACCTCTAGTGGTGCCTCTTGTTCCTTTTATTGTGTCGAACACAAGAAAAGGATAAACACCCATGTTGAAAGGCCTCTTGTTGAAAACTAAGGGCGAGTCTTTTGTTTTCGCTCCTACTTATTCTTCTATCCTTATTCTTGTTGTCTTTGCTTCTATTTCTACTTTTTTTGTTCTACTTTTGGCTTCTTCAGGAAGTTTCAATGAGCCTCATCCAAAGACAATACAATTGTTCACTACTCCCTCCCTTGAGTCACTTCTTATCACCTCTCTTCTGAATATTCCTCCATCATCACAATACATAGATACACTTTATATAAAAATGGTGTCTAGTGTGGCCCTATCTACTCCTCTCATTTATTCTCTGTATTTTTATTGTAGTTTTCCTGGGGTCCTTTGATCTGCCATGGTTGATGTGAAGGTTTTATCTCAACCCCTTAAGCATAAGTTCGAGCAGGGCCTCATTTTTTAATTTCATCATAATAAGTTAGCTCTTGCAACTTAAATTTTTATTTATGTACTCATAGTTGAGGAGGTTCCATCTTCTCCAAAATGTGTTACTGCCCCTCTCCAAGAGGTTGGTAGTACAAATCCTACTTTAGAGCCTTTGGTTCATTTGCCTCTCTTCTTTTTGAAGTATATGTTTGATTCTCCAGAGGACATTCTGGCACTTTCAACTATCTTCACAAGATCGTTGACTCTTGGCTCACAAGATTTGTTGGATGAGGATGTCGAGGAAACCTAATCCTTGACTCTTGCTATATGTGAGATGCCTAGTACTGCTTTGGTTGTCCCACCTCTATGGGCTTGTCCTCCCTCCCTTTGATCAATATTGAGAAAACAATTATCTTATTATGGAAGGAGTCTAGAGCAATATCTCTTCATACCTTTATAATAGTGTGAGTGTAGTTGTTTGTGATCCTCCATGTTTATCTATATATATTTGTGCTTTCCTAAAGGACCCGAGATACTCCGTAAGTACTTGAACACATGAGGTAATTTTTTTGTACACTTTTTCTATTCATCTCATCTTTCTTTTATTTATCGTATATTGTTTTACAACATTCAGGGTCGATGCAAAGCATTGGGCGTATTAAGGCCTTCTTCCATGGTGACCCAAATTTTTATTTTCTTTGTTTTCGTGTGCTCTTCATAATCCAATAACTTTGGGAACATGATGAGTATTCATACACAACTAAATATATATGTAGTGATGTCACTGCTATGAATTCTACTAATGCCAAATAATCAGATCCCCTTGTCTCTTGTGATTTTGTTGATTGTGTTGGTATTATGTGCTATTTTTTACAAGGTAGCATTCCATGGATACATCCGATTATATTTTCATGACACAACATATCTTCTCTTTAGAATGACTTGTGCTCCCCTCTATGTAACACATATCATTCTAATGGGGGGGAGATCACATTCATACTCATATTCTTATTTATATTTATTAGATCTCTCTTATCTTATATTTCTTTTCAAAATATGTCAACATTTAGCGGTCTTATTTGTCATCTAGCACATGGACCATCCAATGCACTTTGTCTTATGATTGTTTATTGTTTTGTGGTGATCTTACAACAAAACTTTTAGTAATCACAGGCTGATTGGATTATTGTTTGGTCCCTGGCATAACACAACTTTCCACCTATACATTTTGACACTATCGTATGTCTTTATGATCTCTATTTGATGTCTATGATTGTTTTTGTCTAATTTTTTTCTTTTCATCTAAAATGTTTTGTTGTAGCTATCATGTTTGTGAAATGTGCAACTATGCATCTCTTCACAAAGGATTGACTTGGCTATCTTCCTCAAGGGAAACTTGTTATGGACAGAGGACTTTGCTTCCCCTTTGCATGTTCGGTATAACACTCTGAGCCCTTTCTCTACTTTAGCTTGCATTTTTTTATGCTAGCTAAAGTGGGGGAACAATGTAACATTGTGAATTGTACCATAAGCAATTTCACACTACAAGAGTCTCCTCTTTAATAGAGTAAAAATATAATAATCAAACCTTAATATTCAAAAATTCTTGGCCACCCATCATGTCTAGTTTCTCAAGCATTAGGTTTGAATTTCACTCAAACATGTATGGACCACAGACACATCTATGTGTCATGATAATATCCAGTGAATATTTGCAATTGAAGTTGGTCGTTGGGACATTACACTTTCTAATTTTGATAATGTGATGCCCCTCTAGACTAACATATCAAGTTGTTTTCTATTATAACTTTTTATCTTTTTTATCAGAATAATGTCTATAGGATATTCGAGGAGGTGGAAACACCAAAGCAGGGGTTTGACTAAGGTAAACATCTAAACACAAATGCCTAAACATTTTGTCTTTACTTCTTGTGTCCAAGTTCTAATGAGGAAGACTATAGGTTTGCTAGACAATTCACTTTGTGGACCCAGGTGAAACATTCCATTGTTTCTTCTTTGTCATTTTGTCATTTTGTTTTTTGTCTAGTATTTTTTTCGTTTATGTATTCTACAATATTTGGTTTCTAGAACAAAGTGCATCTCACTCTATATTGTATGGTATGAAACTCTATATTATGTTCACACGAGATTCTTGCAAATTGTGTTTTCATCCTTGACCTGCACGTGCGTCTTGACAGAGAGCACGTGGAGTTTTCCAAAAGGTCTTTGTGACCTCCATGTTCATCTTTTTTGAACTAAATATTTTAATAAATTAGTTTAGATTGGTTAAACACCCTCTCGTCTTAATAGTGAACAAAATTAAAGGTCGTAGTGGAATGAAGGTCTCTATGACCTCTCCTTTACATCTTGTGTATAACACTACTAACCCTTTCTCTACTTTAGCTTGCTACTTTTAATTTATGCTCACTAAAGAGGGGGAAAATACAACATCATAACTTGAACCTCCTATAATTTCACACTACCCAAGTCCCCTCTTTAGCCAAGCTAAAAGACAATAATTAAACCTCAATCTGCAAAACATCCCGACCACCCACCATGTCTATTTTCTTAACCATGAGGTTTGGATTACACTTGAACATGTATGCACCAAAAAGACATATGTGTGTTGCCTAACATCCCACAAATATTTTTTTATTAAAGTTGGTCGTCGATATGTTATAGTTTTTTATTTCGACGATGCGATTACCCTCTAGAATAGCATATCAATATGTTCTCTATTATCTCTTTATATTTATTTATTAGAATCATGCCTATAGTTGTTCGAGAAGGTAGAAACACCAAAGAAAGATTTTAACTGTGACTATAAGCATCTAAAAATAGTTGCCTAAGCATTTTGTCTTAGTTTCTTGGGTGGAAGTTCCAACGAGGAAGATAGTAGGTTTGCTAGAAGCTTCACCTCGTAGACTTAGGTAAAATATTCCATTGCTTTTTCTTCGTCATTTTGTCAGTTTATTTCTTGTTTGGCAATTTTGCCTTTATAAATTCTCCAATATTTGGTTTCTAAAGTACAGTGCATCTCACTCTATACTATGTTTGTACGATATTCTTGCATGCCACATTATCATCCTTGATCTGCATGTATATCTTGGACAGAGAGCTCAGGGAGTTGTGCAGAAGCTCCCCGTGACCTGCACTTTCATCTTTTGTGAACCAAATATTTTAATTAATTAGTTTAGATTGGTTAAACACATTCGCTTAATATTGATCAAGCCTAAAGGTTGTAGTGAACTGAAGGTCTCTGTGACCTCCCCTTTGCATTTTGGTTATAACACTCCTAACCCTTTCTCTACTTTATCTTGCATCTTTTTATTTATGCTCGCTAAAGTAGGGGCAAATTGTAACGTCGTAAATTATGCCATGTGCAATTTCGCACTACCCGAGTCTGCTCTTTAGCAAAGTTAAAAGACAATTAACAAACTTTAATCTGCAAAACTTCTTGGCCACCCATTATGTCTAGTTTCTCAGCCATTAAGTCTGGATTGCACTCAAACATGTATGCACTGCAGAGACATATGTGTGTTGTGCTAACATCCCTCAAATATATGAGATTGAAGTTGGTCAAACATGCAGTTGGGTCCAAAACCTCTGATTTCACTTAAAGTCTTTTGTTTTTCCCATTTAGTAGGAACTTTTTGGTCCAACTACATTAATTGTTACAAGTTGAACTACACGTAGTCAAACATACAGTAGGGCCCAAAACCTCTGATCTCAGTTAAAGTCCTTTGGTTTTCCCATGTAGTAGGAACTTTTTGGTCCAACTACATAAAATGTTATAAGTTGAACTACACATGTAGTCAAACAGGCAGTTGGGTCCAAAACCTCCGATTTCACTTAAAGTATTTTGTTTTTCCCATGTAGTAGGAACTTTTTGGTCCAACTACATAAATGTTACAAGTTGAACTACACATGTAGTCAAACATGCAGTTGGGTCCAAAACCTCTGATTTCACTCAAAGTCTTTTGTTTTTTCCATGTAGTAGGAACTTTTTGGTCAAAATACATAAGCTGTTACAAGTTAAACTACACATGTAGTCAAACATGCAGTTGGGTTCAAAACCTTCAAATTGCATCCATGGCCCACAAAAAGCGACATTTTCACTTCATCTTTGTTTGAAGCATAGTTTGCAGACACGATCTACCAACTTTCAGAACCAAATGCTACAAATGTTCATCCAAATTCAGAGGGCCAACTGTCATGCCTAAAGGAAAGATGAAATTCAAGTTTCATCAACTTTAGAATGCTTTCAAGACTGATTCCAAGCAGGTGATAGCAGATCAATAAAATGGATTGTGAACTTTTTTCCAGTAATAGGTAAAAACCAAAATGAGTGATGCCACCAAATGCATAGGTCAAAGTGTTATTTTTTGCAGATGTTCCCACCCATGTATAGATTTCAAGATTTCGAACACTTGGCAATATGGTGACACGAAGACCTTTTTGACAGAGGTTGATGTAATTGGAGTCGTTGATGTTTCAGATATGGTCTTGCAGACTTTGAGTTGCTTATCAAGTCTGAGATTAGCATATGACATTCAAGCAAGAGAATAGCTTGCAGGCTTTGTGTTGCTTCATTTTCTATGTTTGTGCATGCAAGGTGAAATACGTGTTGGAAGCTTTGAGCTTCACATGTGTCTTAATCTTGTTCTCAAAATCTCATAAGAAGCCATGGAAAGACTTTGAGATTTCAGGAGTTTCTTGGTTACATAAAATGTTGGTACACTAAAGATTATTCTTACATCTAATCTTCTGTTTATCAGGATTATTGCTCCAACGAATATTTTGTAAGTGAAACATACCATTGATTAAAGATCATATTATAATGGTAACATCTATTTTGAAATAAGAGAATAAGATGAATGTCTTGCCTTGATTTAGATTAGTGTAAATAGAAGTAGTTAAGTGTTTTGTTGATTCAAGTAGCAATAATAAGGGGGAGCCTTCCCTTATAATTAGGAGAGATTGTGTCTCACACACTGTGGCTGGAACCACTATTTTGCAATTGATTCTTAAAACTGACAGATGCAAAATATCCACCCAACATGATTCTGATGATGTGATGCTCCTCTCGGTTAGCATATCAATTTGTTCTCTATTATCTCTTTATATATAGTTTATCAGAATCATTTCTATAGGTTGTTTGAGGTGGAAACACCAAAGTGGAGGTTTGACTGAGGCAGGCCTCTAAACATAGTCACTAAACATTTTGTCTTAGCTTCTCGTGTGCAAGTTCTAGTGAGGAAGACCATAGGTTTGATAAAAGCTTCACCTCGTGGATCCAGGTGAAAAATTCCATTGCTTCTTCTTTTTCATTTTGATATATTATTTCCTGTTAGTAGTTTTTCCTTTATGCATTCTAATGTATTTCATTTCTAGAATTGAGTGCATCTCACTCTGTACTTTACGGTATGAAACTCTATATTATATTTATACAAGATGCTTGCATGTTGCTTTATCATCCTCGACCTGCACGTAAGTCTTGGACATTAAGCTCACAAAGTTGTCCAGAAGGTCTCCACGACCTCCATTTTCATCTTTTGTGAACCAAATATTTTAATTAATTAGTTTAGATTGTTTAAACATAGTCTCCTAATAGTGAACAAACTCAAAGGTTGTAGTGAACTAAAGGTTTTTTTTGAGTGGAGAGTTGGAACTTGAGTCCATTAGGGGTTTGACCACCCTTTGCAATGGTTCAATTTTCCTCCTCTACAATAAAGTTTATTCTTGTGGCCAACTTGTTGATGCAATAATCTTACTGCAGGATAACATGTGAATGTAATTATCATTGTAATATATATA
>MU223830.1:1260322-1299620 GCA_018584345.1 Thuja plicata | reverse complement strand
ATGTGTAGTAAATAGGTGATGATAATGTGAGATGCATCCCTAATCATTATTGAAGATCATATACACTATGCAAAGATGTTTTGAAGTTGATAAAGCCACAAGGAAGTTGTGTATCAACCCTAGGGCACATTTCACATCTCTTGTATATTTTTTGAGATTGAGGTCTCACATGCTATGTAGGTGCTCAAATATTTGATTTGAGGATCGATGTCTATTATAGGTTGATGCTTGAGAATGTAATTAGGGAATGGAGTATCTATTAGGTCAATCTATGGTAAACTCCCTTGTACAACACAAATTTGTACAACTATGGCAGCAAAAAACAAGGACATCTATAAGACTATGGTAGCAGAAGACAAGGACTTGTGTACGTTCATTGTAGCAATGAATGAAAAAATTGTACGCAAGTGTCCCATACAAGAAATTCGTTTGTATGAGGATGCAAGAGGGTTTTGTATGGTGATAAAAAAAAGTACGCATTGGTTCTGTAATCTACTTTTAAAGGGTAGATCTCTCAGCATCATTACTTGAAGCATATGCATTAATAACTCTAAATAAATAATTATCTTGAAGCATATGCATTAATAACTCTAAATAAATATCTTCAACTGGGGAAGAGATTTTGTACAATAAGGACCAAACTTTGTGGGTAGGTCCGTACAGTAGTGATATGCTAGATGGTTTGAGTTCTCTAAGTGAATCGTACTACATGCCCATTTCCTTCTATAACTTCACCAAGGATTCTGTATGGGGCTTTTATTTTAAATTTTGTCTTTATAGTTTTAGAATGACTCCTTATGTCTAATTTATTATTACTTCTGATGACAACTTTAATGATATTCCCCAACTCCAACTTTTTAATAAAATGCCTTTTCCCTTTTATTTTCCCTATTTTGAATCTTTTAAATTATATTTTTCTAGCTCCCATTCTTTCAAAATAATGCTTTACTTTTGATTTTTTATTTTTCCCACAATTTTTACATACTTCCTTGATGTTATTCTTCTTTTTAATTCCTTCCTTGCCTTAATCCTCCATTTTTCTTTGTATTCCTCTTTGTTCCTCCAAAGATCTCACCTTAATTTCGGAAGCATGACACCACCAACATGAACCAATGGGATTCCTATAACATTTGTTTTCATAGGACGTCCCCATATACTCCAAGTCAAATATTTTGTCCACGATAGGTGCAGACTCGATGCCTTTATTACTTCCATCAATGTTATGGCCTTCGTACTGGTAGTACCTATTAGAGTAATTATATTTTTACACTTATTAATTAGATCACATCAGTTTAATTAATTAAGTTGTTTATTACTCTGTTTACTTAAGCTATCTCTTAGGTGCATTATAATTAATATTTATATTAATTATTAATGCACAACCTAATCTTTTCGTTTAGGGTTTCGTTCACCTTTATAGGTCAAACTTGTAATTATTTGTTCATTATCTTGGAATATATTTTTGCTCTCATTTCTTGAGATTTTCCAACCTCTGTTTTTTTATCTCTTTCAGCTTCTCTCCTATAACGGGTCATTTGCATGCAGGTGTTCTTGGCGAACTGTGGATTTGTCTGTCTCAAATCCTACATGGTATCAGAGCCACACTGCTGCTGCCTGGTCTGGAGGTTTCGAAGCCATGATTCGAGGGCAAAAACCACAACTTCTCTGGGGTTTCTTCTTCAATCAGGAAGAGGCTTTTTTCTAGAGCACTTTGAGCAAAAATGGATGCCACCATCGCTCTCAGGAGGCCTGGGAGATCAATTTTTCATATAAACTTTGCCATAGTAGCCTCTGGAAAAAAATTCGCTCTTCGAGGTCGTACAACACATTTAAAAAAAAAAATAAAGAAAATAAAAAAAACTCTTATTTTAGGGCATTTTCACGCGTAGGAGGCCGCGCCGCCCACGCGCAGCCAGTGGCTGGCCCGCACGCGGCCCCCGCGGCGCGCCACCAAGAGCCTGCTTGGGAGCCACCGCCGCCCGAGCCCCGCTCCGGCGCCACCTTCGCCCGGCTGCCGCCGCCCGGTCGTGCAACTAGCTCTCTACTCCGCTGCCCACAAGCCGCCACAGCCGGTGACGTCAACATTCCGATTGCTGACATCATTTTTTGGCCCTTTTTTGAATTTTCCAGCAGCTTTAAATTTTCAGGTGACCAGATTTTTTTTCCGGCGAGACGGACAGGTGATGGGCATACGGTCGTCAAATATTTTCCCGAGGAGGTGCGACGGCCATTTGACTGTCAAAATATTTCCCATGACTAGTTTTTTCCAGAGAGCTCAATTTCAAAGGTGTTGTTGGTTTTTTGGCTGTAACTTTTGCATATAGTATCGTTTTTCGGAAAATGAAATATCACCGGAAAGCTCTTTTCGAGCCGAAGTTCATCATGCTGGTTTCGTTTGCAAATTCAAGCGTTTGAGTTCCTGATTTTGGCATCGAAATAGAGGCTTCAGTTTCCTCTTTCTTTACATCTAGCGTCCAAGTTTTCTCCTTGTTTTTTGTGTTTTCTATAGTTATTTCTTTAGTGTACGGGTGATAGAATTATACATTGTGGGGGGTGAATTTTACTTTCTGTAATTTACTTCAGAAAGACCCTTCTTCTTCCGTCTTCTTCTCTCAATGTGGGACCCTTCTGTGGCCTGGCTGACACCACATAACTATCACACCTGGAAAGCACACATGACCAGGCTACTTATGTCACGTGGCTTATGGTCATGTCTAGATGAGAACCAACCTGTTCTGCAGCGCCCTTTTGAGGTTCTTCGACACAGAAACAAAATGGATGAAGCCATGGGCTTGATTGCACTGAACATCTCCGACAGTCTCCTATTTCACCTGAATGGTTTGAACACTCCTCGGGCTATTTGGGGTAACTTTGCAGATTTGCTTGGCACAGTGAATGAGTTCCAGGCACTTCAGCTTGATGCAGAGTTGACCTCTTTGAATCCTACCGAATTTCCCACTATTGAGGACTTCTTGATGAAGTTCAAGTCTCTACATTAAGTTTTGCAGGGATGTGGGAAAAACAAGACAGATGATGAGTGTATCTTCCTGATACTCTCAAAGTTGCGAGGATGATATCAGATCTTTTCTTCCACTTTCTACTCCACCATGGATGCTTTGGGTGTCAGGCACACCATGCCTTCCTTTGAGACCTTATGTGATCGGTTGACACGGGAACAGGCAAACATCCAACAGATGGATGCCTCTGGCTCTTCAAGCCAAGCATTGGTTGCTCAGTCTTCACAAGGTAAACCAAAATAGAAAGCCAAACCGAAGAAAGATTCAACAGTCACTGAGTCTTCCTCCAAACCTGCACAAAAAATTGATTCAAAACCTCCAGCTCACCCTTCAAAGGGTAAATCTTCTTCGAAGTCTGCTGAGTCTACCTCCAAGACTAAGAAGAAATCAGTTGAAACCTGTAGTTTTTGTGGCAAGGATGGACATCCCATTTCTAGGTGTTGGAAACATTTGGAGGCTTTAGAGGAAGCCATGCAGGAGCATCACATTTATTCTCCTCAGTCCACACCCTCCCTTGTAGGGAAAGGTCATGCTCTTACTGCATGAGCAATGACTTCTGGGCCCACGTAGATTTTGGATTCCGGTGCCTCTCACCACATGACTCACACTCAGCAGTTGGTCACCTCACTTGCTCCTTGTGCTACTTCACAGATTGCTATTGGGAACTCATCACATCTTTCAGTTGTGGGTTCTGGTTCTGTTGCATTAGCTGGGGGTTCTCTTCAGGATGTTCTTCTGGTTCCTGACATCTCGACGAAACTATTGTCCATCTATCAGATTTGCCACTCTGGCTCTGGTAAGACAATTGAGTTCTCACCACATGATGTGGTTATTTGGGACCTACATGATTCTGATTTGATTGTGGCTACTGGGAGTGTGTACTCTGCATCTCGCGTATACTAATTTGATGGATTTGAGCCTTCTGATGGTACATGTTCCTGTCTTATAGCACATGCAGATTCAGTGAGCAAACTTTGGCATGAGCATTTGGGCCATGTCAATTATAGATATCTTCAGCAGATGAGCACACATGCACTTGTTCTTGGGCTTCCTCAGATTTCTTGCACTGATGGTGTTTGTTAGGGTTGTGTTCTTGGCAAACAACATAGGGATCTTTTTCCTTAGGGAAGAGCTACTCGTGCTTTGGCACCACTGGAGTTGATTCATAGTGACCTCATGTCATTTCCTACTCCTTTTTCTGGTGCCAGATATGTGCTTACTTTCATTGATGACTTTTACAAGCGCACATGGGTGTACTTTTTTAAGTACAAGTCTGATGTCTTTGATTCATTTCGAGTCTTTAAGACATTTGTGGAGAAGCAATCTGGTCTTTCTATTCGGCGAATACACAGATAATGGGGGGGAGTATGTGAACCAAGCTTTGAAGGATTGTTTCTCTAAACATGGTCTACAACATCAGTTTTTAGTTCCCTACACCCCTCAGTAGAATGGTGTGGCTAAGAGAAAGAACATAACACTTCGAGAGATGGCTAATTGTATGATTCAGTCCAGGTCCATGGATTCGTCTTTTTGGGCAGAGGCAATCAATTGTGCTAACTATATTCAGAATCGGATGCCCCACAAGGCGGTTCGACATATGACTCCTAAGGAGGCTTGGTCTCATGTCAAGCCTGATGTATCTTCATTCTGAGTTTTTGGTAGTGAAGCATGGACATTTATACCTGATTCTCAGAGGAGAGCAATGGAGCGGAAGAGATGACACCTCATTTTGTTGGCTACTGTGAGGATGTTAAGGCGTACAGGTTGTTTGATTCTGATTCCAGAGAGGTCCTATTTCGACGGGATGTCCAGTTTGATGAGCGCCTTCCTGCAGTAGATACCCTGCTTCCAGAGTCTACTTCACTTACCACTACTCCCTCATCTCTTCCAGATTCTTTTCAGGATGATGATGATGATCTTGGTGATCCCCATTTACCTCCACCACGGGATCCGCCATAGATGCCTAGATGGGCTTGTGTTACAGTTGAGGTTGCAGGATCTTTGACAGGTGACCCTTCATCTTCCCGTCGCACCCGGTCTCATATTGCAGGTTCTAGCCTTCTGAGTCATGCTATTTGTGGTGATCCTTAGACTTTTTTAGCCGCAACAAGACATTCTGAGTGGGACAGTGCTATGGAGGAGTATTCTTCTTTGATGAAGAATCATACTTGGGATCTTTGCTCTCTTCCTAAGGGAAGAAATTTAGTGTGATGCAAGTGGTTGTATCGTACTAAGTTTGTTGTTAATGGTTATATTGATAAGTACAAGGCACATCTTATTGCGAAGGGGTTTCAACAGGTTGAGGGTATTGATTACTCTGAGACATTTGCCCTTGTCGCCAAGATGAACTCTATTCACCTTGTCTTATCCCTCACAGCTTCTCAGGGATGACCCATTTTTTAGATGGATGTGAAGAGTGCATTCTTGCACGGTGATCATACTGAGGAGATTTACATGGAGCAGCCTCAGGGATTTGTTCAGGATTCCTCCTTGGTTTGCAGACTTCGACATTCTTTTTATGGTCTCAAACAGGCCCCTCGAGCTTGGTATGAGAAGATGGACTCTTTTCTGCTTTCCACAGGATTCACACGCTGCCATTCTGATCCTACAGCTACATTCAACATCTTGAGGATGAGGTTTTGATCCTTGTGCTATATGTTTATGATCTTCTCATCACAGGTAGCTCATCTTCTATGATTCAGGATGTTCAATGCGCATTGATGGAGTAGTTTAAGATGACTGACCTTGGTCCGTTACACCACTTTCTTGGTCTGCAGATTATTTAGTCCTCTACTGGGATCTTCATTTACCAGCAGAAGTATGCTCTTGACATGCTTCAACGCTTTGACATGCTTGCTTGCAAGCCTGCTCCCACACCTTTTGAGTCAGGTGTTACCTTGTCTACCTCTTGCACTTTGCCTTTAATGGATCCTACATTGTATCGACAGTTGGTTGGCAGTTTGTTATACCTGACACACACTTGTCCTGATCTTTCCTTTGAAGTTGGTCTTGTCTCTCGGTTTTCACATGAGCCTCATGAGATTCATTAGCAGGCTGCAAAGCGTATTTTGAGATACATTCAGGACACTATTTTGCATGGCATTCATTACACATCAGGGGCTCCTCACATTGTAGGCTTCACTGACTCAGATTGGGCTGGTGATGTTGATGATCGAAAGTCTACTTCTAGATTTGTTTTCTATCTTGGCTCTGGTCCTATCACATGGTCGTGCAAGAAGCAAAATGCTCGCGCACTTTCATCTATGGAGGCTAAGTACAGGGCTGCAGTGCATGCTAGTCAGGAGATTTTATGGCTTCGACAGTTGATGACTGAGTTTGGTTTTCCTCCTGATCGTCCCACTGTTCTATGGTGCGATAACTAGAGTGCTATTCACATTTCCCGCAACCCGGTGGAGCATCAACGCACTAAACACATTGAGCTTCATATGCATTTCATCCATCAGTAGATTCAGGGTGGTGTTCTCACTTTGGAGTACATTCCCACTGACGCACAGGTTGCTGACATCTTCACTAAACCTTTTGCATCTCCGCGCTATCTTCAATAGCTTTCTATGCTTGGGGTGACGGAAGTTGTCCTTGGGGGGTCTTCTTGAGGCCTTCCTTCCTTGATGTTTTTTTCAGCATGTTGTTCTATCTCTTTTTGGAGAGGGGTTTCTCCCACTGGGTTTTCTCCTTTGTCTCCGGTTTATAGAGATTTCCTTGTATTGGGTACCTGACTAGGCCTTGTTGTCGGGACCCATTTTATTGCTTTCATAGCTGTGCTAGGTTAGCTTACCTCCTGAGCTTTGCTTAAGGGGGGGTGTTAGAGTAATTATATTTTTACACTTATTAATTAGATCACATCGGTTTAATTAATTAAGTTGTTTATTACTCTGTTTACTTAAGCTATCTCTTAGGTGCATTATAATTAATATTTATATTAATTATTAATGCGCAACCTCATTTTTCATTTTAGGGTTTCGTTCACTTTTATAGGTCAAACTTGTAATTATTTGTTCATTATCTTTAAATATTTTTGCTCTCATTTCTTGAGATTTTCCAAGCTCTGGTTTTTCTCTTTCGGCTTCTCCCCTGTAACAGGTCATTTGCATGCAGGTGTTCTTGGCGAACTATGGATTTGTCTGTCTCAAATCCTAGAGTACCAACTCACGTCCTCCCCATTGTTAGTTACTTTAAGTGGACCCATTAGGGTTGTGTTGGTTGTATTTCCTATTTTTGAGTTCGCCTTGAAAAGTTTTGAGGTATCTGTCATTCTCATGCCTAGAAGGTTAAAATTCATGCCTGAAATTGTTTACATGCCTCTGCAAATATTGCTTTAGCCTCAACCTAGTTGAAAATGTCAAAACCCTAAGCCCTTGAGTAATTTTTGCTCGAAATTGCTGAAAAGCCCTAAATTTCCCAAGTTTGTTCTATTTTTGCGTTACGTTTTTATGACTTAAGTCTGAGCTTATTGGCATGTGCTTATTTTTTAGTTGCCAAGTCTCATAAGGAAAAAATGAATATTCTTTATAACTTGGAGACTTGGCGGAAAGCTTTGGTCACGTAGTCTCTCTATAAAAAAAATATGCTTAGATGGTGATGAGACTTAGCGCAGACCATTGATTTTATATTAAGATCTGACGGTGGTCGCGTTGTCTCCTGATGGAATCAGAGTTAGTTATTTTATTTGGCAACTTTGAGATTTGCTCAGTCACGTTATCTCCTGATATAACCCATGGTCATGAGTTAACTTCAAGTGTTAAAGTTTCAATGTTGTCGCCAGGTCTCGTGATCAAAAGTGAGTTAAGTAAAATAACTGAAGATTAAGCGACAACCGTTGATTTAGAGTTTCAATCCAATGACAGTCGGGAAGTCTCCTGATTGTAACTATGGTTCAGAAATTACCAAGCGACATGGAGATTCAGTGGTCGCTGAATCTCTGGATAAACCAGGGGTTAGATGTCAGATTAAATAAAGGTGTTGTCGTGCAGTCGCAAGATAAAAATGAGTTAAGTCAAAGATTAAGAGATCTGGCGACAACCATTTGATGAAGGTAAGATCTGACGGTAGTCGCGCAGTTGCGATACAAGGTTGAAAAGTCAAGCATGATGAAGCGATCAAGAGACAAGAAAAGGTATGACACATGTTCAATTGTCGCTGAGTCTCATGAAGAATTAGGGTTTGTAATGAAGACTAGGAGACTTAGCGACAACCGTGAGATGCTGAGAAAGGTGAGACCAATGATGGTCGTGTTGTCTCCAGATGCAAATTAAAAGGATAAGGTAATCACGCGATTAAGAGACTAATATGTTTAGTCGCATTGTCTCTTGATTAAACATGAGTTAAGGAAATGATCTAGCGACATAGAGATTCCATAGTCGCTGAGTCTCCAGATGCAACCCAAGGTAAAGAATAGTTAAGAATGTGCTTTATCACATTGTCTCTGTAAGATGAAAGGTTAAGTTAAAATATTAAGCGACATCATGCTAACTGTTAATCTAATGGTTGATCCTATGGCAGTTGCTAAGTCTCTTGAAGAAATTGCAGTTGGAAAAAGTATTAAGCGACAAGGAGATTACTCAGTCGCTAGGTCGCTAGATGTAACCTGAGTTAAAAATAGACTTTCCAGCAGCGCCATCATGGACAATTGCTAACCAATCAGATTAAAGAGATTTTGACAGATGAGAAAGTAGCCGTAATATGAATTAAATGCAGCCAATCAAATTTGATTTTTATTTCATTTTGAATTTTATAAGGTTTTATATGCAAATGCACTCATCAAAAATTGATTGCTTGACAGTTTGAACGCCACGACTAAAACCAGAAATTGATGTCACAGTGGATGGAACTAATGGCAAAAATGATTGAATGCAAGTTTACCTGCTCGAAGAGACATATGCATTGAATTCTCAATTATAAGTATACTTGTTCGTTGTCATTTCATTTTTACCAAGCTTTCGATTTCTCAGAGCGAAGAGTTCATACAAATTTTAGTGCTTTCTGAGAGAAGTGAAGTTTCCAGTAGTAAGTGATCCAGAAAGGTCTTTTCCTGATTCAGAATTTGGTGAAGATTGTGATTTGCAGTGTATTCAGAGTTTAGAGTTATAGATTTCAGAATAATTGACAGTTGGTGGTGAGGGTTTTTAGTAGATTTGTTTCAATATTGGTGATAAGGGGTAAGAACAGAGCAGAAAGGAAAGATGAGCCAAGCACAGAGTATGGCATCCACCAGTGGGAGAAGTGAAGATGTCGATGATGAGTCAAAGGGTAAAATGAACTACTCAAATGAATTTCTCACTTTGCTTCCAAGCTCTAGCCAAAATCGAGAGGTTAGTGCTGAGGTTTTAATTGATGATATGGCTTATGTTAGAGATGCAAAAACACTAGGGTCATCAAGATATTTACTATTCAATTATTTCTTTAATAATAGTGATGAACCCATGCCTATCTCAAACCCTTGGACTTGTGGATTAGCCATGTTGATAGTTCCTGACGTCTTTGTTGATGTCGATTTCATATTAGAATTGGCCAATAGATATGACTCCTTAATCAAAACCATTAAGAGGGATGATGGAAAGCCCTTACTCACTTTGGATCGGAATACCTTCATGAAAGCCTTTAATGTATAATACCCCATGGCTACTGAAATAAATCTAAAGAGCCTAGGGAATAGATACATCAGAGAATCTAGCATTGCTACTAAGTTGATCAGGGATCACCATGTCCCTAAGAAAATGAAAGCCTATATAGCCCACATGCCAGGAGGCACCCCATATTGCTACAAAGATCTTAATTTCTATATCAAGTACATATCATATGCACTATGTAGAGTACTTGGAAAAGATGTTGGGGCAGAGAGGATCACCTCAGATATTTTGATGATGGTATTGGATATGCAGAACCTCCATACCACTTCAAAATATGACTACATCCAGTATATCATTGACCAGATGCATCAAGGATTTGTAGATATACAGGGTAAGAAGGATCATCCTAGATTCATGCATTATTCAATCCTCATGCATCTGATCCTATACTACAATTTCCCAGTCATGAATTGTCAGTTTTTGTAGCCACAAAGGTTCCACCATAATCAGCCCAACCCTATTCAGTTTTGGCTCAAAGTCTGCAATTATACATCTAGAGAGCAAGAGTTATGTGCTTTTGAAAACTGGATAATTTATCCACTTCTTAAGTGCATAGGGGTTGATAAACCTAGATTGCCTATTAAGGTAATACAATTATTGAGGCCCTGCCAATATTTGGATAAATGGCCAGGAGACCATAATTGGGGGGATTTCTATTATGAAAAGAATTTCACAATAATGAGGGTTTATGGTTGCTTCCACCCTCCACACATTCAGCCATACGATGTACCACCAAGAATAGCTACAATGGAGTTCATCAGGCAGCTCATTCTGAAAGACAAAGAGCACTTGACATCACACAGAAAGGGTACATTTACCCCCAGGCAATTCAGGATTTAGAACTTCACTATTGGAAAGGGAGATTTGGACCTAGTGAATGCCTAGATGAACCATTACAGAATGAATGTGGCCCTGCACAGACATGTTGATACAGAGGGTTTTATCATGAGTGCAAAGAAATTGCTCACACCAACCATCCCCTACACAAAAGAACATGAAGAGTGCATGGAGGAAGATTTAATAAGAAACATCTTAGAAGATGAGGAGGTGGATAGAAGAGCAATTAAGTTCAATGAACTTATGGACTTAGAGAGGCAGGTGAAGAGAAAGGGAATGAAGTTTGGAGGTTTCTACCCTAACATGCCTTATCTGAAAAGGCTAGATCAAATGATTAAATCCCATACTCTCCTTTGTAATCAATTGGAAGAAGCACTAGTGGTTCCTGAGAAAGGCCATACAGACCACTCAGAGTCTAAATATGATGATGATAGTGATCAAGGTTGTCCTTCACCTACTACCTATCCAGATTACCAAGCAGTTCCATTACAGCAGGCAGTTGAGGGGGAAGATGTCATTGACCTAACAGAGGTCCCGAAGAAGGAGGTAACAAATGAGCCCCCACTAAAGAAGCAAAGGATAGAAACAAGGGAACCTTTTAAGAAAAGAAAGACAGACAAAGTTGGAGCTCTGATAACTGGGAATAAGTCCTATGATCATTTGTTGAGAAAACAGATCAGGGCAGGGAAAAAACTGCAAAAGGATACAAAGGAAGAGGAAGAATTACCTCTTAGGAGCTGTACTGATGAGAGGTCGATGCATCAAGAGGAATTCCTCAAGGATGACTGCTTCATTAAAACAAGAGAATTTAAAGATTTCCTCATATGGAATAAACAACAACAAATTGGAAAGGAGTTGCAATTTGCAAGTGGTGATCCAGTCACCCAAGAGGCCTTACAAACATTGCAGGATTATGATCCTGAATCTGAGGAGATAACACCAGAACAGGGAAGACAACTGGTCAAGGCTAGTGGAATATTATTTGTGGAAGGCTGGGATTTATCCTCAGCATTCATAATTGATCAAATAAGAAGGGAACCTGATGTCAAATTGTCATTAGAGACTCAGGTAGGAGATATGATCAGAGGGTTTGGGTATAACCCTAAATCTCAAGCACTTGCAATGTGGAGCTTGGCTCCCAAAGATCAAAAGCCATCAATTTTGAACATTCAAGAGAAGATGGAGGGAAATAAGATCATTTGGACATTGGAAAATACAGGGGATATGGAAATAGCCCAAGTAATGACTCATTTTTCTCACCTCAATGAGGCAAAGAACCCAACTATCAGACAAATTGCAAAAACTTTCTAGTGATACTAGTGATATTGTAAAGGATAGGGAGCTAGCATTAATAAAGATCAAAGAACAGGAGAAGCTCATAGATGAGCTTACCAGACAATTGCTGGATATAACAGAGCCTGCCCCTGTTGAGCCAAAGGAAGTGATGGATGTTGAAATCCAAACAGAGGATACAGGGGAGATACCTGCTGAAACAGAGATGGGGGTTACAAAGCATAACAATGTGATTTTGGAAGCATTTGCTTCAATTTTGCAACATAGAATTGACACCATCAAAGATAAGATTGATGTGGTGTATGGGGCTTATGGCAGGTTGCCAGGCCTACAAGCAGAGGTGGCCAACTTTTTGACAATTTTGAATCCCTACTATGCAACTTGGTCTGGAAGAACATCACTTTTTGAGAGATTCGCATCAGTACAACCATTAAGATCAGATCTGCCAGAAATAGTAACCATGGTTGGTACAGAAATAGAAAAGATTGGGGCTACTTTATCTTTCTTCAAAGGAAAAGCCAATCAAATTGATGCAAAGTTGAAGATGTTTGGGGTAAGTTATAGTAGGTTTGTACCTCCTATTAGAACCGAGGATGATCAGATCAAACCATTAGGGTTATGGGGATCAGAGTTTGATGATGTACTTCCCAACAAAGACATTTATGTCTCTGATCAAGGAGAATTAGATATGGAGAGGTTCAATAAACTTTTGGTTGAGGCAATAAAGGCAGAAACAGATTGCAATAAGTTCATTGCAGATGTTAAAAGCATAACAGATGCTAGGTGGGAAAGGCAGAAACCTCAACTAGAAAGTATTCAGAATTTTGAGTGGCCTAAGGAAGAAGATGTGACAGCATGGGACATCATGACAAAGCCCAAGAAAAAGAAGCCTGTCACAGTTGACTTGGATGTCATGGATGAAGAATGAAGGACTCATGGCACCTGATCTATGAGCACAAGATGGTTAGTAATCCTAAAGAGATTAGTAAAGGTTAGCCTGTATTGGCGGTCACTAAATATTATTACAACTATCATATACTATCATGAATATATGTAGACAAAGGTGCCGACATCCACAAAAGGACAAAGTGCAAATCAGATCTCATTCCTCAGTTTTGTCCTCCCACCACTTGGAGTTTTCTTGTCTTTTGTCTTTTACTATATTTTTAGGGTTAGGTCTCCAAGTCATCCGAAGCTTGTTGCATCCTTGTCTAAAGGATTCCAAGATGATTTGAGGCTATAAATATGTAATTGTAACCTTTTTGTAAGAGAGTTGAAAAATAGAGAATTGGAAAACTTCAATAGAAGTACAAGGTAGACTAAAATTATGTTTGAGCCTTTGTACTATTTTGTCTATCTAATGTATTTAAAGCTTTGAGACATCAGTAAAATATTTTGCAATCTCTTTTCTGCATCCGAATTGTCTCTTTAAATTTCTGTTATTGTTCTTGTGTGTTTATCTGTAAGGCATTTAAGCACACTGCTCATAAGGTGATTATGCAGTTACTTGTAAGTTCCTTCAAGGAAGGATTAAATTGTTTCAAGTAACTCCAGGGAACATAACATTAGTTTAAGGATTGGATGATAAAGTTGTAGGGAGAGGATAGTTTATAAGGTATTCTATCTTTGTTGCAAGTGTTTTGTTGATTACCTTACTATGGATTTATACAAGATATTGACTCATAGCCCAGGGATTAAGCATTGGTTTTATGTTTGCTAAGTAATTGATTTACAATCCAATATTTTCAAATTACTTAATCATATACACTACATAACATATAATTCCATTCAAGTGATTGTATTCTTAGGATGCAGTTCAATTTGCTGATTCCTTGAAGAGAGGATCATTAGGTTGCCCCTCCTAAAATCAAAAGGAAGAAGGATAAAAGTCCTTACCTCATTGGTTTATGTTATCAAGACCATAGCCTGGCTTATTGTACTCTGTTTTAAAATAATCATTGCATTCTCCAAGGTATCTTATAAGTTGTTACAGTGAGGTTAGAAATAACAAACCAGTGAATGAACTAGTTCACTAAAAACATTGACTGAAGAATCAGTAATCTATCATAGGTAATACCTGTCTGAGTTTGTGGAGCTCAAAAAAGGAGGTGATAATAGGTATCCCCAGTGTTATCAAATACCTCATCAATTAGCCTTTCTCTTGCATAAAAAGGAGTTTTCATTCAAGTATTTAGGTATACTGTCATATTAAGTTTGTGCTGCAAGAAAAAGAGCTAACAGGTTGGAATGCCTTTCTAGATTAAGTTGGAGGTTGTAAGGTTGATGCTCCTTACATTGTTTGATACAATACTACACGAGTTCTTCATCCACCCAAGACTGCTCTACAATGAACATGTCTTCCCCCTTGATTATCATTTTAATGTGGAAAACCCAATATCTTCTCGTACTCCTCCAAATACATCTCTTCTTCCCAGTCCTTATCTGGTGCCTCTCCCTTCCCCATTTTTTCCTTAGCTTGTTCATCCTTCTTTTTCTTTTATGTTTCCTTGTCAATATCATAACCCACATACCTAAATAAGACTCCTTTGTAAGGCACCTTCCACACCCACTGTCCACCCATTCACACCCAAATGTAGGTGTACCAAATAAAACATTAGTAAAATGTTAGTGAGTGTAGGGGAGTGCAATGCCCTCCACATGCTTTTTTCCAACCTTTCCTCCCTACTGGGAACCCAATATTCATCTGACCTGAGGGATTGATCTCAGATTATAGGTTCCCCTTCCAATAATTCAACTTGACAAAGGTGCAATCCCCACGAGTGGCATACCTCAACATGTTGATTGCTATTGTGGGTCCTTTTTTCGTGATAAACTTTTAACTTGGATCCATTCACAGATCGGTCTATCGTCAAGTGTTGCAATCTCTCTCTCTCTCTCTCTCTCTCTCTCTCTCTCTCTCTCTCTCTCTCTCTCTCTCTCTCTCNAGTGTTGCACTCTCTCTCTCTCTCTCTCTCTCTCTCTCTCTCTCTCTCTCTCTCTCTCTCTCTCTCTCTCTCTCTCTCTCTACAGTCCCAACCAACAAACTTTGAACTTGCAGGTTTAATTTCGTTACAACTGTTGCGCTTTAAAACCAATTGTCTCAGTCAGAAGTTCATTCACCGTTGATGTTTGTCGTGCCATAACTTTCGTCGATGTTACATAAATTCCATGGCCCATTGTGTTATTATTCTCCATTTGTATGATTTGTCAAGGTTAAGAAGGCATTCATTAAAGCTCTTGAAGTCACCAAGACAATTCTCAATGCCAATGCATAGACTATGAACCATATACTTAATAGGTATTATTTCCTCCTGTCCATACATCAGTTGAAAGGGGGTATGTCCATATGTTACTTTATATATTGTACGGTCACCCAAAGTATCGTTGATAGGCTTTTCTCCCAATCTTTCTCTTCGACCCCGCGAGATTTATATATCACAGATACAAGAACTTTGTTGGTAAACTCTAGCTAACCATTAGCACGTGGACAATGTAGGCTTAATAGGATGTGGGAGATTTAAACTCCATGTTAGAGTTTCAGGTGACTTTACATCACTCTCAAGATCAAATGAAAGACTAAGATAACTTCCACAAGAGAATGACAAAACAATTGCAACAAGATGCAAGAATGATATTATTACTAATAAACATGATTAAGATGTACATAATAGGCCTACTTATATAGGCAAGGTATTAAGAGACTATGATAAGGAGTCGATAAGTTATCACCTATATAAGGTGGAATCACATGTCCACCAAAGGTGGATCATCCTCCATTATGAAATGAAGTATGTGCAACATGCAGAGGATGATAATGTGCTACGAGCATTAAAGGTGGATCTCACATATAAAGTGGAATGTGATAACAACTATCACCACCTAAAGTGAAATTTATTCTACACCATATGCAAATATAGGTGCAAACTCCTAGGTGTCTCAATCACATACTACTAGGTGATGCATTATCCTAAGTAAAGTGTAATTATGAATATTTAATTACACCTACACCCCCCCTTAAGTGTAACTTAGGGGAATGCATTTAAACTCACAATGCAGGATCGGTCCTGGCTACTAGGCCATGTTAGGTACCCATGTACAATATGCAAATGCAATGCAATCTCCCATAAAGTGGAGAAAGAGAGAAAACCTCATGGGAAAAAGAATCCCCTTTAAAAGAGAGATGAAAACAAACAAGATACATAGATGGAGGACTCAAGACCCCCTAAAGACTACATACATCACGTATATACAATCAAACATCCCTCCATAGGAAGGAAAGGAGACAACTGCCCCCTGCCCATAATGAATAATCTCCTGCAAAAATGGTGAGTGCTTGAAGACAAATCATAGTCCAATACCTACAAACAACATTTCTCCCCTTAAGAAGAAGATTGACCAAATACAACTGCAGGAATGCTTCCCATTCTGGATAATAACTAGGGAGTGAAATCTAAATGTAGTATGATGCTAATGACTAAGAGAAATGCTCATATGTCGTCATGTCCTTGGATAATGAAGATGCCACATACCAATCAGGAACATACCCAATCATAATAGAAGGTGACAAGAAAGGAACCAATGGAAATTGATTGTGAACAAGGTCCAAAGACAAATGTGAAGTGACAACATTGTTGCCACAACTATTATCAAATATGAGAGATGCCTCTAAAAATTGAATAGCAGTTTCCAAGCTCAAAGAATTCATCACATAACCATGATAAACCAGAACCAAGCAATTGGATATCTCAAGAGAAGCAAGAGACTAGTGAATATCAATCTCCAAATAAGGTGAAGAAGTAGCTCTTACTCCGATGAAGTTGTCATCAAATAAAATAGAAACCCCCTCAAATATGTCTCACAAATATGAAATGTGAGACTCCACAAACAATGCACCAATGTCTAGCAAGTAGGAACCCCAATCAGGAAGACAAATAGATATCTCTTGTAATGACTCACTAGAATCATCATCAAAAGATGAATGTGTGATATCAAATAGAGAATCGGGAACCTTTGAAGCATTTGCAATATCCTCCAAACGATTACAACCATGGGTTATCTTTTCTAAAGAATGGAGATGCATATTGGAGTTGGAAAGAGGAGGATTAAGAGATAATAAAGAATCATGGTCTTCATATGCCTCCTGAATGTAAGTCCAACAAGCATGAGGATCCCAAAAGTCAACAAGTGACCCCATAAAGTCATCATCAACAAGCTAAAAAATGACATTAAAAACTGTAACCTAAAGTCCTTTCCAAATGCATCCTCCCAAATCATCATCAACACAAGGAACTTCATTATATAATTAGGGGCAATAGATTATGCTCACTATGATGAGCGAGAATGAGATTACTTGATTCCTTATAGTTCCCTTTCTCCAAATCAATTAAAAGACCCATGATTATATCAATGATATACTTCTCACATTACAAAATGAAATCATCAAATGATTATTGTGCAAACCAAGATTTATATTCAAGTGTAAAAAATTAGTACTAAAAAGACAAATTACTAAAATATACCTGCACCAATGTGAAGTTGACGGAAAGAGCTTTCCGTTGATATCTTGTTTGCCAAATTTTGCCTCTGTTTGCCCAAGTTATGAGTAAAACAAAAAAAACACCCACCTTTGAGGCATATAAAGGGTTGCAAACACTTGGGGATAAGAACTGCTTAGCTTCAAGTTGATGATATGACCACACAGCTTCCAAGAGAGACGCATATGTGATAAAATGTATTTGTCGTGGGTGATGGAAGCACGGGCCCCACCTAAAGCACTGCTTGCCCCAATGTGGGACAATGCTACTAGAAATCTTGCTAACGTGTGATAAAAGATAAGAGTTGTCAACTGTCTTGCAAGATATGATCTGCAAAAGCTCTCCAAGATCGATAGTTGTGACTGCGTACAAATGAGTCGACCTCCTCAATAATGAATGTGCAAAAGATAATGTGTTGTCGACACAAATTATGAATTGCCCATAAAAATAGTTTCGACACGAACTTGTCAAACGAATATGAACCTACAATCGGGTTGATCAAACAACAATCAAATCTCACAAGATATTGTCCACAAACAACCTAGACCAATTGGCAACAAATATGGTAGTATTGTACACAGTTCGCCAAAATAGCAGTGTTGTTCAACAATTACCTACAAATTGATGACCTGCCAATAAAGAATGTTTGAGGGGCTATAGAGAGTCAGGCCAATGAGTGAGCCTCAGAACACAAAAACACAAGCTCTACACACCAGATTTCCACTCAAAAATCTGCGCAAACTAGCACCAGCTAAGGAGCTCATGCCTATGAAATGTCACATCTCCGAGCAAATAATATAAGGCATTGTGCCAAACTCTTGATTTACTGAAAGTAAATGTCGATCAAAGACAATATGCAGCAACAAGAACCACCAATCTGAGAATGAGGGCATAACAAATGTCAAATTGAGTTGGCCAAGGAAATAGTGAGCCTATGATCCACAATTCGTCTTGAAAAATTCAATCGCACTAGAAATATATTAGCTCAGTCAATACACCAAGACCAATGGCAATCACATGGTAATGTTGCAAAGGGTCTACTAAGAGTAATAGCAATGACCCGACCAAATTTTTGCCAACCAGGGAATTAAAGCAATCAATGAAAGGATGATGTCCATGCGTTGTCTCAAACTCTAAATGACACCACACCATGCTCCTGATCATGAGCTGAGATTGAAGCAAGGTTGTGGATCGAGCACAAAGTGAGTACTCGGGTTTGAGGGCCTGGTCAAAGGAGAATGCACTAGTATGCTTAGAACCACCATACACCACTAATCAAATAAGTCGATCCTTACACAACCAGAAAATGATTATGGCACAATTTTGATTATGAAGCGAGAACCAAAGATCTTGCCAACATGTGTAGGTTCTCTTAAATATAATCTGTCAACCTTGATAAAAAATCATTGTACTTGTCTGAGTAGGACAACTTGCAACCGCAATAGACCTGCAACCTACAAAAATATTACAAATATGCAAATACATTATATGCTAACAAGCACAAAATATATAGGCTCCAAACAATATCATCTGATTATTGAATGTATGCCAAGTAACAATGAGCAAAAATGTATAATAAATTCTTCTTCGTCGCTTAAAGGGCCAGAAATTGACTACAAACTATAATTCTTCTCATATATGACAATAAAAGTGCATAAACTATCTGCCCAAATATATAATCCAAAATTGAAATTTGCTCAAATCTGAAATAAATGTGCAGAAAGAAAATAATGATAGAAAAAAATTTGAGATCTGCAAATCAGGGAAGGGCCAAATGGTCCTCCGACTAAAAAAAAAATTTCTACAGAAATTTCTTTACCTGGATATATGCATATCTATAGTCAAATTTTGTCGAAATGACCTTCCAGAAGTAATGATGATGCCCAAATAGCCCTATTCTGCACCTTCCATCAAAACAAGCCAAATTTTCTACTCTTAAGGAGTCTTCACACCTTGAGAGCTCTAATACCATGTTGGAGTTTTTGGTGACTCTATAACACCCCCAGGATCAAATGAAAGACCAAGATAACTTTTACAAGAGAATGGCAAGACAATTGCAACAAGATACAAGAATGATATTATTTCTAATAGACATGATTAAAATGTACATAATAGGGTTGCTTATATAGGCAAGGTAATAAGAGACTATGATAAGGAGTTGATAAGTTATCACTTATACAAGGTGGAATCACATGTCCACCAAAGGTGGATCATCCTCCATATACAATGAAGTATACACATGTGGAAGATGATAATGCGATAAGAGCATTAAAGGTGGATCTCACACATAAAGTGGAATGTGATAACAACTATAACCACCTAAAGTGAAATTTCTCCTACACCATGTGCAAATATAGGTGCAAAATCCTAGGTCTCTTAATCACATACAAGTAGGTGATGCATTATCCTATGTAAGCTTAAGTAAAGTGTAATTAGGAATATTTAATTATACCAACACTCTATTATAATCAACTAGATGACATGATTTACAAAGTGCACCCCTCGATCACCACTAATCCAAATTGGAATCCCATACCTTGTGACAATCTGCTCGTAGATAAATCTTGTTGTACTAATGGTACAATGCTCTTACCTCCGCCCACTTGGCGAGGTACGTTGTCGCTACAACAATATATTTGCACCAATGTACCTAACTCACCTTTAAAGGTTTGACAAAGTAATCCCCACCTTTCAAACATCTCCTTAGACTGGGAGGGGAAGAGTAGCATTAAGTCACACTCGACTGGTTTCCCGACTCTTCAGCAAATGTCACAACCTCCTACCCACTTACACATGTTAGCATGCAATGTGGGCCACCAGTCCTCCCAGAAGCACCTTATGTGTGGTGATATCGGTTCCCATGTGGGCACCAGCTAGGCCTTCATGAGCTTCCTTCATTACTCCTGGTATTTCCTCCTACATGACAACTCACTGCAATATGTGGTCTCGGTCTATCTTATAGAGTAACCCATTGATGAGTTCAAATGTTTTTCTTTTTAGTGCCAACTTCCTCCTCTCACTTGGAAACATTCCTGTCAAAAATGTCGAGGTAGACAGGTATTCCCCAATGTCCTTATACTGTGCTAGAAGTGTTGCAATCTATAAGAGGTGCGCATTAGGGAAGTCTTCATTCACCCTGTTAGTCAACCCAACTTGATCTGGGACAACTAGTCAGTGATGACATGAATTTTCTTTGTTCTCACAGTGATGGTGAATGTAAAGTTTTGCAGTAAGAGTAACCATTGGCTCACCCACACTTGGATGATGGGTTTGTTCACCAAGTACATCAAAGCCTAGTGGTCCACGTAAAATGTGAACAGTGTTGCCAAAAGATAGCAGCAAATTTTTGCATAGAGTACACCATCCCGAATGCTTCCCTCTCAATCGTGTTATAATTCTTTTCCGCTTTTGAGAGTAGACGGTTGGAAAAGAATATTGGGTGGTCTAGTCCCTATATGCGCATTTGTGCCAGCATAGCGTCAACGACATAAAAAGATGCATCAATGTGTACATGAAATTCTTTCTTCTAATCAGGGTATTAGAGGATGGTCGCAATAACAATTCTCAACTTTAGTTCTTCAAATGCCTTATGTCGCTCATCTCTCTATGTGAACATTTGCTCTTTCCTTTTGAGCATGTCAAGTAGGTAGGAAATTTGGATGAAATTTTTAATAAACCTCTAATAGTAGCCAACATGCCCAAGGAATGACATGACTCCTATTACATTATCTAGTGCATCCATCTAGATGATGACCCCTACTTTGTTAATGTTTGTCTTCAATCCTCCTTACAGACTATATGGTCGTGCAGTTTACCTTGTGGCGCCATGAATCTACACTTTTAGGGGTTTAGTGCCAACATTGCCTTCCAATACATGTCCATGCATTCTCAGAGTACAGTTAGGTGAGTTTCTTGTCCACTGTATATTGACCAATCATATAAGAATGCCTTGAAATTCCCTACAAACATATAAAAAAAAAAAGTCTTATGCGTTGGAAGGTGGTCGGGGCATTGCACAAAACAAATGACATTCTTTTATAGGTGTACACCCCATCTTTGATGCGGGAGCATCCTTGGTCTGCTGGCAATCTTGCATTGTTCTGTGAGCTTGGATTACAATTAGCATTTTTTGTGTTTCTGGTTGTGGTTGGTCCACTTGGATCTTTAGTTAGTGCGCTCATACCGACATGCTCTTGAGAATGTTTTGGGTTCTTTTATGTGATCGCACCTTATTTGATGTTATCTTGTTCAATATCTAGAGGATTATGTGATTAGGCAGTGTTTGTTTTCATGTTCTTCTGATTGGGTTGACAGGTTGGAGTGTGGTTGGAGTTTTTGTGCGAGTTGCAAGTTGCACTCATGGATTCTTGTTCTAGAGTGTCCTTGGATCATTCTCGTATGATCACATCTCTTGCGGTCGATCATGTGTTGAGATTTCTTTCTCTTTCTGGCTATGGGTAACTTGTTCATGACTGACATGGACTTACTTAGAGATTGGTGTTGCGATCAAGATTATGTGATTCCTAGTCGTTGCAATCGTAGCGTGTGGATCATGGTTCCATTGTGGCTTGTTCCATATGATTGCTTCTTCTTATGTTATGTTTGGATAGGGTTGGACCTATATTTGTAAAGTGTTTTCCTACTTTGGGGAATGTTATTTCTTGTGTTTACTCTTTTTGCGAGGTTGGATATCTCCTTTGGTGATTCTCACCTTGGCACTGCATCGGATGGTATCAAAGCTGAATCAGAGCGAAGTTTGATGCTGGTGGTGTTTGCAAATTCAAGTTCCTGAACATGTGATTCCTTGGCGGCATAATGAAGATCTGGATCGCATCAACTTAAGGGATACACAAGGTGGTCAGGACTTGAATTTGTTATAGGGGTTTGTGGTTCTTGATTAGAGGCAGTAGCACTTAAGATGCCTCCTAGAAGACTAAACCCTAGGATGATTGATAACATGAAAAAGGATTTGCGAGATGAGATTCGTAATTAAATGATTGAATTCAGGAATGAAGTCATTAAGGTATTAGAAATGTTGTTGCTGGATTACAGAGAGGTCCTAGAACAAAAGATGCTTATGAGGAAGTTGTTGACGAATTCAGATATGCAAATACTGCTAGATCTGGCGATGAAGATGGATCTAATAGGTTAATGAGAACTATGGCTAGACTGAATATTGGTCATAGGATAGAAGTATCTAATTTCTCAAGTACATTGAATCTTGAAGACCTGATTTATTAGATAGGAGAGCTAGAAGACTACTTTGAACTTGAAGACATCTATGATCCTTTGAGGGTTAGATTGGCACAAAATAAGTTGAAAGGACATGCTACTCTTTGGTAGGAGTTGCAGAGGAATAGAGAAGATGGAGAATTGAAGATTACTAGATGGAAGTTGATGGTTACTAAACTAAAAGCCAAGTTCATACCTGAGGATTATGAATTGGAATTGTTTAAGAAGTTGCAGAATCTAAAGCAGAAAGATCTGTGTGAAGGATTATACTAAGGAATTTTATAAATTGACCATTAGATCTAGACATAGAGAGTTAACTAAAGAAAAGGTGGCTAGATATGTTAGTGGTCTGATATATAACATACAAGATGAGTTGAGTATGTTGAAGATTGGTAGAGTTGAAGATTCTTATAAATATGCTTTGAAAGCCGAAGATAACTTGAAGAAGAGAAATCAAGGTAACTTAAGAGGAAAACATAAATGTGTGAAGGAGAAAGATAATCTTGTTGAAGTTAAATTGGTTGCACCTAGGACTGAGGATCACAAGAGAGATGACAAGAATTGGTTTAAAGACACTTGCTTTAAGTGTGGACATAATGGACATAGAGCTTTTTAGTGTATACAGATTCTTGTGGCTCAAGAGGATCCTGTTCTTGTTGAAAACATGGATGAACCTGAAGATGGTGAGAATATTATGCTTAGGACATTGTTGACCAAGAAGCAAGTTGAATCTTGTCAAAGGAGAAATTTATTCAGAACTATGTGCAAGTCTGGTGGTAAATGTTGTAAGGTGATTGTTAATGGAGGAAGTACTAATAAATTGGTTTCTGAGGAGATGGGTCAAAAAATTAGTTTGAAGAGGTTGAAACATCCCTATCCTTGTAGGATTAGTTGGTTACAAGAAGATCATGTAGTAGAGGTTAAGCAATAGTGCATGGTAAGTTTTCACATTGGCCCTTACAGGGATGAAGTATTATGTGACATTGTGAATATGAGTTCTTGTCATGTTTTACTTGGAAGACCTTGCCAGTATGATAGAGAGCCTATTCATGACTATAAAAGAAATTTCATTACTATTTTGAAAGATAGACAAAAATAAAAAATTTACTTTGACTCCTTTGAAGGATGAAGACAAAGGAATGAGGAACTTGAGCATTGGAAGGAGATATGAGATGACTATAGAGGTTAGTGCAGACATTAAGTTTTACAGATCTAAAAGTAAATCACATGGTACTAATGGTAAAATGAAGCAGAAGAAGATTCAGTTGGGATCTTATCATGTCGATACATATGGTTCAGATAGAAGGCATGCGTGGAAGAATGATAGGTATAATCATTTGCAATATTTGACTAAGGGTGGAATGACAGTGCAAATAACAGATGCAAAAAATATGTGGATTAAGAATGAACATAGGATCTCTGTCTTGAATCCCTTCAAATTTTCATAAGTTGCTCTTACGGAAAATCTTTAGTCACCTAGGGTGTCTGATGCAAGAGCATCCTTGGTCTGCTGGCAATCTTGCATCCATCTGTGAGTTTGGCTTACAATTAGCAGTTTTGTGTTTGTAGTTGTGGTTGGTCCAGTTGGATCTTTAGCTGTTATGCTCATACTGGCATGTTCTTGAGAATGTTTTGGGTTCTTTTATGTGATCGCACCTTATTTAGTGTTATCGTGTTCGAGATCTGGAAGATTCTATGATTAGGCAATGTTTGTTTTCATGTTCTTTTGATTGGGTTGACAGGTTGGAGTGTGGTCAGAGTTTTTGTGCGAGTGGGGAGTTGCGCTCATGGATTCTTTCTAGAGTATTCTTGGATCATTCTCCTATGATTGCATCTCTTGGGGTTGATCATGTGTTGAGATTTCTTTCTCTTTCTGGCTTGGGTAACGTGTTCATGACTGACATGGACTTACCTAGAGATTGGTGTTGCGAGAGATCATGGGATTCTTAGTCGTTGTAATCATAGCATGTGGAGTGTGGTTCCTTCGTGGATTGTTCCATATGATCGCTTCCTCTTATGTTATGTTTGGATAGGGTTGGACCTATATTTGTTAAGTGTTTTCATGCTTTGGAGAATGTTATTTTTTATACCGACTTTTGGTCGTGATTTTGTATAAAAGTAGTGCTTGGTTTCGTGTTAGAGAGAGAGAGAGAGAGAGAGAGATCGATAGATAGAGAGAGAGAATAGCAATGGACTATTGACCTAAATCTTGTAGAAGATCTTTGTGATAGATCTTAGAGTTGTTTCTTTGTATGTGGTCGTAATTGGGAAGGCCTTACAACCCGACATGTATGGTTAAATTATGAACAATAAAGTATTTCTTGCATCTTATTGTGTCGAATTCTTTGTTGTTTCTGTTGTGTTTACTCTTGCTGCGAGGTTGGACATCTCCTTTGGGGAATCTCTCACCTTAGCACTGCATCATTCTTCCACCACAAAATTTTTCTTTAGTTCATCCTCTATGCATGCTAATTTGGTTGTACCTTGAGAATCCATCCATGAAGGGGTATATCTCATGGCCTATAACCTCCTCCAGTATTGTGTCAGTGAACGCAATTGGGAAAGGATCTTTGATTGTCACTGCATTGAGGCATCTGAAGTCTACACACATTCTTATCTAGTTTTCCTCCTTGAGTGATATGACAATGGGCAAGACCCACTTCACTTGTTTCTACTTTGAATATTATGCCAACCACTAACATTTTCTAAATTTCCTCATGTATCATGGTTGCATAGTTCTTGTTCATTTGGTAGGGTCTTCCATAAAGGTGGGCACCCAATATGAGAGTGATCCTACATACGCACAACTCTGGTGATTTCCCTCTTTGGTCCTTCTAGGTCCACGTGAAAGAGTCCTTGTACTCCATGAAGATCTTGAATGTTGTCGCCTTGAGTGCAGGGTTCTAGTCATCACCCTACCAAAATCATCTTGGGATTGTCTTCATCACCCAAGTTTGTCTTCTTCACGCTCAGCTCTTCATATTTTATAGCACACTTGAGCTGGAGTAGTATTGGGATGGGTGACCTCCCGTGAAGTCCGAGAGCTTCACCTTTGTGAGCATCAACTAGATTCAATGAGTGCTAAGTGTTCCATTCATTCTCATGAGAGATGGATTCTTGTGAACCACTACTCATGAAACATGGCTCAATGAGTTTGACTCCAAAACTACATAGTTGAATCATGATAGCAATATCACAATTTGACTTGCTATGGAAAATATCTCCTACTTATCAATATCCAATTGCTACAACACTCTCTCATTGTGATATCCTTAGCTCTTTTGGCTTTTTCCAAGCCTATCTAGTAATATCTTTCCATCTCTCTTGTATCTTTGAGCATCTTGCAATTTATCACATCCCTTGTCTAGAAAATCATTAATTTGTCTTTTTATCTTTTCATCTATCTATCTGTGGTTTTTGTGGATGTGGAAACACCAAAACAAAAACTTGACTGAGGCAAGTCTCCAAACGACCCAAAACATTTTTCCTCTTGTTTGTGTGCGGGTTTCATGGAAGCATTCAAATGCACAAGGGTTTGCTTATATTTTATCTATTTTATTTATTTTTATTATTTATCTCTTTTATTTAGTATCATTTATTATATTTCTAACTTTTGGGCTTTTGTGGGTTATTTGAAGTACAAACTTGGGTTTCTACCAGATTCAATGATTTTTTGTTTCGGTCCGTACAAGACTACAATGCGTCGCATAGACGTCCACATGTCACACATTCTTCCTTGGGCAAGACTCTCATATTTGGACCGAAAAATCCCTTTCATCAATACTTTTCATTCCCATGAACAAAATATTCTTGTCTTTTATCTATAATTGGATATTGTCACTAATTTGACTAATTGGCGATACTTGACTGTGTTGTGAACCTAGCTCTCAAGGGATTATAGTCTTCCTTTTGCAGGGTCAGTCCAAACCAAGACTTGTCGGGGGGGGTTACCATTTTGTAACAGTAATCAATGTAAACTGAGGACCTATCTAAACTGCTTTTCTCTCGCCCATGTTTTGGTGCTTCTTTCACACTCTTGGCCACATGTGAGCCTTCTACACATCCACCATCAGTGTCCCTCGTACCTTGGTTACCTTCGTCAAACCTAATCTCGCTCCTCCCCGAGGTCTTTGGCTCAGGACCCCCTATTCTCGGTTCTTCTATTATGAACAAGAGGATTGACTAGTGAAACATATTTCATGTTACTAATTGATAATTATTTTAGGCTGATTTGAGCCACATTTTTAAGAGAAAGGTCAAAAGCATTGGATAGGTTTAAGAAGGCTAAAAGAAGCCTTCACCATGTAGACACCAAAAGCAATTGTAATAGGCCAACCCGATATAACTCACTAAATGAATGATTTGGTAACTCATACCATGACCAACCCGATATAACATTATACCAGCACTGCTCCAAATTACTTTCCATATAGTACATCAAAGGCCAATTTTATAAGCACCACCAAGCAAGTGCCATACCAAAGAAGAAATAAACATAGTAAACAAAATACTCTGAACTGCAAAATGAATCAATATAAACTCACCAAAATATGGAGTGTGTAATCAAGCTAGAACTTAATTTGTGGGGATATGATGTGACACTAAAATAAATTATATACAAAATATTAGAGTTTTCCAAAAATTCCAAAATTTTATAAATTTGTGTATTTCATAATTATGCATACCTTTCTAATGATCATGGAATTCAAACTTAAGACTTTAACAACCCTTCAAACCCCTTCGTCAAGTAATACACATTGTAATCATTCAAAAACACTTTATTTGGAGTCATTTTAACCCACATCTACATGCAAAGTTATGCTTCATTAGAGGGATTTAACTATTATAACAGTATTGTTGACACGAACAAATGTGCTCTTGGAGTAAATAAATTTGTGATAACTGTAATTTGCTTTCCTAGTTATGGATTATTATAGAGAATTTAACTACTAGTGATATTTTTCCTTACCTATTGTAGCATAATGAACACATCTAATCATGTATAATCATAATTTGAACAAAAACTATAATTTTATGTACAGAGCTCCCGTGAAAGGTATTTGGCCTTTTATCATCAATTAGCTATGTTTGTTGGTCAATACCAATGTGGTTGTAACTAGGATGGTTTTGACTCAGGTTGTGATGACAATGAGCACTATTAAACGTAAAGCATGCTTCCACTAAGTGTCATCTAGTGAAGTGGATAGTTGTGTACACATATTAGTGGTGAAAAGAGACTGATCATTAAATGAGGTTGTTGTATAAGAGACTCCAGAAAAAGACTAATTCAGCCAGACCACACATTAGAGCCACTAATAAACTTTAAATAAATGTTGCATAACTAAATTTTCCTCTGAAGTTGCTCAACTAGGTATGCATCTATCCTACTCCTACAAACCACTTTTCATGTTGAGGTCTGTGCCTCTTGTCGAAGGATGGCATTTTAAAGTAATAAAGACGGGATTTAAAAATGTTTTATTAACAAATATTCAATTTAAAATGAAAACTTAAGCCTACAATCTGTAGATGTAATGTACCTTTTCAACACTTTATGAACACTACCATTTTTTTTAGTTTCTTGTCTATGCAACACTTGAAATATATAGAATTTAGAAGAGTAACAACTAAACACTATTTCTTATTCAAACCCTTGGCATATCAATGCAATTATTACTGAAATGAATGGGTCATGTACTTGCTATAAGGAGCAAATATCTATCAACTCAGTTGATCAAATTTACAATGACTGCAGTCATAACAACCTATATATTCCTACAATAAGATACAAATCTCTAAGAAAATTAGCTATTGAAAAAGCACTTGCAAGATATGTTTTACTCTAGTTGTTATAACAATCATAAATTTTATGGATAATGTGAGGATAACACCGAAAGAAGAAAAAAATAGAAAGCCAGTAGAGAAAAGGACTTGCCTTTCATAGTTGAGGGCCCAGACGTTGAAGAAAACCATTGCAATTGCTTTACCTAAAATCAATGCCTAAATACTACAAAGAACCACAACAAAGCCAAGCAATTTTGACAATTTAGCAATTTCTATAATCATGCATGTTATTTGCACTTGGTGCCATTATAACCCAAGTAAGGAGAAGAAATTGAAAACAAGCAATTTCCCTTGAGTTAAACAGTTATGTAATTTAACAAAACTATCAAGTTGGAGAATCAGTTGGATAGCTAAAACTTTGACATAAATATTCCCAACTCTAAAGAACAAAAGGAAAAAGTTGGGAAAATGAGGGAACGTGGAAAATATAACAATGTAGTGTTAACTCTTGCATGTAACCAGGCTATAGTTTAATGGTTGCATTGAAGTAGCCTCACTTATATGTCTTTATAGACTTGAACCTGCTTCTTGCATTCTATAATGTCCAAAAAATTTAGTGCTTATTTCAATATTATTCCGCTCAGTGTCCTATTTTATTTGTGTTTGAGCCTTCTAGAGATCATTCACAACACTTTGATTCACTTTTACTATTTTTAGTAATTCACTTGGATATTTTGCTCATACTTACTATTTATAGTAAGTGCGATCAATTGGGCATCATATCTATATTTGGAAAATGGATGGATTATTCCCATGACTTGATATTGGCAATTATCAAGGGTTTAATGATTTAAATTAAATGATTAAAGTTAAATCAAGTTTAACTTGAATAATATTAATTATATTAAATAACTTCATGATATGACAACATAAGGGGGGTTAAAGTGTATTTAAGCCGTTTTCATAAAGTGACTTTGTAAAATGATAATATAAAGTCACTTTAATTAATAAAGCTCTCCATCTCGTTTGAGAGGTTACTTAATAAGGTGAAATTAAAAGTAAAGGATGATTTCCCACATTGAGCATGGAGGTTCACTTGGAGTTTGAGGAGTCTTTATAGATGAACCTTGTCTTCCTTCAAGAGCATACTATGTGATTATCTTATTGATATTACTTTTCCATTGTTGCTGGAAATCAATGACTGGTCATTCTAAGGATGAAACCCCTTGGAATATGAGGTTGGACAAAACCCATATCTCCCATTGAGACGTGAGTTCATTTCATAATTCATATTGGACTTATTAGTAGAAGTTTGGACAAATAATGATGTTGTTATGAAGCCTGGAAACTGTTAATGAATGACTCCTTTGGGAGGTCAATTGCAATAAAGATTTAGAAGCACAAACTGAAGAGTGGATTGGACAAAAGTGTAGTATATGTGGAAGAAGAAAGCATTCAGGATGTCTATGGTGGGATCACTTTCAGGACATTCGAACTGCTACAAATAACTGGCCTTGTTCCCTCAATGCATGAGCATTTTGATCCCATTGTAGAGCCATCTGGGCAGTAATAAAATACATACCAAGACCCGGGATGGTGTCGCAGCTAGCTAGGAATGAAATCACATAAATATTAGCACATGATCATGGGTTTTTACAGTGTTAGTAGTTTTATTGTAAATGCATATTGTACTTCTTAAATTTGATAATGGTTTAATTGCAATTCTTATTTCTGAATATATGACTTATTTTTCTAATGATAATGTATTATTTGGCAAGACTCAACAAGGCTGAGATTGTATCAATTTCAATTACTCTTAATGCCTTATCAGGTTTGCATATATATATATATGAATGAAAGGGGGCATGTCTTGAGTCGACATGTCTCCACAAAGTGGAGACATGTCCGCACAAGACGAGCCTCCATATTAACGACACAAACAAAATGTATTAACACGGTTTCACATTAGATGCATAACAATTAGTTAAGCATTAACAACCTCATGTTGTAAGATGCTAATACCGATATCAATATCAAATGCAATTTTAATCTGGTAAACATTGTTGATGCTCAATCGATCAAGGTTGATCAATAATGAATTCAATGTGGTTCTTCATACAGATCGAATATCCTCAATTCGATCAAGTTGATTGTTTCAAACAAATAAAAAACAATGAGAATAATGGACTATCATTATCGATTCTTTATCTGGACGATGCTATTATTTTCAACACTCCCTCTTAGCTAGGGAAGATAAAAGAGTAGGAATAAGAACACATTCTGAGAATATATTACTAGACTAGAGATAATAGCTATCACATGACTTGTGATAGGATATGTCACATAACTCCTGATGAGATATGTATCACCTAACTTGTTATAAGAGTTATCACATGACTCGTGATAAGATATATCACCTAACTCGCGATATGAAGTATCACCTATCTTGTAATACTTAAGGATAATATACTCAAGAGCATTAAATTCTCCTCATATATCCAAGTTATGGTATGTGCCCTGAAATTAAGTCACATAATGTCTACCATAACAAATCATGGCAAATCCATGAATCATAATGATATCAATCAAATGATCTACTGAACATTATAAGATCGTCACCTTACAATGTTAAATACAAGTGTTCATTATCTAAAAGATCGTCACCTTTAAGAAATGTACATAGGGGGTGGGGTCCATAAAGTCATAGAGTCACACATATGACAAGAAGTTTACACATTAAACATCATATATATATATATATATATATATATATATTTCAATCATACCGAGATTCTTTCTAAAGTTTTCAACTTTTACTCTGGGGAGAGGTTTGGTAAGTATGTCTGCAGTCTGATCTCCTGTACTAATATACTCCAACTGGATTACATTCCTTTCTACCATGTCTCTCACAGTGATAAGGAATCTCGATGTGCTTAGATCTATCATGAAATACTGGATTCACTGAAAGCTTAATACAACTCTGATTAACACAGTGGATAATAGTAGGTTTCAAAGGCCCACCAAATTATCCCACAGGTAGTTTTCTGAGCCATACTGCATCTCTTGCTGCCATAGAAGCTGCAATGTATTCAACTTTTATAGAGCTTTGAGCCACAGAAGACTGTTTTCTGCTTATCCATGATATCATAGCTTATCCTAAACTGAAACAACATCCAAATGTGCTTTTCCGATCGGTCACACTTCCAGCCCAATCTGAGTCAGTGTATCCATGAAGATTTAGACCAACCTTTCCATATTTGAGACCATAATCAAGAGTACCTTTAAGGTACCTCATTATATGCTTTACAGTAACAAGATGTATCTCCCTGGGCTCACACATAAACTGACTCAAAGCATTTACTGCATAACCGATATTTGGTCTAGTGTTGACCAAGTACATCAAAGATCCAATCATTTGTCTGTAGAGAGTCGGATCTGCAAACTTAGAATCTGTTGTTGCTTCCTTCAATTTGTGGATATTTACTTCCATGGGAGATGACATGGGTCTACAATTCATCATTCCAAATCTCTTCAATATATCAATGGTGTACTTCCCTTGATTCAAAACAATGCCATATGATTTTTGCCAGACTTCTAATCCAAGTAGTGTAATAGACCTAAGTCCTTCATGTCAAATTCAGAGGCTAGATCCTTCTTACACTGATCAATAAGGTGATCGTCTCATGTAATCAACAGATCATCAATATATAACATCAATATTAACATATCACCCTTGATTATTTTAAATAGAGATTTGGACCTGCATCATTTTTCGAGAAGCCTAATTCCATAAGATAACTGTCAATTCTTTCATACCAAGCTCGGGGAGCATGTTTAAGTCCATACATGATTTTCTTCAATTTACACATGTGATTCTACATTGTGTATCTTGAATCCTTCAGGTTGCTCTTATTGGCAAGTGATCAATTTTGTGTAAATGTGATTCACTTTTTGGTTGTCATTTATGGCAATACATCTGGGTTTCAGATCGATTCCTGTAAAGATAAGTTTTGATGATTCAGAAATCGACTAAGTATAGAAGCAGAGATACAGAAGTGTTTTGGATGTCGAAGATCGAGATCGATGATTTAGGACAAGCGAGCTTAGAGGAAGACAGTATGGGGTATGTATGACCTCCACTTAAGATCGATTTGGTTTTGGTTAAGTCTACGGTGAGTAAGAAAGAATTGAAGACAGACAGACTACAACATAACAACGATACAGAGCAGTTGGATAGTAGCGAAGATTGAGGGAGTATGACTTGGACTCCAGACAATCGAAGTTGTATTTTGGTTTTTGATAACCTCCACATTGACTATGCATTTGATATTTACTATATTAAATGTATTTTGTATTGAAGGCCGACTTTGTAATATTTGTAATATTCATATTGGGAGCCGACTTTGTAAAGTTGTGAGATATATATGTAAGATCTTTTTGATAAAGATAAATGTTGGTTGTTGTGGTGAATTGGATGAATGATTGAGCGAATAGCAAAGCAAAGAATGACAGAGATCATTGAAGAACTATAAAGGAACTATCTAAGCACCAATGTTGCTTTTTTTGTTAATGACTGAGAACACTTTGTAACTTGAATTACTTGTAAGAGTTGTAAGCTCAGTTGGCCCCTAACAGGGTGTTGTGAACCTTTAACAGGGTTGTAATTCCTTTAACAAGGAAATGTGCTATGTAATATTCAGCTCCTAACCAGGCTAGGTCTCCTAACAGGGACATTATACTTTAGTACATGCTTGTGGTTACCATCCCCACCGGGGTTCAAAATATGGTGTTATGAGTATTGTGTCATTTGCTTATGTTCTTTTCTTTACTGCAAGGTTATGGTTAATATTTAAATGGTTAAAGAAATTAATTAAGTGCTATAATACCGATTCACCCCCCCTCTCAGTATTATCTAATCCTAACAATTGGTATCAGATCTTTTATCCCTTAGAGAGAAAGTCTAACAGCTTGAGGGAGATCAAAATGGATTTGGACAGTTTGCAAGAAAACTTTGATGCTGCACATGAAGACCTTGACAAACCAAAAGCAGAAAATGGAGAGTTGAGTTTCAACATGCGAAGAGCTGAGAAATTTATAAAGAAACTCAAAGAACAACTTGAGCTTTCCAGAAATCAAAGACAAGATCTTATGGTCCAGATAAAAGAGGATTCATATGAAGACAATTCATATCAGGTGAAGCAACTAAAAGAAGAGAATGAAACTTTGAAACTAAAAAATGAGACTATGGCTAAAGAAATACAGGTACAGAAGGATGCTAAGAAGAAAGTTGAAGAAGCTTTAAACAATGCATTAGATCAAATGAAGAATGAGGCTGAAAACTACAAGAATAAGTATTTGGAAATGGAAAAATACAATCAGATTATAAAAGGTGAACTTGTTAAAGAAAAGAAACACATTGAGAAACTTCACACCAGTAGCGATTTGATTGATGAATAGAGAGACAAACAGAAACCTGAAGGTGATATGACTGGTATTGGCTTCAATGAAGCTGAATGTTCACAGAATCAGGAAGAGAAATCAAATGAGAAGGATTGATGCTGAGAAACCTTCTATTGAAGAACCTAAAGAGCATATCAGACCCTTCAGAGGTAGATGCTTTGGTTGCAACAGATTTGGAGACATGAAGAGAGACTGCAGAGGTAATGCCCCTTTTACAACTTTTTCTGGTTATTGTTTTAACTGTAATGGATATGGGCACAAAAAAGCAGAATGCAAAAAACCTAATCAATCAGGATATAGACAAGACAATGGAAGAGAATCTACAGTGAAACCCACATGCTACAAATGTAATAACATTGGACACATTGCGAACACTGTAAGTTGCACATTAATCAGGAAAGAAGACCTCCTATATGTTACAAATGCAATAATCCAGGACATATAGCAAAGTTTTGCAGGTATAATGGATCAGACAACAGAAGAGTACCACCTCCTATGAATTCAGAAAAGAATGCAAATGATACTAGCAAGAGTGTTGCAGATTTAAAGAATGATTTTGAAAGTTGTTTTAAGAAGGCAAAAGATAGCAATAGTGTTAAGATATGGAAGATCAAATAAACAGGTGAGACATCAGTTCAAGGAGAGTCAGTAGATGCTACTGGATCTTCGCCTGATGGTAGCAAAACATAATCGACCTAATTGGTCGATCATGGCCTTAGGGGGAGCATTGGATACAGACATTAGAATATATCCTACCCTGAAATTCGTGGATTGAGCTCGAGCGAGCTTGGGTATAAACTTGGCCGACATCATGAAATGTACATCTAAGAGCGCAACATCAGCCAATGCATATATTTTGTTCGCGAGATCTAACAATCGACTGGACAGTTTTGAGTAAAAGTGTCATTTATGACTTAAACTTGTATAAAGCACCATTTGATGACCTATCTCTTTACCATTTGACGAAGAGCGAGCTAAGGAGATCAAAGAGCAGAGAAATTCAGACTATTCTACATTAGTCGTGCGTGACTGATTGAAGGATAAACTCGAAATTCAGCGGAAGAAAGGTATTTACATCATCTAGCTATGGATGCACCTATTATTTTCGATGTTATAGATCAACCTAGGTATAAATTTAAGAAACATCCGTTCAAGTCATGTGAAGAGGATCCAGAGGGAGCATTTTCCCAAACCCCATATGGCGTATTACACGTAGAAGATATTAGGGCTTCCATACATTGTAAATATGATATACTGGGAATTGATGATATATCAATTGAGATGGAGTATATGACTGATAATGGAATCATGAGAGAAGAATACAAACACATTGATCAACTAAGGATAATGAAAATTCTAGACTTATGTGAATTCGATGAAGATGAATGGTTTAAGATACCATTAAGTAGGGTTCATGATCAGTTTATTTGGATAGGTAATCAACCTGTGAAGATTTGTAGGGACCTAATCCATGATATCACTAGAATGGACAACACCGAAGTCATCCCTATTGTAGAGAAACATGTAAAGAAAGAAGTTGAAACCCTAACTCATTCCAAATGGGACAAACGGGCAATGACAGTGAACAACATCTTTCAGCAAGATGTGAGATTGATTGCTATGATACTTAGGTACAAATTCTACTACAGTAGCAGACCTAACTCAATATCTACTGGAGTAATCATGATGGCATGGAGAATGGTGAAGGAGAATGTAAAATATAACCTATGCGAAGCTCTAGCACAACAATTCCTTGAAAATGTGAAGCTAGTGAAGAAGGATAGAATTAAGACCTTCAAATTTGGTTCATTATTGATGCATATGTTTATTCATATTGAGCACAAATTTCCTGGCTTACATCCTAGTGGTTGGAAATCTGGGATACTTACTGGTATTCTAATTTCGCAGTAGAGATACAGAAGTGTTTTGGATGTCGAAGATCGAGATCGATGATTTAGGGCAAGCGAGCTTAGAGGAAGATAGTATGGGGTATGTATGACCTCCACCTAAGATCGATTTGGTTTTGGTTAAGTCTACGGTGAGTTTGAAAGAATTGAAGACAGGCAGACTGCAACAGAACAACGATACAGAGCAGTTGGACAGTAGCGAAGATTGAGGGAGTATGACTCGGACTCCAGACAATCGAAGTTGTATTTTGGTTTTTGATAACCTCCACATTGACTATGCAAGAGCATCGACTATGCATTTGATATTTACTATATTAAATGTATTTTGTATTAAAGGCCGACTTTGTAATATTTGTAATATTCATATTGGGAGCCGACTTTGTAAAGTTGTGAGATATATATGTAAGATCTTTTTGATAAAGATAGATGTTGGTTGTTGTGGTGAATTGGATGAATGATTGAGCGAATAGAAGAGCAGAGGATGACAGAGATCATTGAAGAATTATAAAGGAACTATCTAAGCACCAGTGTTGCTTGTTTTGTTCATGACTGAGAACACTTTGTAACCTGAATTATCTTGTCAGAGTTGTAAGCTCAGTTGGCCCCTAACAGGGTGTTGTGAACCTTTAACAGGGTTGTAATTCATTTAATAAGGAAATGTGCTATGTAATATTCAGCTCCTAACAGGGCTAGGTCTCCTAACAGGGACATTATACTTTAGTACATGCTTGTGGGTACCATCCCCACCGGGGTTTTCCCTTGGCCAGGGTTTCCTCGAAAACAAAATATGGTGTTATGAGTATTGTGTCATTTGCTTATGTTCTTTTCTTTACTACAAGTTTATGGTTAATATTTAAATGGTTAAAGAATTTAATTAAGTGCTATAATACTGATTCACCCCCCCTCTTAGTATTATCCAATCCTAACAGCTCTGAGTAGACCTCTTCTTCAATAGTCCCATTTAGAAATGTAGTTTTTACATCCATTTGATGGACTTTCCATCCTTTGGTTGCTGCAAAAGCTAGGACTATTCTAATTGAGGTATAGCGTGCAACTGGTGCAAAAGTTTCTTCATAATCAATTCCCTCCTTTTGTGAAAAACCTCTAGCTACAAATCTTGCTTTGTGTTTTTCTATACTGCCATCTGTAGCGTGCTTGATTTTGAAAAGCCATTTAGAAGAAACAACAAATTTCTCTTTTGGTCTAGGTACTATCTCCCATACATCATTTTTCAAAATGGATTGATACTCCTCTGTCATGGCATCCTTCCATACCTGGTGTTGGAGAGCTTCTATAACATTGCAAGGTTCTAATTTGATGAATTCATTCATCAAGGCAACATAACTAGAGAATCTCTTAGGTCTTTTACTCTCTCTAAAAGTCTCTTTAGATGTTGCATAAGTCTTAGCTTCTTTAATCATCTTAGTGGCCCAGAATGGTCTCTTTTTAGGATTTTCTATTGAGGTGATTTGGTCTTCATTTCTATTTTCCTCAGGATACTCCCTCTAAATCTCAAGAGTAGGATCCTCTTCTAAGTCTTTGGGGGAAATTTGAACTTCTATCTCAATAGAATTCCTTTCCGTTTTGAAAGCTATATCTTCCTTAAAAATCACATCTCTTCTTAGTTCTATCTGCCTCTGACCATGTATATATATTTTGTAGGCTTTTGAGGTTTCACTATAGCCTACAAAAATACCTTTCCTCCTAGAAGGTTCTAATTTAGTCTTCTTTTCTTTGGGCACATGAATGTAGAAAGGACAACCAAATATCCTAAACTGACTGACGTCTGGTTTTACACGAGTAAATGCTTCTTTAGGAGTTTTGTCATCAATATGAGAATGAGGACATATGTTTTGTATGTAGACAACAGTACTAGAAGCTTCTGCCCAAAGTGAAGATTTTATGTTTTGATCAAGCAACATGGTCCTTGCAGCTTCTACAATGGTTCTATTTTTCCTCTCAACAACCCCATTTTGTTGACGGTTGTAGCGTACAATGAGCTCCCTCTTAATCCTAGCATTTTTACAAAATTCTTTAAAAATGTCTGATGTGTATTCCCTCCCATTGTCTATTCTTCAAGTTTTCACTTTTCTCCCAGAAGAGTTTTCTGTAAGGGATTTGAATTCCTTAAATCTTTTAAGGATCTCCTCAGATTCTTTACATTTGAGAAAATAGATCCAAGTCTTTCTGGAGAAGTCATCAATAAAAATTACATAATATAAGAAACTCCCTAAAGAAGGTACAAACATGGGTCCGCACAAGTCAGAGTGAATTAATTCTAATACATCATTTGTTTTACTGGAACTGCTTTGAAAACACCCTTTGGTGTTTTTCCCTAAGGCAGACCCCTTGCATGTCCCTGAATGATATTGTTTTAGTTTGGGTAGATCTGAAACTAGGTTTTCCATAGAAGATAGGGCACGAAAATGAAGATGTCCTAATCTTCTATGCCATATTTCATTTGAGTCTGAAATTTCATGAATTAGGGCATGATTTGGCTCAGTACATAATTCATATAGGTACCCTTGTCTATAACCTATGGTTTGAGCCTTCTTAATAGTAGAATTATTCGTCCATGCCAACACTTTCCCATCCATGAAGGTAACTTTGTATCCATTGTCTTCAAGAGCAGATATGGAAACCAAGTTCCTTTTAATACCTGGTACAAACAATACTTTGGTGAGTTGGATAGAGATACCAGACTTCAATCTAATGGTGCATGTTCCAACTCCTTTGGTTGGATGTGTAGAGTCATCTCCAATTGTTAGTTCCTCATCAGTTTTCTTCTATCATACTGTCTAAAAGCTCCCTGAACCCAGTGATGTGTCTTGATGATAGTGCAGAGTAGAATAGAAATTTCTCAAAGTCATGCTCTGCTTTTGTCTTCCCTACTTTGGCAAATGATGCTTGCTACTTTGTTCTATCAGGACATTTGGCTGCATAGTGCCCATACTGATCACATCTAAAACATTGTATTTGTGAAGCATCTTTCTTGGATGAAACCTTTCCATGGTAATTTTTCCTCTTCTTAAAATTCTTCTTCTTACCTTTCTTGTGAGAGTTCGTGTTCAAAATATGGAGATCTTCATCTATGTTCTTCTAGTTGAATCCTTTCTTCATCTGTCTTGATTCCTCTTGTAGACAGTCTGATCTTAGCCAATCAAATTTTGACCTTGCACTTTGACCTTCAATCTGATACCCAAGTGTTGATAGTTGGTCACTTAGTGTAGATATTCTCATAAAGTATGCGTTGATGGATTCTCCTTTGTTCATACTTATATGGTTAATTTGTCTATTTAGAGCCAAGATTCTGCTGGTATTATTTCTCATAAGTACTTTCAAGTGACTTAAACATATGATATGCAATCTCATGTTTTGTCAAGATCGGTACAATATGGTCTCTGACTGCCTCTACTATGATTTTCATGGCCTTTTCATTTCCTTCAATCCATGCAGTCTTTTAAGGATCATTCTCAGGTTCTGCTTTATTCTCTTTCATGAATGAATCTACCTTGTTTTCTTTTAAGAGCATCATAATTCTGAATTTCCATGATGAGAAGTTGTTTCCTCCTTCTAGCCTATCTTTGAAT
>MU223830.1:1205636-1224627 GCA_018584345.1 Thuja plicata | reverse complement strand
CTGAGATCAACTTATTGTATCAGCTGAACTTAATTTTATTTATATTGTATTGCCGCCATCATCGATTTATTGAATGCTCATAACTGTAACGTCTACTCTTGTGGGAAAGAATATAGATTAATGTGCACAGTCAACAGAATTATAATAATTATATGAAATTGCTTCATTCTGATATATCATGAATTCGAGATAAGTCATTATTATATTTATAATCCGGAACACCCCAGATTGTTCAGTGTCGGTAATAGAACTTTATGCCGGGCAAATTTGCATACTGAGTAGACAGGAATCTTACATGTAGAGATTGCTCCTACAAGGAATCATCGATAGGGTCTGCATCTCCATGAAGCTAATCAACCATTGTTAGCTTGACAAAATTCATACAAACATCTTCTTCATCCTTGTGGCTATCTTGAAGGTTTAGGTGTTCCCCACTTGAAGGGACAACTATTGATTCTTGGTTGTCCATATCCTCCTGTTGCTAAAGTGGATCTATGAGCATGTCTTTATCCTCTTTAGGATTTAAGGTGTCATGTAGAGCATTGTCAGTCTCCCACTTCAGATTATTGTTGTAGACTCTATTGCCCTCAGAAGATGGATACTTCATTCGCAGGTCTATGTAGTCCTTGAGAGATATGTTTGTTTGTCATCCACTATCAATCCAATCCTGCTTGAATTGCTTCAGGGACTCAGCCAAAGAGGGTTGTTGTTGGATCCTTGGAGGGAAAGTCGACATCGTCAATCTTGTATTGGTTTGATGTGTGCGTGACATGTCGCCCTTCATTCTTCCATTTGTGAAGCACTTGAGAGTCTCGCCAATCTATTGTTGTCCTCTTGCTAGGGTCTGGCAGAGCTGCTGTTGACTTCTGTTTAACTCCCTCAACAAGACTGGCAGATCCACAAATGCATCTTCCATTCCATCGTTGGGTGCCATGATTGGATTCAAATTTCCCAACAGGTTGGCAAGATCACTAGCTCTGATACCACTGTAATGTACCGAACGATGGAAGTCACCCGATGACAATTCACCCGAGGGAAAATATCCGAGGGAAAATACCCAAGGGCAATGTATCTGAGGCAAAATACCCGAGGGAAAATACCTGAGGGCAATGTACCCGAGGGAAAATACCCGAGGGCAAAGGACCTAGGGGCAAATATTGGAGGGCAAAGTACCCGAGGGAAATACCTGATGGCAATACCCAAGGGCAATGTACCCGAGGGAAGATATCTGAGAGCAATGTACCCGAGGGCAAGTATCTGACGACAATGTACCTGAGGGCAAATTCCTTCGACACCTTCGGCCCTCAATCAACGACACTCGGCAACCTTCGGCTCCGGACGCTAATGTTCCACTCGTACAGGAAAGTAGGCCTGCACACTTCCAAACACTCTGTACGACAACGTAGATTGTTGCTTCGCGATGAAGGATCCAATCGTAGATAATTCCTCTGCCAATAATATAATTGCAGATACAGGAATGAATCATCAACGCAAAGTATACACCATCAACAACATTGAATGGCCAAGAACTAAATATTTGTATTTCAAATAATAAGAATATAACTCAGCATTTGGAGTACAATGTAAAATATCATAATGATATTTCCAACAACAGACTATGAAGTAGTCGCAGAAATTTACAATACAGGACAAGGAAAAATGAGACCATACGGGCCTACCACCGTAGGCTAAAGGAAATCATTGGTAAATTAGAAAATGAGCTCGTAGATGGCTTGAAGAAGTGGTTCATCGAGGGACTAAATCCATCCCTTCGAAAGAAAATGAAAGTGGTGCCTCATGCCGACTATACAGAAGCTTACAATCAGGCAATGGATATTGAAAGTGAAAGTAAGACTTCTAGAAGGAAGAAAAAAAATAGCGACGGTGACAATACGGATGGCGACAATGAAGGGGAGTCCCGGAGTATACAGGAACTCCGAAAGGATATGATGAGGATGATGAAACAATTGCGAGCAGAAAAAGAGACCACGAAGGAAGGCAAAGAAATATGGTGTACGGAATGTACAATGGAAGGACATACCAAAGCCAACTGCCCCAAGAAATCATTCTGCGATATCTGCGAAGTACTGGGACACTCCATCAAGGAGTGCCCATACAACCTAAAGGCTCAGAGCACTCAAGTGCTCTTCACTCAAGGAGAAGAGGCGACTCTACCCACCACCAAGGCCGACAAACTCTAATGCCTCACCTGGAGGGTACCGCAACACCCGATGAGGAAGCAATAATAGCACACCAAGAAGCCGCATCCAGTACGACATGAAGGGAAGACCTATGCTACAATGTCATCAATGCAATGAGTGGAGCCATTTCACACAGGACAGCTAGAACAAACAAGGAGGCGGAGGCATGCTGTACAAGTGGTGTGGTCCAGGCAACCATGTGGATGCAGACTGCCCTTAAGGGAAAGGGAGTGAACATGATAGACGTCACACGCCCTCAAGCGCAAGTTCTGGCAATCACTAGATCGCAGGTGAAAAAGGCTACCTACCCTGACCCTCGCACGAAGAAGGAAAGATTAAAGTTAGCCAGAATGGATATTGAGTGGGCAATGCAAGAAGAATGGAAACTGTCACATGTCACTGCTAGTACTCCTCAATGATCAACATCCGAAATAATGCATGTCACATTTTACATTTTACTGTCACATGTCTTCTTTATCGAATGGAAACTGTCACATTTTACTGCAATGCATGTCTTCTTTATTGAAATTATAGATAACTAATAGTTATCGAGCATTGATCTCCACCAAAGTAATATATGCAACCCGTTAATACATGGCAGCGTTTTTTTATAAAGAATGCATGAACGTTTTCATTAAAACGTTAAAACTCCTCCATCACAGGCTGCGATAACTCTCCAGGAAGAGTATGGTGGAGTCTTTAAAACAATTTGCATCCACAAATCTGTGTGGTTTTAACTGGAGCAACTACATGTGGTGTCATCCAAAGCAAAGACTCTTTCTTCTCCATTCAATACATGTCGTAAATCACTGCAGTTAAGGTAAAGTTTTAACTTGATTTTAAAAACGTTTTTGCCTTAGCTTTCAAATTCAAAATTCATTCTCGATTGATTTATTCCAAAGAGAAAAGAATGCCTTGATGATAGGGCACGTTTTTGAATCTCTCTCCTTTTCTTGCTGTTTTCATGCATATTTTTGATGCATGTTTGGCATTTGTCCTTCCCCAAACCATGACTCATGATATTGGCATTGATTTTCACACGAACTTGTCAATTTTAGGGTCTATATAACTCTATTTTTTTCTTCTCAATCTACAAATTCGATATTCATTTCTATTTCTAGAATTTGCTTTAAAGAAGTTTGGTTTTTCCCTTTGCATCCAAGGAAGGTAAAATATTTATCTTCTCTTTTCTTGTTTGCATTTTTCTATTTTGTTTTATATGCTATGCTCTCTTCTTCTCTCATCTTTTCTATGTTAAATATGAGAATGCAATTTATTCTCATATGCAGTCAGGATTAAAACCCCCGTTCTTATGGTGATCTTCTCAAAAATGCATGAAATGTAAAATCTTGTTCCATATGCAATCAGCCCATAAAAATCCACCTTTTCATATCCCCATTTGAAAAAGAAGATGCAAAGTTTCCCCATATGCAAACATGCTTAAAAAGCCCACAAGTGTGAAACTCCAAATCTGCAATTTTTGCCTAAAAATTCCACCATGCTTCAAAATGAGAATATTATTTTCCTTCTTGTCCTACTTTTCAAAATATGCATTTGCGATGGAAAACCCCACTCATTCCATTTTTTCCATCTTCATAAGGGCCTGCCCTTTCCATTCATTCTTGCATGTAAAATGGATTTCTCTTCTCTTGGTGATTAAGTTCTTATTTTTAGGGATTTCCATGTCACAGTTACAGCTGTTGTGATCCTTGTCATGTTAGAAAAAGGATCTGCGTCAACAAGGAATAAAGGAAAGAAGATCCAGTACTTTCTAAATATGTTAGAAGGCATCATGCACCTGAGAAAATACTCCTGGCAAACAGGAATGGCTGGTTGAAGAAGAGGGGCTTAAAGAGTATAAAGATTAAACCAGGGTGAGACTTTGATCTTGCTGGTCCTGTGGGTGCAAAATCAGAAATCAGGGGTATGGGCAAGGGAGAATCTTCCTCATCAGATGTTCGAACTGTTCAAAAGTTGGCTATCAAAGGTGGTAAGCTTATGGTTTAATCACCTACTTCAGATACAGTGCTCAAGGTGAAGAGTTTTGAAATGATTGATCTCTCAGATAGTGAGGAGGAGCTGCAAGTGTCTGTTACTCCTAAAGTGCTGCAAGTTCAAAAAGCAGTTGAGATACAAGGTGTGCATGGGTCTGCTCCAGAGATGGATGAACCTCCCATGTCTCCTCTTGATACGGATGTTGATTCATTCACGATACATCTACCTCCTACACATTCAACAACCATTGTCCATGCTACACCCATCTCCTCTGTCAGCCCAATACAGAGAGAATATTTAACACGTGTTTGATGAGATCCCTGAGGATCTGCCTAGGCTTGACACGCTCATGGCTAACAATAATCTGACATCACAGATTGAGTTGTTTATGGAGGAAAAAGTTCAAGGAGTTTTGGTCTTGTCAACAACACAGATAGAAGCATCTGTCATAGATGTATCTTCTTCTCAAAAGGAACCAATGACTGCCATGGTTACGATCGATGATGTTGCATCATCCTTTGTTCTACCCCCTTGGTTGGGTGTTATCACGCAAAAGAGGAAAAAGCTTGAAGTACCCTTGGAGGAATTTGATCTTGCTCCTAAGAGCAAACCTCGAGCATTGAGAAACAGGAAGGCTAAAGTGGTATCCAAGGTCACGGTTGATGATCAAAACATCAAATATGCTGAAGTTGCTGAACCTATTTTAGATAAGGTTGTAGATGAGCTTGAGGACACGGACTACAAAATCACCAAGTTAGAACTTGGTAAGCAATCATTTGTAGGTTGTCAGATGGATGTTCGTGATGTGCTTGATCATTTAACAAAGAGATCTGACAAGCTCTGGCAAAAGAAGCACATGCCGAAGGAGGAAAACATTAGTCTACATGAAGCACTTGAGAAGAGCCTTTTTTCTCAGCAAGAGAGTGTACTTTCGGAGGACACTCAACGGTACATTGGTTGTTTGGAGAAGACCAAAGTAATGGATGAGTGGGGTAGTCAAGTTGAAGTTCATGGCATGATGGTTATCAAAGATGTGTATCGCATATTCAGAAACATCAAGAAAACCACTGATCGTTTGCAAGAGGTTGTTGAATCTTTCGATCAACAACTGAAGACTATAAGTGAAGACTTAGATGTGTGGAAGAAAATGGCCGAAGCTGATCTCGACATCTTATGCACTTACGAGATAGTCTCTTCCAAGGAGATGTGTTTCGAGTTTCTAGATCAGTTGGTGAACAAAGACCAAGTAATGAAGAACTTGGAAGAAGATGTTCATGGAGCCATGCAGGTATGCGTTGAGCATAAGGAAACCATTATTAAGGCCTTTGATGGTTTGGTATACAAGCTAGTGGCAGAAGATGGAGAACTGATCGCAGAGGAGCCAGCGTTATCAGGGCTTGCACGAATTATCCATTAGGAGCTGGAGATTAACACCTTCAGTTGTAGTGTTATGGATAAGCTGGCAGGGTTCAGGGTTGCATTGAATCAACTGCAGAAAGATTTAGGCACATACAATGGTGTGATCTCCAAGGCGGCAAGTGTTGCGCGTAAGACCGTAAACATAGCTCAACACACGGGTGCACCTGATCCAGCTATTGTTCATAAGTCTCTTTGTCAGTTTGAGACTTGCATTAATTTCCTTTGAAAATGTTGTTAGAACACTTAGTTTTTAGAAGTGTAGAATCTTTGACAGATTGCACGGAAATATGTAAAAGCCTTCTCATGTAATCATGCTGAAGGTACATTAGGTCTTGTAGCATTGAATAAGTCAAAGATAAGGATAAGGATTGAATAAATCAAAGTGGTTAAGGGTTTCCCCTTTCTTCTCCACTTTCCTCTCTCCTCTTTTCCTATATAAGGAGGGGGGGTTCATTGTAAATATTCATCTTTTGTTGTGTGCAAGAAAACTATAGGCAATTCTATTGTATTCTAAAAACTTTGAGTTTCATTGTGCAAAGTTGAGCGTTTGAATAAAGGAACAAGAATTGGCAAACTTTGTGTTGTTGGTTTTGAAAATTAACGAGTGTGTTCTTATGTCGCATTGGTTAATCCTTTCTCAAATCAATAGTTATCTTGTATATATCATTTGAGCGTTTTAATTCGAGTTGTCTCAAGACTGAGCTTCAGGGGATCAGGATTACTATAGAAAGTAGTGGCTGCCATATTCCAAGGACTGAAGATTTTGGGCTTCAGTATTTGGAGTTAGATAGATAGAGTACTTATTTGAAGTGAGGACAAGAGACTTTGAGCTCTTGTATCGTTTATCTTTAGATAAATTCACTGTTGTCTCAGTCGATTGTTGTTAAATCAATCTCTGAGCCACCGGTATCACTGTTGCGAGGGGAATTGTATGTGTTACAGTTCAGTTCTACTTGAAGCCACCTGTGGTAAGAAGGGAGCCCCCCTATTGCTGAGAGGAGAGAGTAATCTCACACGCTGCTGCCTAAAATACACATTTTGTAGGTTGTAGTCTTAGTGACTTGCAAAATATTTAGCCAACAGTATTGACCCCTGAAATCACCATCATAGCATTTTGGAGATCTCTATGACTGGCTACTTGAGCTCTTGATCACGGAAATAGCTCCTTGTCACTACATTATTCCATATGTTCACTATAACAATGCAACTTTTCCCGTTCATTAATGTTTAGACTGCCTTCAGAATGAAATCCTAAGCTGTTACAAGTAGCTCCATGTAGGACTGTAATATCACTACCTGTTCATAGTAGCAATGCTTTTGCTCTGTAATATGTAGTTCATCAATTATCATTGATCTGTTTAATATCACTGCTTGTATTCATGTAGCTGGTCATTATGACTGTGATTCCTGCAGCATGTTATTACCTTGTAATTGTTACTATACTTCATTGCCTGATTGCCTTCTATTTTGCGGTGACTATTGTATAAAACATTACTCTTGATAGTTGTTTTGTAGTTAATGTCTTCTGTATTTATATGCATAACAATCACTGCTCTTCTACTGTAAAAGGCAGCCCCCTCACCATCATTTATGTTCATTTAAATTGAATGCCATTCATTGCTGCCCCCTTTCCTTTGATCTGATTACTGTCATTTCTTTTTTGTACTTCGATGGAGTCATTTGGTTGTTCTTGCATCGTTCATTATCATGCATTTTCTGAGATGTATAAGAAACACATAACTGCAACTCTTTTTTCAGTATTCCATGCAATGTACCTTTATTTTTAGCATAAGTTGATCATTATCTCTTGAAACATTATTAAACTATGCATTATGATACTTGCTGTTCTGAAAATCATGCATGTACCTCCTATAAGTCTGAGTGATCTGCTGCACACACGATGTCTATACATCTCTATGACATGTTTCAACTCTGTTCTTCATCATCGTCTCTCTGTTATATAGCAATGCTGCTTCGTTTTATTGCTTTACATTTGATGTTGCTGGCTCCTTGTTGCTAATATCAGACCACCTGTGTTTTCTTTGAATAAATACCATGCTGTGCAACTGAAAACAACTCTTAGAGCTGCATACTCATTATTTGTCGGCATGCTGGGCTCAACCCTTGTGGGAGCCCACTTGATTCCCACATGCTAAAATATTTAAATGAAGCAATCAGTAATAAAATCCTCACCTGTTTTTGCACATTTGAACGAACCTGTTAAACAAACCATGAATTTCATGTGTTCTTTTCTTCGATACATACAATGATTTCAGACTGAAATAATGCAATATAGGAGTAAATTATGCATGTACTGATGATGTATAAGCAAAGATTTGGAATCCTGAGCTTTGACACCACCTCTCGATCTCCCTACAGGTACTTTGGATGGTGAAGCAACCGGAAATGAAGATGTGGCACTCAACTGCGGGGGTTCGTCATTACGAGGCAATGACAGATCCTTCATCTTTGTTTATGCTTTCATTTTTATATGTATCATTTCATTGTAGAGTGCATTATAGTAGTTACTCCCACGGCTTGTGTGGGATATTGCACATTTACATTCATGAATAAAGAGATCATTCCATTATATTTGCAATGTTGTATGATTCTTATCTATTGTAAACTATTGCGTCTTTTAGTAATTCCTTTATGGCATTCCTCTTTTGGCAAAACACCATTTATAACCGAGATGCACCCCTAAAACTATCTAAAAAACATAACCAGCTCCACTTTATCGAATTGGAAGGACAGCGTTCTTGACTTAGAGGGAGCTATATACTCCAACTCTTTGAGCTAGATTCAGGCAAGCCATGTCCTCCATAATCTATCTTTGTCCAATTCTTTATGATCGTTTATTAGATTTATAGGCTCAAATGTTATACGTCACTACTGCAATGAATCGAACATTGATTTAAACATAGTTGTTAATGGATGACTAAACAATGGGTAAGTCCAATCCTTGTATTAAAATATATTTATATGTCTTCGAGCATGCAAATGGAAAAGGAACAATTGTAGACGACAAAATTACAACTAATAATTAAATACTATTTTGTTAAGTGTTGTTAGTACTTGGCAATGTAATTAGTTGTTCCCGAGAGGTTGTGGCAATTGCCGATGGTTGACAATCTTAACCAACTGTCCAGCACTATTTATGTTTGGATCGAGAACCAGTTCACATTCATGAATGTACAGACATTACAATTGGTAACAAAAGATCATATATTTCTGCCATATGATTGTGTTTGATTACTTTATCTGTTTTGTATGATATGTTCTTGATCTCTATACTTGTTCACTCTGTGTAGATTAAGAACATTCCCTTCGGCAGTAAACATTTTGGCGTCATTGTAATTTTGAACTTGGAAATCTGATCGAATGCCAATAGGCAAGATGGAAGAGTAATGGGCCAACCGTTTGAACAACAAGTGCTAGTAACAGAAAATGATAACAGAGAAGAAACATTGAAGGATGCGTTGATGGAAGACTTGGTACACTTGTGGGAAGTTTCAGTCGATCAGTACGTGCAAAGGGAAGCTCGAGAGCGAGCGGTCCCTAAAGGCACGGTAGGCGACGAACTCACAGTAAACCACACAACCTTCAATCTTCGCTGGAGAATTCCAAGGTTGTTAGCACGAAATTTTATTGAATTGCAAGACCAGCGTGAGGAAAGGAACCCAAAGCAATGTCGAAAGCAATTTCTACAATGATATGAAGGATCTGTAGGGAGGAAGAAGCGTAGCATACTGGAAAATGACATACCCCCGACAATTAATGCCCCTATGACCAAATAAGGACCAACATACTAGACACACTCAAGAGGAGGGAGAGGGATTGGTAAGGAGATCTCTCTGTCTGAGAGCAAAGTGAGAGGAGACAACGATTATGAGGAATTATCGAAGGCTAAAAGAGTCTATCGAGAAGTAGGAGTCAAAGTGTCAGTTGAAACCATAGTTGGGAGTTGAGAAGACTGTGTACATGGAGTGAGTTGGAAGAGGTTGCCAGAAACTTGCCACTCTTGAATGACGAAGTAAATCTTGCCGACCAGATAAATAACCAGGTTGTGCACTTTGCTTCAAGCAAAGACTCCGAGTCTAAAAATAGTACCAACAACTCATCCGTATAGTTGGTACACGACGAAGAGGAAGAAGGGAACCTCTAGACTGAAGGTGCCAAAATCTTTGAAATCAATTTGCACCGTATTGAGAACTTGTCCCTCATAGAGGAACCGAGAATGGAGGGCCTTAGCTGGAGACTTCGAGGAGAGAGTACAGAAACGAGGAATTAGTGTTTCTTAGCCCACTCATTTCCTTTTATGTTGTTGTCGGGTAATTAGTGTTTCTTAGTGTTTGTCGAGTGGTAGGTAGTTGGGCGATGGTTGCCGATGATTGGCACTCACACCCCCTTGACACCTCTATATGTATCCATGTAATTATCTTTGAGAGATGTGATGGTTTTTGTTGTCATTATGAAATAGAAGTACTACTGATGTCATTTAGAGAAACATTATAAGCCTTTATGAGATTAATGAACATGCATCTATGAGTTCTCTTATATTGCATCTGTTTTGTTACATTTACTTCATATTCTCGTATGTGTTAAACTTTACCCTATGGGGCAAACATTTGGCATAGTTGCTGAAATGAATATGGGAATGAATTAAATGAGAGGACAAAAGACATATGACGTGGTGAGAACTTTCTAATGGGCCAACCAGTGAATGAACAAGTTACCAAGGAGGAAGCGTTTGAAGGGGAAAGAGTATGGACTGAAGAGGAAAGAGTATTGATGGAGGATTGTTCAAGTGCGCTAACAACATCCATTGGGACTCGCGTTCGAAGGGAGGTGGAGCACCAAGGGGTTCTCGAGACTGTGATCTAGGATATACTCAAAATAAATCCAACAGTTGATCGTTTTATGTACCAATTGGCAAGCCTCTTCGCAGAACACTTCATTGCTCTCTATAACCTCCAAGAAGAAGGAAATCAAGAAGATCGTCATCAACAAATCTTACAACGGTACCAAGAAAGGAGCCGAAGGGAAGAGGAACGTAACGAGAGCTGCAGATGACAATGCATCCTTAAACCCTTCGAAAAGGATAATTGATGCCACTAACATTGAATAAAGACAAAAAACGCATTCTAAAGGGACAAGAAGACCAAAAGGAGGCTCTCCAAAAGGCATTAACATTAGAAGAGCAGGCGGAACGGAGACGAATGCTACGAAGTATTGCTGAGGGGGCAACTACAAGCAAAAATATAGAAAGGTACAAGAGGGTAACACCGAAGGGGTACCCGAAGGGAAGGGGGAGAGTACGGAAGGGTATGAAGTGGGCCCGAGTGCCAGTGGAGGGGTGGCAGATATTAAAAAAGTATACGAGTTTATAGAGAATACTCGACTCTGTTTGGGATAGGAAGGAGGACCTCGAACGATATTGTATAACCTGTGAGACAATCTGGTCGGCCAACGGGAAGACCGACCAGGATGAATGAGTAGTGCAGTTTCCAGCAACCCTATGCGGAGTGACCATAGACTAGTTCTCTGACATAGACCAGACGAAGGTAAATACATGTGCCGAGTTGAAAAGATTGTTTCAAAACTAATTCAAACTACTTTGAGACGTTAATGAGATCGTGGCTAAGATTTACAATTCGAAGCATGAGAGCATGAGAACGTACAACTGGGGACTCAAGGAGTTGCTCGGAAGATGGAGAATCAACCAACAGACGGCCTAAAGAAGCGTTGGTTCATGAAGGGGTTGAAATCCTCCTTGAGAAGGAAAATGAAAATTGTTCCTCCAATGTCGTACGAGGACGTGTATAACCGATCCATGGACATAGAAAACGAAAGCAAAACGTCCAGGAAGAAGAAAAACAGGTCATCAAACGATGATTCCATCGAAGGAAGTAGCAGTGATGAAAAGCCTAGTAAGAAGGTGCAAGCGCTCCAAAAGGATATGCATCGTATGATGAAGGAATTTAAAGCTATGAAGGGGAGCAGTAGCAAGAATGAGGGAGAATTATGGTGCACAGACTGCAAAGAAGAGGGCCATACAAAAGGAACGTGCCCTAAAAAGGACTTCTACGACATTTGCCAGGTGATGAGACACTCCACCAAGGAGTGCCCATACAATATGAAAACAAGAAGTTCACAGGTGGTCTTCGCACAAGAACAGTCATCGTCATCCACAACTGCAAGCACCTCTCAACAACAGACCAAAACAACGGCATCATCTGACGGATACCGGATTAACCAACGGGGAGAAAGAAGCAATAACAACAATAACAACAACCAAAGTAGGATACAACACAACACTAAGGGTCAACCAATGATTCAATGTCGAGCATGTAATCAGTGGGCACACTTCGCCCAGGATTGCCAGAAGCAGAAAACCCTTAAACAATTGTGTCGATGGTGTGGTCTTGGCGACCATGAGGATTCAAACTGTCCCAAGTCGGGAGTTAACTTATTGAACATTGAGCGATCAAGTGAAGGGGTACTGGCAATTACCAGAGCACAAGCCAAGAAAGAAATGTACCCAGACCCCCGTACAGAAAAGGAGAGGGTACAGGAAGCGAAGGCTGACATTGAAAGGAAGATGATGGTAGAGATGTACTCCTTCATGGACGACTTCTCGGGGTACAACTAGATTTCCATTGCGGAGAACAAGCTGAAAACCACATTTATGGTTGAGGATGGTGTGTACACCTACAATAGGATACCTTTCGGATTATGTAATGCGCCGAAAACATTTCAGAGGATCATCCTACACGTTTTTATAAGATGTCCGTAGGGAATTTTAAAGCATTTATAGATGACTGGTCTATTTACAGTGGACAAGATACTCATTTGGTAGTCCTACGGGAACGTATGAAACGGTGTGCCTAGTTGGCGTTGAAACCCAAGAAGTGCAGATTTATGGTGCCTCAGGAGAAGTTGCTGGGACACATTGACGCAAGGAGGGTCAGTAACTAGGGTCAAGGGCACTCCCAGCTACCAAACTAGCTTGCAAAATACAACATGGAAGCTTTAAAACACAGAGAAGGAGAGAAGGAATACAGAATTTGTATTATTTCATCAAACTTCATACATCCCGGGCTATAAGGCCTTCCCGATTACAGCCAAATACATCAAAAGTCTGTAAAGAGCCTGATTTGACTCTCTAAGTAATTTTGACTGCAGTTCTAGGTTTGCTGGATATTATGATATTCTTCCAACAAATTTGCAAAGGAATTTGAAATTGTATATATATAATCTCTTTGTCTTTATGATCAAAGTTCTCCATATACCGAAGCATTACCAATTAAAGAAGATTTTAATTGTTTTCAGAATTCTGGAAAAAATACGGTTCAATGATCGTATTTCTATCATATGCATTTAACCACCATTACAACATGTAATATATCCACGCCTCATACAAAACGTTTATTATTGCTACAAAGAACAAAACGATTTATTAAAAGAACCTATAATTCCACCCTTGATGCCTCACGTGGACTGCATTGTGGCTGCTGAATGCTCTTTCTTCTATGCGCGGGATGGATATTCTCCACAACAGCAGCAGCTACTGTTTGGTTTGTGCTTTGCCACCCTACATGGAGCTGCCCAATGTAAACAAGGTCTAGAAGAAGCCACACGGGTGACGCCTAGCACAGCAAACGTGGCTTAGGAGAGCCTCACGGATGGATGCCTCACCACAACAAAGCCGTCACACTCCAAATGTCCAGTTCTGCCGCATGAGCACAGTATCACAGCAAAATTAAATCGAACCTCTAGAATATGGCACCCGATGTTTAATGTATTAGTTCGATTCAATGCCAAGAACACTTGCGTTCAGTATCTGCAATAACTCCTCTATTCCATATGCCCAAATTGACCTCTTCAGCAGGTCTTCGTTCAAGAATACTCCAGAATTTCAGAATACTATCTTTCCTTCAGCTACACATGAACAGTTCGAAGGAAGAGGGATTGGTTATACAACAGCAACCAATGTTGGATTAGCTCAAGAAGAATCAGTCTTCAAGAAACTAATTTGACCCTTTCAATTCAGCAAGGGCTCAGATAATTACTAGGAACAATTCCCAAGAACAATTTTCAATAATCAATAATCGATCCTTAGCTTCACAAATGAGCTTGTATTTATAATACCTCGGAAGCAATAGTTTCCAAAACTATCATCAGTTAACCATCCATTATAATATCAACTTCTTAAATCATTATAATAATAAGGTATTATTATTATTATAATAATATAACCTTTTATTAATTAATAACATGTCGTTATTAATTAACACCATTAATTATCAAATATGATTCTGATGATGATTCCTGCTGAAGCGACTGATCTCATGGCTTGTAACTGTACTGCCAAAAATAGACTTACTATAAATAGTAAGTCCCTAGCCAAGGCATTGCGCAAACTAAATATCGCCTGGAGTACCAACCACTGCCGATATTGCCTTGCCAGAAATGGAAACTGACCAAACTGACTTACTAAAAATAGTAAGTCCAGACTTACTAAAAATAGCAAGTCTGTCAACTGGGACCCTCAAAACCCGACATCAGCTCATAAGGGTCACAATGATGAGCCGACCAAGCTTCTACCAATACCTGCTAAAAAGGGGGTCATCACAGTCCGCCCTCCCCAAGATTGCTTGTCCTCAAGCAATCCCTAAGCAATTGTACATCACCATCCACTTGGATCCCACAGAAAAAAGTAAACCATGCCCCCAACATAAACTGTAAGCTCTTGTAGCATCACCCAAAATACTAACCGGATAACTCTGTACAGAGACCCAAAACAACCATTTACTTAAACTCCTATACTGAATCTGTCTCTGCTCGTATCCCGAAAGAAGTGAACTTCAGGACCATCAAAAACCAAGATGTATGGGAGACTTAGACCACATACACCCTGAACTCCCCCTACACACCCAACTGACCCGTACTAAGTGTATAGACCATCTGCACAACAATGATGAATACCCCTGAACAAAGCTGTACCTGGACCCGGATATCCACACACTGTATAATCCCTGTAGTCACCATAACTCTGCAAGTCACCTGCTACTGACTTGCAGCCAAAAATCCCATCAACTGCTGATGGCGAGAACCCATCCCAAAACAAATGATAAGGACTAGGATCCAACCCACACCTATGTGCCGTCAACTCATCAACCCGTGGGTCAAATGAAAACTGATGAGCACTCCTCACTGTATAGTGCCAGTAAAAAGCTCCGCTCTCTGTCAGAGGTTCATCATTCCCCAGTCGTGAACCCAAAGATGGCTCCAATTTCGAATTCTACAAAACCGGTTGGACAGGGTCCTGGGTGACCCTCTCAGCAAACCCAACCTCAAAATCTCTGTGAGGGAGCATCGTAGTCAAGGTACCTACAATCTCTCTCACCAAACGTCGGATCGTGCCAGTACCTCGGATGAGAACACCCTCAGAAGTTCGGTAAGATCCCTCACGAAATTCTGAACTCTCCAGAAGGTGATCCAAGAATGACTCCGTGCAGTAAAATTTGTACGTGGTCGCATCCATCTACTCCCCTCGGATCCATAACTGGTCATCGTGTAACTGTGACGTAGCCTTCCTATCATTACCAGCTATGCAATCACTAACAACCAACTCAGGTGATACCATGCCTCCCTGCTGAGCGGTCAAAGGAGTAGTGTCGTGAACAGGAACACTGAATACTGATGGGTCCACTACATTGCCTACAACGTCCTGTACTGTATCACCTGACGCAATGCTACCAACTGGATTATCCATCCCAACCGGAATATCCACCCCAAAGTCAAGCACACTGCAACTCTCTACTGCAATGACTAACTCAACTGCACAAGTATCCGATGGGAGTGAGCTTGTACCTCCAATGCTAGAATCACGGGTGGATGTATCCCCAACACCCTCACGTCCAACAACCCCAACTGTGGACATCATCAGATCACCAGACACCACAATATGTAACTGCACTAGATCTGGTGCTGGTGTAGACTGAAGCTGCTCCAGTTCCACAGTCACCTCTGCTAACTGAGCCTGTGACCCCTGGAGAGCCAACTGAGTGCTCTCTAAAACCTCAGAAGTCGTCATGAGCTCCATATTAAGCTCGCTCACCTCCTCTCTATCCAAGAGTGCCTCATATGCTGTACTCCCCCACTCAACTAGGTGATCTCGGTCAACTACCAACTGAAAATAATCTTGTCTCAAAATCCTGATAGCCTCCCGTAAGGAGTGAATCTCTGTAAGGGACAAGTAACAACTACCATGCTCCTCATCCATAGAAGAACCCCATCCGTGAACAGCTAGCAGCTTTCGTGCAGCATCAAAATGCTCACATGCGGTAACAATATCACACTCACTAACTCTCAACTGACTAACCACATGATGACTCTGAATAGTCGGTCTCCTAAGCAACACCTCTGACATGCTATCCATACTGCACACAGAAGTGGTACCCAACGTACTCCTCTCTGAAACACTATAGAGTCGAGCATTAAAAACACAAAAACAAAAAGGATGAAGCGTCCGACGCAAAGAACCTAATTAAAAACAAAACACAAAATTCTGCAAGCGCACTTATTGAAAACAAAGAAAAACCTACCTATTTAAAACTAGCCGACTTTTGAACTTTTTAGATGAAACCATTTACTGGCTCAACAAAATAGCTACCTTTTTTCAGCAGCTTGTAGTACCTTGCATGTTCACATGCAAATTTGTAACCATGAAACACAAACAGCTGGAGCAATGATGCCAATGCTTGATGTAACACCTCTTGGAAGAGAAACAAATTCACCTTCCTGGAATGAGTCATATGTATTGTCGCTCTGAGATGAGACCATGAATTCAGAATGCTTCTGCTGAACTGCAAATGCCTGTTTAGCCTCTTCCTCAATTGTATCTTCATGCTCAGGTACAAGTGGAAAATCTGATTTTCCGTTGCCCTCCAACCAAGCGAGATGTCTTATGGGACATCCCCTTGATCTAACAAATTCTGAACTCTTCTTGTCAGCTGCAATTTGAGTAACTGGTTCATCAACCATCATCGCGTCAGGCTGATCAAAATGAGTTACCTCATTGCTTCCTTCGGCACCATGCTGGTTACAAATTTCAAATTGAGGAGAATCACCAACAAGATTTGAGCAAAACTCTTCTATAGTAGTCATGAGATGATCTTCATCAAATTCGGGGGTAGGACGTTTATGCAAAGCGTGTTCAAGTTCATGACCAAATGCAAATGCATCCTTTTTAACTTGACTGGAACCTTCATGCATGTCCATATTCTCATGTCTAATGACATGATCGTCTTCGTTCACTTGAGCATCAAAAGATAGAGTTGCATCTTTCTTATTTCCATCAATGGCTTTCTGAGACTGCGTGAACCAGAAATAAGAGTCGTCAGCTATGTCTTCTTCCTTTTCTTGGAAGAGTATAGCAAGATCACTTTCCTCAGATCCAGGATGCTTTGTTGCTGCCTTCGCTGATGGTGCTTCAATAGCAAGCTTCTTTGGTGATGAAACCAACTTTCGTTGATTCTCAACAGCAGAACTATGATCAACATTTAGAAGAGGCTTTCTCTGTACATCTTCATAAGGAATGAAGAACATATCTTGAGCTGCTTGTTTTTTGAGGGCAAGCAACTCATTTGCTAACCTCTGCACCGCAGGATCTGTTCTTGTCATAGAAGAAAATGAATCGGAATAGAAAGAACTCTGTTCAAACCCATTTGCTTGAATTCTTACCTGCCCAACAAGAATAAGATCATCTTCAATTCCAATGGCCAATGTTTGTGCAACTGCAAGAATAGCGGGAGCTTCTCTTCTCAACAGAAAACTGACTTCAGGAATCTGAGCATTAACAAAGAAACACTTCAAATTTGCAGCTGTAGGCCAGGCAATAACTGGAATCCTTCATATCAATTTGTTGAAATGAGCCACAAATTCATGCATAGGTACGTGAGATGCCTTCTTCAGCTGGGTGAGTTGGGTCAACAGGGCATGAGCATCTTCAGGCGGCTTGAACCTCTCCTCAAACTTGGCTATGAGAGCAGCCCAGTTTGTGATGGTTTGAGGTGCAAAATGATAAAATCAATCAGCAGCTACACCTTGAAGACTTTCCACGGACAACCTTACAGACACGTCCTCATGTTCAACACCAAGAACACCGCACGCAATGTACAAAGCAGAAATATGTTCGTTAGGATGTTGCTGTCCATTACCGAAGAACTTTAGAAAATTCTTCCGTGAGCCGTCAGGAAGAGCATGTAGAGGTAGAGCTAGATTCAACGGACCAAAAGCATTTCCCCACCTTGGGCCATTTACATGTCCTCGGAAAAAAGCTTGAAAAACTACAAGAAATATAAAAAAGATGGAATAATTACAATGGATAAGACACAAGCATACTTCAAACGAAAGCATGAGGCTTCCGAAAGCGTAGTGTCCCTAGTAGAACAATTAGATCAACAAAATAAAATTTGGATGGAGCATCGTTTAGTTCTCTCCTGTAGAACAAACGATTAATCTTTTTCTCTTTTTTCAGAAAAAGATTGCAAAGTGTAGGTAACAAAACTTGTAAAAACAGCAATGATAAAAGATAAAGAAGAAAAGTGTCCGTTAAAGGCGCAAAGTCCTCCGTTGCTTCTCTAGGACGAGAAACTCAAATAGAAGCTCAAAGTCTTCTAAATTTGAACTTCCTATCAACCTTGGATAAAAATGTTTCGATATCCCCAGCAGATTCGCCAGAAACTATTGGATAAAAATGTTTCGATATCCCCAGCAGATTCGCCAGAAACTATTGGCTAAAAATTTTGTAAGCTACTAAGACTACACCTTACAAAATTGTAACTTTAGACAACAGTATAATGAGATAAATCTCTCCTCTCAGCAATAGGGGAGGCTCCCTTCTTACCGTAGGTGGCTTCAGCAGGATTTCAACTGAAATTGAATAAGGGTGATACTTCTAATCCTTTCCTTTTTTTTAAGAAAAGATTCACAAATAAAGACAACTTATTAACTCTACAAAGATCACCTACTGCTACGATAATACCGGTGACTTAGCAATTGATGTAACAACTCCCAAGGCAGCAGTTATAAATATATTTGGTGAATTAAAACAAGAGCCCAAAGTCTCTTGCAATTAATCCTATTTTGAGATAATAAGAACTAATAGTGAGGCTCAAAGTCTCTCACTAATAATTCTGAAATTAAAAGAAAAATACTCAAAATTGAAACTCAAAGTCTTCAATTCCCAGTATTCACAGCCACTACTATTATAGCAATTCTCCTCCTATAGCTCAAAGTCTCTCAAAAGGTGAATTGAAACCTCCAATGATTCACACAAGTTTAGCTTATGAAATGAATTCAAGAATGAT